>QNGE01000122.1:43279-83814 GCA_008508345.1 Paragonimus westermani
GACAGTGGGGGAGGGGTCAGCAGTAGCATGTTTTCGCACATCCGGCTTGCTGTGTGCAGCAGATAGGGCGACCCGGTTTATACCGCAAGACGACCGATGTAGTATGGAATTGTTTGTGTTGTGAGTATTCATGGTTGTGTGTGGGCTGAGATACTGCCAGAACGCCCAGACCTAGACATGAGAACGATTAGGGTTCTCGACCAAAGCCTTTGGCTAAAATGCCTGTACTGCAAGGCAACGGGTGAGTGGCGGTGTACCGGAAATGATGCGTTTTTCGGGAAGAGATGCCAACCGTCTTCCAACCCCCAACCTGGAGGACCAGGAGACTGTGGTTTGTCAGACCTCTACCTGTTGGTCTGCCTGGTATGAGTAACTCTGTCCAGTTTAGCCCAAGGGGTCATCGAGATGCGCAAGCCGACACACCACGTCAAGGTCCACTCTCACCGTGACGGGTTTAGCGACCTTACCTGGCACAACACATGGCGTTCAACGTGCCTGCAATTAATGTGATGGAGGATTACTGGAAAGTGTTTGACATGCACGGAACTAATATCTGTCCGCTTGTATGTGGCTGATTGTTGTTAGCTCCAATCGGCATCACCTACATCAGGGCTACATCAAATGTGACTCAGCTAGGTTGAATGCTCAACAAAATAAGGGGAGCGTCATCATCTAAGAGAAAGTGATTAGTTGTTTTGTTTCACGAACGCTACTAGTTGAACAGATGTAAATGCGTGGTCGAAACGGACTGAACGATTAGAAACACATTTACTGAATACCTCGAGGCGCGAAAGGCATGATCTAGAAATATTTCTTGTGCCTTTGAAATGAAGTTCGCTGGTCTCTGGCTTCTTATACAGTGGTACACCGCTCTTAACAAAGTAGAATAAATCCGTGGTTTGGTGTGTTGCTCTCATTTATTGGCTTGCAATATGTCTATGGTACACGTGGTATCTGTAAACATGAGAATGTATGTATGAAGAGACCTGATCAACCGAAGCTTATAGAAAGCATGACGGGGAAAAGAACGGCCACAGCGATGACCATAAGTTTGGCTTGCTGATCGACTGTCTGTTTTAATGTGAATTACAAAATCGTTAGTTTACAGCGTCCATCTGTTGTAACCCATGACTCGGTACGCTGGTTCGTCCTCGATATAGTAAGACGATTGATAGGATATCGGGTTCTCCTCCTTGATGTAATTAACACGACAATCTTGGTCCCGAAAATACGCAGCGATCCCCGTTAATTGCGCCCAAGACAAACCGAAAGACGGGTGCAAAAATCAACTTTGTTCGGCCCCGAAACGTGTGCAACAAAGAGAAAAATTGCATGGTATTTATAGGATGCACAGGGACCTACCAACATTCTCTAATCAGAAAACCGAAGGACAGACGTCAAAAAAGCAGTTAAGGTCATTAAACCACCAATGAGCGTAGCGGAATAAAAGCCAGATAAATAAAAAACTAGTGGAGGTCACCCCTCGAATGTTCACGATATTTCCGTTTATTATGATTGGATAGGATCGTCTTCTCGAGGAAGGGGGCGGTTTTGGACGGAAAAAATGGGTTCCTCTAGCACCACCTAGTGCTGCTGCTGTTTTCATATAAGTGCCAATTTATTACTCGAACTCCTTTGACTATCATTTGTGCATACCCGTTTGCATCAAGGTTACGCCGCAGGCCGAAAACAGCTGGGCTCAACGTTGGTTAGCTGACAGTAAGGTGCACACTTGTGTTCGAGTTGAGCGGAACACTCCGTAGTTTTTGTGATAGGGCTCAATTGAGTGTCTTTGAATTTCTGTCAAACTGATGCTGTGAAGTGATCAACGAACCAAAGTTACTGTTAACAGCTATGACTATTCCTTCCAGCCAGAATGTGGCAACCCTCCCACTATCACCTTGTACTTTGCTGCACGCAATGGGGTAAATTTTGCTCAAACAGAAACTCTTAGACCATAACGACCTATTCACAGCCCGCATGTGGTAAAAGCCGTTCAGCGCACATTTTATGAGACCACATGTTATAATGGTTCACTTTGAAACAGAATGATATATTGTTCGTTCGATCAATCAAGATGAAGTTTCCTGTTATAGATGGAAAATCGCGGAGCTCATAAAACACTCTGTTCGTTTGAAGTAACAGAAAGGTGTTCAAGGTCATAACTTCTAATTCCAATGAGCGGGTCAGGTCGAATTCAGTCTTTGTACAGTCGGCTGACTGATTTTCAGGTCAGTCGCGCTCATGTACGACTCACAAATATTGCTAATAGCATATATCAGAGCATATTTACAACGACAGAGCGGTTCATTTCTATTTACAGTGTGTACCGGTTAAACCGTCATCTGATCAGAACTTCACTTCCTCAAAGTTCTGAAGTATGGTGCAGTAAAGTGTTGTTTAAGACGTTTTGAAAAACTCTTACTTCGCTACTTTTCGAAATACCAACAGTCGTGCTAGTCGGCTCATCAGCTGACATGATCCCCTGCGTGCTCAAATTAGAATGGGCCTCGTACAGCTTACTAAACCGTATGATGCGACTGCCGTGATACTGGTCCGATTAGTAGATTTACGTGTATGTAACCGAATACGAAATGAATTCTGGTCAAATTCCGTTAGTAAACTGAATAAAATGCATGAGGCTTGTAGGTCACCAGTGAGTTCGGTTGGAAAACAACTGCCCTCGAGCGTACATTGCAAAAATTTGAACGTGCTTTTGAGGTAAACACGCAAGCTGACGGAAATTAAGATGGGCATACATCGTAAATGACCGGTATTATGAGCCAGCAATTTCTTTACGCTATTCGGGGTAAAATCCCAAATGATAAAGAAGAGGAAAGTTGATGTTAGCCAAAAGTAATTTGAGGTACCCTGTAATCACCGACCACTCCTGGTTGGACGGATTTTGGATATGGTAATCTCTAAGTATCACTTTTTTGTCAGAGGGGAACTAATTACGACATTGTATCAGTCATTAGATGGAACAGTGTGTCGATCTGCTTCCAGAAGGTGTGACCAGAAAAGCTCTCTCCATCGACGGAGGCCAGTGAATTTATTGCTCAGCTGGGTACAAAATAGCTGACTTCAAAATCCGGTCGAGAACGGAAGCGCCCGGTACGTGAGGGAACCATCGGTGCCATAAGTCGTTGTGACAGCTGTATGACGTTGTGATGTGTGCGGTCGCGAATGCACGAGCCGTTTGGGATTAGTCGATCACCAACGTACTCAGTATATCATCGGCCAATTGACAACTAGTACGTGAGAGTCAAGTAGCTTATGTCAGTTATATCCACCTTTTTCTTGTTCGCACTGCCCAACGACTGCCATAGTTTAGTCGAGCTTCTTTGTCGAATGCCATTGGGGATGAAAGACACTTGGGGTAGCCTTCTGTTAATGCTCATTTTTCACTGGGAGTAGACAATTGACAGCTTCGACGAGTTAGCATGCTTCATTAGTGCCTTCGTTAATATTTTTGTTCAATACGAAAAATGACCATATGAATTGGCAAACGTGCCGTTAGACTCCTTTTTGATAGAGGCACCCTTAGTGAGCCTGTCGGGCAACCGTATCAGAAACCGCTTTTAGATCCAAGAATGCTACTGTCGGCCAATGTTTGTTGGTGAGAGTAAATCCAATATGCCTCCATTCAGGCGGGAATCGTGCCTGTTTTTCTGTTTTCTCCTTCCATTTTGCTTCAGGAAACACTGGCGAACTGTTTAAGCTTATCCGTACCACTGGTCCCAGGCGACCGTTTGTCAGTGAAGCTATCAGCGAGACAGATGGCACACTCATCTATACTAAGTCCAGAAGGTTAGAGCGATGGGTGGAACACTTTGTGGGTCAATTTAACTGGCCCCCTGCTTCTACCGCGTTGCCGCCACAAACTTGTAATGTAGTGCCGTGGTCGGTAGACTTGGAACCGCCCACTGAGAATGAGGTCCGCAATTGCATTACGGCTCTCAAGCGTAATGAGGCTGCTGGTCCAGATGACCTTGTGCCGGCACTTTTCAAAGAAGGGGGAGAGGCGTTAGTAGAGACATTGACTCATTTGTTTCAACTTGTGTGGACGACGGAAACTATCCCCTCGAGTTGGGGTCACTCGATAATAGTTCCTATATTCAAGAGAGGCATAAGGGGCTCTCGTGAAAACCATAGAGGAATTAGTTTGACCCCAGTCATTTCTAGGGTTCTAGCATCAATTATACTTTGCCGATTCACTGCAGCTCGGGAGGTAAACATTAGGGAAGAACAGGCAGGATTTCGTCCCGGGCGGGGATGTGTAGACCACATTTTCACTCTTCGTCCAATTTTGGAGCAGCGTCATGTGTACCGCCGGCCAATAATTGTTGTATTTCTCGACTATAAAGGTGCGTTCGAATCAGTCGATCGATCTACACTTTTAGAGTCGCTCAAACGCAGAGGTGTGCCGACTAAGTACGTGAACATACTGTCGACACTCTATTCCCATACTTCAGTTCAGGTTAGGGTTTACGGTGAACTGTCTGAGAGTATCAGCACCATGAGCGGCGTACATCAAGGCTATCCGCTGTCACCATTTTTGTTTAATTTCGTCATAGACGAAATAATGGAGGATTGTCTCCGCCAGTCACAAGATGCCGACGTGGACCTCCTACCTGGTGAAAGACTGACTGATCTTGATTATGCTGACGACAAGGTGTTGTTGTTTGACAACTTTCAATCGGCACAAACAATGCTAGACACTATTTCGCGTTCTGCCAAATACTTCGGAATGCGCTTTGCAGCCTCAAAATGCAAAGTGCTTCTGCAGGATTGCTGTGACCACGTAGATTTGATGTTAGACAATGGAGTCGTGGAGGTTGTTGACCGGTTTTTATACCTGGGAAGCTGCATCGGGAGCGGTGGCGGAAGTGTAGGGAATGAAATAGAAGCGCGTATCTCTAAGGCTAGGGTGGTATTCGCTAGTTTGAGGCATCTCTGGCGACTGAGGGGTATTTCTCTGTAGCTTAAAGGTCGTGTATATAAGACAACGGTGAGGGCCGTATTACTTTACGGCAGCGAAACCTGGCCGCTCAGGGTAGAAGACGTGAACCGTCTTCAAGTATTTGACCACCGATGTCTGCGTTCAATCGCTCGTATCGGGTGGCATCAGCGNGCTGATGACGCCTTACTCTCACTTGCAGCTCGGTTGTGTTGTTTGCAAGGTGTAGGCACCTTGATGCTGAATGTTTGAATAGGGACGTAGTTATTTTCAGTAGTTAGGTCCCTTCCCGTCCCCTTCTTTTTCCTTCTCGGTCTTTCTATATAGGTTTTTCTTTTTCTTCATGGTTGTGTGGCAGTTAAGCATTAATGTGAACCACTGATTTATTGCAGTCTATGATGATGGTGATTTCAGTAACTGGGACCACACCAGCTCTGCCAACGTTTGCAAGAAAATTTGAGGTGTTTTCACCTACAACACGGATGGTTAAATGAACCCAACCATATTGACATTTTTCAGCTTCTAATTTTCAATAAACTGGAGAAGTGTCATATCAGTACCTTCAGGAATTCACATGTGGCTGCTACTCACTTCAAAGCGATGAATGTGCAAATCATTCCGAAATTTTGTTCAGCAACTTAATGACGCTGGAAGCTGTGTGTGTGAAGGTTATCGTGTGAATTGAGAAATTTGTTTAGCTGATTTTACACATGCTGATGTTTTTGATTACGGTGTTTACGGTTAATAATTGAAACAGTTATTTGTTGAGTCATGTGATTAAACTAGGTACAGCACAACGCAATTAACCTATTTCCAGAACTACATAATGAACCGTGTTCGCTTTAGCCAGAAATTTCCCAACGTTACAGTAGAGTGATTACTGAGTTAATGTTCACTTTACACACCGATTAGGCATGTAGTTTTTCGTGGATATTATAGGAGTTGCGTCAGATTATCAGGGTTCATGGTTGTGTACTTTCCAATATCTAGCGCCGTCAGCCATGAAGACGGATGGTGAAAGGACTGTGTATTGAGGAAACCAACACATCTGGTATACGCTTAAACATCACAGCAAGCAATCACACTCATTCGCATGTGACACTGCTCATGGTTATTACTGTTGTGAATGCCCAGTTCATGTGTGGAAAGAAAACCATTTCATTCCAAAGTGCACCCCAGCTCTTCTTCCTGAATCCACCCGTTACTGCAATATCCAAATACGAGCTCATGCCTCACTACTGAGTAGTAATGTCAGCCGCTTGGCCTGACCATATTAATGATTATGACAAAAAGAGATAACCGCTAACAGTAGCTTAACAGCTCAACTGTTGCGGACCCTGAAGCTTTTGAGTGTACCATTCCCGCCGTTGATTCTAAGTGAAGCGAAATCAGATTTTCACGGCTGATTTTTCCAACTAACCTATCCTCATTACCACTTATCAGCGTAACACTGACAGACTTGTGTTAAGTCTAAACCCTACTCACTTCACCTTGGTTCTTTGGAAAATTTAAGAAGCAACGAGTTGAAAGTGGTGTTTGCCCTATCATTTATGAATTTGGTACCGTCTCTGATCTTGGCTTCATCTAAAGCTCATGTCGAAACTTGTCGGGCAGGAATCTTCTAACCACCGTTCAACTACTGATGGTCAAGCCATTTAGTTTATTTCAAATGTCCTTTCTTGTTCTATTGCTAGGCAAAAAAGATAACCCGCCTTAAGATCTGTCAGTGTGGAGTGGGCAATTTTTAGTAAGTGAAGTTAATTCGCTAAACCTTAACCAACCGGATTTTTGAGAACAAGGATACCAACTTCTTTTGTACAAACGTATACGTGCCAGACCTCTATGTCACAGTTTTAACGCGGGTGACTACATAGTAATTGTGGCCGCAGAAGTTGTGAGTCCTTTCAGATTCATCAGACCCTACGTCTGGATGTGGTAAAGTACGACGATTTAGAAAATTGTTGGAAAACAGGATGGATGTGAATACGTTGCACGCTGCTTCATCGGTACTGCCATGTGTAACACACAGAAACACCAGCCCTGCCTTCAAATTATACCAAGATTTTGGTTAATTGGAAAACATGGAGGATGGAATGCGTCGGTCCAACTGACTGACAATCCCAATTATACTAAATTTAGTCAAAAAGTTTGAAACCTACATACACACGCAATCATTACGTTCAACTTTTGCCGGGTGTAGAACGTACAAACGTTCATTTACGGGTCGTGATACACATATATATTCAACTAAATTTGTCGTCAAATGTAGTTTGGATGCTATTGGGTTCAAAAAACGGTCAATAGTGCAGTGATTTAATCATAAGTTAAACAATAACCAAATAGATTAGAATTCGTTCACTATACCAATGTAGTGTATCTAACTTCCTCGTTAGGGTTCCCTAAAATTGGATACAGTATACCTACTTGTTCTGCTACTAGTTCGTAAGCTTGATGAAAGATTCACAGTTTGAGGGAAGTTGGGACTAGTTACGTACGTTGAGATCTCTTGGGTGGTTTGAAACGCCAGGATAAATGGAGGGATGTTTTAATCCGGAAATGTCAGCACCGATGGGAATACGAATGGGAAAAACTGAGGTAGAATTAGTGGAGGAGAAACCAGACCAAAGATTACCATTAAGGTTTTTACAAGTGTACTTCGCAGCATAAGAATCGACAAGCAACTGACATTAACAATGAGAGGTCAAGCTGACCTTTATTCTATTACAATATTTCTGACAACTAATTTGTCTAAGTACTCCGTCTGGTAGTCTGAATTAATTCTGTGCTTCAATTCGTACACTGATGAAACTGTCATGGCAAACTCTAGTAGTTTGCTCCGGCTTGCGGAAACCCTCAGAAAAAGCGCTCGAATGATGTCTGATAACTGATGCTGAAGTCAAGCTTCAGTACTCGACTAAAGATGGGAGAGCGCCAATGAGTCAAGCACAAACAGGAGATGATAGTGACGATATACTACAAGAAGCCTAGTGGATGATCAAAGCATTGAATTTGAAATCTTAGATGCTGACACATTTCGGGAACAGGCTAATGACGATCAAACAATCAAGTGAACAGTTGAAGTAAGACGAGATAACGCAGGAAAAATACTCACTATTGTAAGCACAACGAACCTTTTAGCTACGCAACACACGGACTCTATTAATTTGTGATATTTGGAAAGAATACCTTTATTATAGATGATCCTTTTTGTAACGTCATGTTGTATCGAGCATGTCGAAGTCCGGTTCAGTAAACCAGCAGTAATGTGATGCATTAAGGAGACCAAAATTACGGTGGATACTGTGGCCTACAGTAGGTAGATACGAATGTACGGTAAGAAGGCAGACTGTGAAATATCAGCTTACAAGAGCAAACAAGCTCGGGAGTGATGGTCTAAAGAGTTGGTTCACCGAATTCGCTGAAATAGGTTATACAGGTTGTCCCAGAAGCGTGGACTCAGATACAAAATTCGGGGTCCGAACCAGAAAGCTCACCCAACGAGCAAGTATCCCAACCGAGTCAGGTGAGTGAGCGGCCGAAGCACGCGCCAGGCCAGATGACACGGGGGTATACAAACATTCCTGGTCAAGTGGCGAGGCCCCACCATCCCAATGTTTTGGACGCCGCGGTCTATGATCAACAACACCTGACTGTTGACACACGTCTCTGTAAACGTTCCGGTCCTTAAGAAACAACGCTGGGATGGGAAACATGCAGTGATGACTGCAAATGGACGAACCATAAGTGCGATATTTCCTAAACGGATTGCACCATCATGACGTTTTTTATCAAACGACAGATAATAAAAGCCTGTACTCAGGAACAAGAAGAGTTGTGAATCATTAAGCATTCTGTGTGTGCAAACACACGCTTCAAACGCTAAAACTGTCCCTAATTCTGGTTCACAGTAGTTTGACCCGGTGTTCCTCTTCTATACGTGCTCAGAATAGTCGGACTGATGAACACATCTTAGTTTACATATAATAATATCAAAAGATGGTTAGCTGTTCCGGTTCAACCGTGTGAAACGTTCTAGTTTCCTGGCAGCTTTTCGTTTGCCGCAGTGTCACTTATTCTGCGCCAGATTCCAGTGCAATCAGCATGTAACAGTCTAGAGTATTTGGCAGCCAGCAGGAATGTACACAAAAATTAGGTGAACATCAGATGTTCCCATGCGGCACCTTGTGGCGTACTATTAGATGTAGAACAGCAAACAGAAATGCACCGATGACCTTGGTGCCAAAACGCCGATCTCAAAGGTACTAAGTGGATCAATGGAACACAAAACTCAGTCAACTTCGTTTACAGTATTAAAGGTTCCATTTTGCTAAATTTGTAAGCCACAAAACGCTTAGGTACAATCTATACCACAACCGTATCGTTAGAATGTTGAGTCAGTCGTAGGCAAATCAGATTCCAAACAGCAAATCAAGATGGATCGATTACTACGGCACTATTAATGTCGTAACATGCCAAAACATAATCGGTGAAATGATTGTTACAACAAACCCTAAGTATTCACGTTTACACGGAGTATAACGACAGATGGGCTCTGCCGGTCCACAGATATGAGCAGCAAGAAATCATCGGTCAGGCTTAGCAGATAAATACGAAGCCGGCAGGTTAATATGACTGAACGGTTCACGGGTGTGATTTATACACTTTTTGGGCCGGCCGGTAGAAAACAGCACAGTTGAAGAATGGTGAATGAGAACAGGCCGGAAAGCTTAGGCACGGTGAGGTCTTGAGCTTTCATCTGGGTGGGCTTTGCAAACAGTATATCATCTAGATCTGAAAGGTCACCAGGATGTGCGTCAAAGAAGCATTCGTGGTAAACATCAAAGGTCGCCAAGTTAATTGTCAAGGGAATAATCTGATCAAGACAAAATATACGCAGATTGAAAAATTTAAGGTAATTTGTAAAATGCCCCACCAAAGTTCCACTGGGGGTTCCATACCTGAATGCTATACTACTGTCCTGGTTTCCAAAGCTTCTCACCTAAACTAAAGCGATAACCAACTAACATAAAATAACTTTGCATCGTGACCAGTTACCCTATTCAAAGATCACACTGAAGCAAGCGCCTTTTTCCTTGACTCGCTCCCCGTGCTCCCACTGGACGTTTTTCACTTGAGAGCACAATTAAATAGAAACCGTCGTGCACGATTCTTGCCTGACCCTTCACACAGGTGCCCCTATCAGTCAATTTTTAGTGACCATCTTTATATCCTATCTCGTTTTAACACAATGAAACCCGGTAGCTGGGCAACGGCCTTTAAGTGTCTGACCGAGCCAATATACCTCATGAACAATATAAGTTGGTACTGTTGGATGTGTCATCGCGCATGCTCGAACTGGAAAGAGCCTCAGATATAAAAGTTCAGATTCGACGGTCACCTTGTGGTTACACCGCCATGGTTGCGACGGCTGTAAAATGTTGCACACGTCAACTGCTGAGGTTCACAATGGGAGACCAGGTTCTCTGGGGTTTTTTCAGATCTTACGCTTCCCCACCACTTACGAGAATGCTGGGTCATTACCAGCCAACTGGCGACAACGGTAATAAGCCTATTCAAAGCATTGTTTATACAATGCAAGAGGGTTGTGATATCACTTCAGGCATAAATCGCATTTACTACTTTCCTTACACCCCTCCACAGTCTCACGCACACGGATAGTGGACACTACCGAACTCAGTTCCAGCCGGGGTACGGTGACGGTTTTCAGTGGTGCCACTCTAGCCGTCGTGAAAATTAAAGTGCAATGATTTGGGTTGACTGTACGCTTTTACGACCGTATCGTAGCCTGAATCAGAGGCATCACAAAATTTGGCGACTGCACAATATCTTTGAAACGGTCTGTTTTATTTAAAAAAACAGAAACACCATACATTAAACCTGTCAAACTGCTGCCAATATTCCTTCCGTTTCGCGTGTTTTTAATGTGTCTCTTGCTTACTGGGTATGCTTGTTGCCGTGATTTTTTTTATAAACAATCAATAATTTCCGTGCGTAACAGGTGAGAGTAAACTGAAGGCTAACGTTTGGTCACTCTGTCTTCTTGAGGATATGTGATAAAAGTCTTTTGTAAGCCTATCGCTAGAAAACGGAGCAGGTTAACTTATCCAAAACTGCGTATGTTTACTAATGCATTCTACATCCGGTTCTTTATCAAGGACACTTTTCCGTTAACCATGTAACAAGTTAATTTACACTGCAACAGAACGCGTCACCAGCCAAATTAGGCCGGCTTTTGCATCTGAGGGAACACAAATTTGTAATTTTTGAAGTTTCCCGAAATTGCTTTCTCTTTAGAGACCAAGGTCATCTGCCTGCTTTGGATCGAACTCAAATCATCGTAATCTTTCTGTTAATAAACTTACCCATCAACTTTCTGCAGTGCGGTACCCAAAATTACCCATGACCCAGGGGCAACAGAGTACACACCAGCATGAATGGGTGCGCACTGGTGTGTCTGCTGAATCCAAACCTCTCCTACCCGCTAATAACATGTTGCAGTACTTTGCTTGTTTGCCTTTGAGGCAAGCCTCATTCAAAAACCCAGTCGACATACAACCTTTCGCTCTGTTTTGCGGTAGTCGGTTTAGTTTAAATTTAATCGCAAGGTGACCACTACCAGGAGATCTGCCTCTGGTTAACGTACATGTGGTAAATGTGTCAGTTTCGATAACTGTCCTAAAATAAGACATTTGGAAGATTTGTGAACCATCTGATCACCGACAGATTTCTTATTCTTGAACCAACTTAACCAGTTTTACAATTGTAACCCTCCGAATAATTAAGTAATGTACTTTCACAAGCCGACTCGTTACCGCATATTTTAGTGTTATTATGTGCGTATGTATACAATAGTATTAGAGCACTGAGTGATTTTGATGTGCAAAAAAGGAGGAATTCTTCATAGTTGTCAATATACACTCCGGAACTTTGGGCAGTTTGGGTAGTTTTGTCACTCTTCAATAATCAAGCAACACCTCTCAATCCTTCTTAGGACAGAACTTGGTAAACGGTCATTTTTGAGAGGATTTACCTAAGGACTACGTTTTAGAAAAATACACTCACAACGCGAGCCTATTTCTAATGGAAACTGTTTAAAAACTAGCACTTATAGCCATTTAATTGTAAAAACTATCCCTCCTTCAAGTGATTTGCAAAACTTGTGCAATTGACATCTAAGGATTAATAAGTTGTGATGTAACAAGTAATTCATGTCGTAACTAGCGATACACTTCGCCACCACACGGTTATTTAGCAACCGCTTTTCAGGGTTTTGAAGTCGGTCCCTAGAAGGTTTTCAGTAATCAAATAATGGTCGGAATGTTCGTTCATTTGCAACGAAACGGTAAAGATACCAACGAGAATCTTACACACAATTCATTGATTTCATCCCACGAGATGTATTCAAGTGACGAGTGTCGAACTTTATCGAAATATACTGTATTTACACGCACCACAGACTTTCTACTGTGTGGTTCAAAGCCAGAAGTGTGATTATTTGTTTTCTTCAATAGTCTCAGTTGTGAAGTGAAATAGGAATATTCGGTGTTCATTGAGACTAGTGGGTAAACGTCTCAAGTGGGAACTGTGTGCGTTTGTCGGTTTTAGGTGCGTCGAGTAATCTAAACTGATAGAACCAGTGCTGAATATTTGTAGTAGAGCTGGTTTTTAATGCATATTCCATTTGAGGAATTTTTAGCCACTCAGAACGAGTGGCTGTCAAAAACAGACAGCAACATTAAGTAAACTAGCAAAATCGCTATATCGACCAGACCGAGGTGTTGGACATAAACGATGATGAGAGAGTTTTCGACGGTTTCTTTGCAGGTCATGTGCACGGAAAACAGTATGTAACCGTTTCTTCTATCATGGCATTAACTTAAGGCAAGTAGGCAAAATTATCTGCCAGGGATTTCACGCGACCGATCTCAGCACTAACTGCATTCAACTATTTCTGAACGGTTTTGAAATTACCACTAGAATGATTATTCTGCTGTCAAAGAGAAGTGTGTACAGGGCGCCAGTAACTATGCATTGCAGTTCTTCATTACCCTGAGAGGGTGGACAAAATCACGTACGCACTGAAAGATATATCGAGGCGCTTCATTTTCTTGGTGGCTTATCCGAATTGTTTCAATATATTTTGTAATGCCCAATTAACATCAGAAACAATCTAGTAGACATAAATTTAGATCATAAAAATATCTTTCCCAAGTGATCCGGAGGCTGATTCCTTTTAAAAAACTATTTATCTGACCACGACCGCAGAGATTGTTGCAGAGATTTTGCACGGCGAATATAATTGCAATTCGGTTTTAATACCCACAAACTTCTTTTTCCGACTCTTTCCGTGTTGCGTGTACGTCTGGTTTTTGAGAAACGTCAGAAAAAAGAGTACTGATGGAACTGGTATTCATTTTTTTTAACTAAACATTCCGAATTTGGAGCACAACCAATGTAAAGTTGGTGAAAAATGATTATTGATTTCATCTTATCAGTTTCTATTGATAAACTTATGATCACTGGAGAGTTGAAGTCAGCGTTTGACAAGCAGGAAGTATCATTGATGGGTTTTTCAATGAATGCAGCAGTCTATGCTCTCTTTGATGAAAGCTTGAAAACCCAACTGAAGCACAGTGAGTCACCTGACTCGTCGTTTTTCCATACAATCGCACTACTAGACAGCACATTTTAAAAGTAAACATAGTAGTACCTGAGGATAATTGTGATTATCGTCAGTAAGTAGTGCAATAAACACTAATTTTGTTGAAGTTCAACTTAATTGGTGTAAGCAATCATGTGGAACGTCCAACTTTTTCGTATCCATGAACCTCACTGAGCATAATACTATGAAGCAGTTGGAGGCTGTTTGGTTTGATTAGATGTTTTGTCTGTGTGACACTGATTCGTGCTCATATGCCGTTTTGCAACAATTTGAGTGCTGATTTCACTTGTTATCTTTTCTGAAATTGATGAGTAGTTGCCGCAGCCACGAATGGGATGACAGTAAGTTCTTGTTCTAGTTCGATCAAAATGTGAATTAACCAGCCTCCATCGATCAACGATTGGAAGCCACCGATGAGGATTATCCGTTTACTTTTGTAGTTCATAGTGCAGCATAACGTGAAAAGTTTGAAGTCGAGGTAGGGAAGACATGCACCACTGAGAAGTCACTGTGCGCTGTTTATATCGGGTTAAAGCGCTGAAAGCGGATTTGTTATAGTGGGGCGTGTGCACCAATTAACTGACTGAAACGTGAGTTGCTTCAAAGGAAGTGAAATTTTCAGGGGGTTGAAAAAGTAAATTCTTCATGTTTGTAAGCGCAACAGTTCGTAATGACGATAGAGAGCTGTTCTGTTATGTTACTATCTGAAACTAATTCACAGATTTCATAGGATCTGTAAAATTTTTACCGATTTAAGGAGGCTGAGAGTGTTGATTTACACCTGAATTTTTGTTGAGCGGTTTAGAAAGGAAAGAGAGGACGGAAGACTGCTTAAGTTTAAGATTTTCAGCAACAAAAACGTTGCGGAGAACAACATCAAAAGATATTGACCATAATAGGAACTTAACCAGAGTCCGTCAGGCATATAACAGACATACTGCAAAATATAGCCGATATCAGCAGGCTAACGTCAACAATGAGGGTCGGAAATGCATCAAGTCTGCGTTTAAATTCAACTGTCAGTGTCGCACTTGCAACAGGCTGTTTCAAACTGGGCATACCCGGACGCTAACAAAATGTCCGTGCATGTCAAACGGCTTAGTTTATGTTTTAGCGTCAGCCAGTTACTTCCAAAACGGTTATTTTTGCTAAGCACAAGAAGTTTGCTTATGAAGCTCAAGGAATCATATCAGATTTCGTTCACAAAAATCAAGTCACCTTCGGAATACCGGTAGCACAATGAGAACTGACATAATGTACACAGCCTCTCCAGCTAGGGTAGGGAACATCATGTCGTATTCCGTTTGTAGCTCTATGCTGTACCTGTTTATTAAGAGTAAGGCCCTTCTCAAAATGACGACAAGCTTGAATATTTGATCCAAAATGGTGGTGTACTACTGAATGAAACATATTAGTGAAACAATCTATGTGGAACCGTACAAACATCCTAACGAGTAGCCTCACTTAAGAGTTGGCTTTTTTGTTGATTGCTGGCTAGTGGGAGACAAGCTAAGATTATATGAGGAGACCACTTCCGGGTTGCGTTCGCGTTTAGCGGTAACACACCTTTCATCCCAGAGATTGTAATCTGTGCATCCTGGGAGACAGCTGTGCAGCACCTTATATGTTGGCCTGTTAAACAAGATCCGGCTCTCTGTAACCCAGTAGCATTTTATGATCAATCCACACTGTAGCATTTCAGTTTGAGTCACAGTTTCCACACTGTGTCATATCTTATTGCCATCAACATATAACATCAACCAGGAACTTACAAACTAGAATTTGAAACACAGACAAAACAGAGGACAGAGATTCTCGCACGAAAACGTTTAGCCCACTGCCGATAGTGTAATGCCAAGCTGATAAGACCTGGTTCACTTTGACACATGAGTAGCGATCTTGAGATAATTTAGAAAGACAGATATGTTGTTAACATAGCCCAAGGATTTTAATAGACATTTTCATTACCAATGCAACTTATATTCAGAAGATGAACGGAATTCTGTCGAAAGAAGGGAACAATGATTAAAAAACTGGACGAAAAAGAGCGAACCAACATCTCTTGGAGACACCAATATGCCGAAATAAATATGCTTTCTACACGTCTGCAGTGTTTGATCTAACAACTAACCCTGGAGGCTGTGGGGACCAACTGATCCAATTCTCTGTATGTTTTATTCACAGCGTGATAAATTCTTTAAGTGGATGCAAGATTTACTGAAAATTGCGGACAAAAATATTATCATTAAATTTTGTGAATTTGTCTTGTTTGTAAATATGTCACATTGAAAATCAGCAATATAATATAATAATATAACATAAGTTTGCAAACCGGAATACTTGGAGGTCTGACGGGATTTCAGCAAACAGAAACTCTCTATAAATTTGCTACCGTAGATTTACGTCTTGGTCAGTGACAACTTTAAGGAGCTCCCACACAACAACTATTTGAAGTCACATTTTCCAATCTTAAGACTTAAACCCACTTAACAAGGTCATCGGGTTGAGAAGTTTTTCGCCCCTGTGTCTCTACGATTTTGATGCGCTAACAAGCGTCCAACCTGCTATCAAAACTGTAAAAGAACACAAACTATGCCAAGCAATCGGCTGTGGATACGAATCAAAACCCACCTTTGTGATACTGCTCACCATCAGCTGATCAAATATCAAAAGATGTTTGTAAACTCCTTTGACATGTTTCACTCCAACGCAGATCAAATTTAAGAGGAAAGTTATACCACTTTTGCGGAACCTCAAGCAAGTTAGATCCAAATGATGCTAGGACTAACCATAAAACCGATCTTTTAATTAAAATGTACTCATTTGATTCGTCAAGGTTTTGTCCTTATCTTGAGCAGTGGGCAAAAATTGAGCTACATATTTTTGACTTATTCAAATTGTTCAGACACTAACTCAAACATACTACTCAACGGTTTATTGGAATATCTTTGACAAAGCATCCAAAAAATGCAGCAGCAACTGAATATGGTCTACTGGTAATGGGATTACACTTGTTGAATTGAGAAGGGTCATCTTCCTCATTACGAACAAATGACAGTACCCGAATTTAGGTCTATGTTCTGAGGTGATTGTCTTTCCTAATTTTGTGCTCTCCAGTGTTCCAGACACTTTAGTAATTTTCTGGGGTTCAGTCTAGATACTCAGTGGTGTTTATTAAAAAAATTTAAAGTCGTAACATCATCAGTTCTGGCTGAATGTATACTAATCAATTCTCCAACTAACTTCTACAACTAAATGATTATGCTGCTGACCCTCTGACGATCTGTTTGAATCTGGAATACCTCGTTGTTTACTCAGTATGACTGGGTAGCTCAGCTTCCCCTACTACTCCGTTGGCAAGAACGTGGGTCTCAATATTGACATTCTTTCTTGTCTTCGCGGATCGACAATCAACTCAGGGCAATCACTGGAACGGGAAGTCACTTAGCACGTTGCCTGAATCAGTAGCCTAGAGCACTGGTTGTTTTTGTGTCATAACACCGCCGCATTGACGGACAGCTGTATGCTCATAGCTTTTGAACTATGTGATTGCCGATGTTCGTTTGTACGTTCATATGATCGTGTAAGTCAAGTGTGAAGTCCCGGGCTTACTGTACAATTAATCAGCTTTGAATATTTTTTTGTTTCGTGTCAAAATATTGCTAATCAAATAGTCAGTTCACATCTATGCTTTAAAACTGTGGGAAACTAGAGGATCATGTCGAACACGGAAGGGTAACCGATATGGGTCATGCTGAGTTAATTAGGATTCAATCATCAGACGATTCGATTGATAAATTAAACCAACCAGGCGAACAGAGACGGAAGCCTGCTCAGTCGATTTACGATTGACTGCCATTTGCGCGATGATTGTAAACCGGAATGGTTGTTGGTTTTATTCGGCGTCAGAGCGTGAACAATTAAGGAGTTACAATTTATTTGGAAGGTTCCTCTGAGTGGTAGCGTGCAACTGGGTTTACATACTCCTTTCAACCGATCAAACGAGCCGAACACACAGGCATGCAATGGACTTCGTAGTGAACAGTTGTGTTAATAGGGCGCGCTGCAACTGTGTGCTAAGACTTCCGGCCTGTTCATAATTAAGACTGTCATTGCAACATAATAATGAGATGCTGTATCAAACACTCTGCAGATCTTCGTCAAGACAACTGCAGTTTTTCGAATTCCATGTCGAGATGGGCCGATGTGACCAACTACTTATTCCAGAAGTTGCTCAGAGTATGAGCTACACTCTGAAGTGTTTGATGAGTCTGAGGCAAAAAACTGGAACATTATTGTTTAAAAGAGTTGTATGGTTCGGAAACGTGGCCTGTTCACAAAGAAGATATCAACAGGCTTGTTGGGTTTGACCATCGTTGTCTCCGCCAATTGGCCCACATTGAGTGGGCTGATCTCGTGAGCAATGTGGCAGTTCGCCGGCGCGTATGTCGGAACGTTCGGGATGCGCGATCAATTGGTCAACTAGTTACGTTGCACAGCTTGTGATGGTTGGGTCATGTGCTCCGTATGCCATCTGAGCGTTTACCGTACCGGGCATTATATACTGAGTCCACCAACAGCTGGGTAAAACCGCGTGGTGGTCAAGCAACAACGTGGTCACGAAATATGAAGAGCTTGACTGCTCCATTGAGCAAAGTGGGTAGGTGTTGTCTGCCTGGATGTGGTCCTCGTGATCACTTAAACCGCTGGTTAGAGACGCTATCCGAGATGGCGGTGTGTCGCAGTCAATGGCGTACTTGTATCCATACCATTTCTAGTTCTTCCGCCTAGTCTTCTTTTAGCATTTGTCGACCTTCTTGGTAACATTTTCTTCAAGAATATTCCACGTCACTGTTGAGGTGAGCGGCGGCCCGAGCCACAGTACCTTTGGTCAGGCTCATGGCTTTCATGATGATGATGAGTTAGTCCAAATAGGCACGGACAACTCGTGATGTATACTGGTATCGCAATAACTTCTTTGAATAAAAGCTGCATGTAATATTATCAAACAGGTTGACTATTAAAACCAGCCAGTTTCCAAGATACTTACGGAAACCTGTCATCTTTAATGCTACACTGATCTCGCTCCCTCTTCGAGTTCCTCCACTTTAAAAGTAGTCGAGTTTCATTCGAAGTATCACGTTAATTTGTACATGTCAAGAGCAGGCCAGAACTGATTGCTTTCATCTTCACCCAATTACAACTTATCAACAACCAAGCCGATGATCAACGCTAAACACAAGAAAGGAGCAGAACACGGTTATTCTCCGATGGATAGATACGGATGACAAACCACGCTATCTGCAATCACTTAATTTATCTCAGCATTGGAGATGCGCCAAATGCCTGTCATCAATAACCACCCGGGGTTGATGTTTCAGTTTTCCTTGCATACCATTCCTTTTTCTGTGAATGTTTGTTTTTTGAAGAACATACGTAGTTTTCTGCTCAAGGTTTATAAACCGCATTCTGTTTGATCTCTTACAAGTAATTTTGGTTCACGACAATACTTGCGTTATTGTATAGCCGTAGTCAATGGAACAGGAAGTTGATCTGCTAACTCTAAACGTTTAGTCGGATGAGTGAAACGTCTTGGAGGTTAGAGTACCTCGGTACCTTTGCACACGGATCATGCTGAAAGTTGTGTAATTTCGATTGAGGTCGCCTATTGCCGTGCAAACCGGCTGATGCCTCCGTGCTCTGAATTACAGTTTCTTCCAGGAAATGAGAAACCAAAATGTGGAAATGTGGCGATCTCTAAACTCTAACCTCTGACTGCTTGGGAAGTTGAAAAGCACAGACCCGCTGGACCTAATGGATAAACCAAAACCACTTTGCGAATTTACGGTGGCTTTATGCAGTCGGTTTACTGTGGTCTTTCGGAAGTCCATTTGGAATGGGGTCCCTCCGTGAGGTAGCATGAGACGGTCGTGTGTCCCATATTTGAAAAAGAGAACAGGCTGATGGCTGTCAACTGTCGACCTGTTAGCCTGACCACTGTAATAATTAAACTCCTCCAGAGGCCTGTAGGAGGGGATATCGCAGCTCATCTGACCCGTCTTTGGCTTCGTGTCCCAGTCTCGCAAGCCTTCTGGCGTAGGCATTTTTGCTTCAAAAATACCCTCACTTTAGAGAAGAAATGGTCGAAGGCGATGCATCAGGACCATACTGTAGATGTAGCCTATGTTTAGTCTGCTAAGGATTCGAACAAGGGAACTCACCTGAGAAGTTACGGGAAATACTTCTTTCATTCAGATGGGACTGTCTTACGATGGGTATCTGAGTTTCTGTGGAACAGAGAACAATACGTTTGCATAAAAACCACCAGTTCCTTTCAAATGTGATGAGCGAGGTGCCGCAAGGTTTCGGGATCTCACCTTCTATTGTTTTTTCAGTGCGGTTTCTGACCACTTGCATTGCCTGTACTGCTGTTTGTTGATTATCCCGAAATGTGGCAGATCGTGGATAGTTCAGGAGGATCGGAGGCATTGCAGGAGGCCCTCGACAAGCTTTGTATATAGTCATCAAAACGGTTGCCACCAATTAATCGTGAAAATGCACGGTATTTCCAATGATTGTGCTGTCGCTGCCATATCCACGTATGTACTAGGAGAAACGGAGCTACTTGTTGTGAGTAAGCGGGTCAACTTCAGTTTCATCACTTTCATCGAATTCACAGTCGGCAGTTAACGGTACCGGGCTGCAAGCAGAAGTTTTGATGGGCTGTAGATGGTTCGTCGAGCCTTCGACATGTTGACGGAAGGTATTTTCTGCAAGCTATTTACATCTTTCGTGAAATTTTGGTTCAAATATTGTGCTCAGATGAACCCATTATGTCTAAAGCGTGCGTACATTCCTCTGGTGTTTAGTTTAAAGGATTTGTCATAATCACGAAGACTTGACAGTCTGGGCATGTGGACGCTGTCATATCAACGACACCGATGTGCATTGGCCTTCACCTACCGTATGTTAACCTGCCGCATTGGTCCTGACCTCTCCAGCCTATTTGTATCGGCACGATAGCAGGCTCCCAGTCTACACCGTCTAAAGTTAGAAAAACCTCGGTCTGACCATCTAACAGCTGTATCCCATCTATCACGGCGCGTCATAGGTCAGTGTAATGCTCTTCCAGAGGATTTAGTGGCTGCATATTTAGTCGGAGATTTTCAACGTAACTTCTGTAGTTTCAGGTTGCTGATTATTCTTCCATACGTTTAGTACTCCCTATCTCTTGATTTATTCTGAACACTTATTACTTGTCAACTCTCTGTTTTCACTTCCACCACTAGCCGAAGCTGAAAACTGCTAATTCATCAAGCCTCCTACACTGCTCCATTCCTAGTAAGTTATTTCATTTGTGATAATGTGACCAGTAAGGTTGAGACTGTTGTATAGGTTGCGTGAGTATGGTATGGTTGACAGACGTTTGGAGTCACGAGTAAAAGCCTATTTCATTCATTTTCGCTCTCATGAATCTAGCATCTGTTTCGGTCTGAAGCACATGCATCCGTAGGAATAACCATGTAAAACATTTTTAAAGTTCCAGTACCACTGGAATCTAAATTAATCAGAAGAAGAAGATCAGGAGACCGGTTTTGCAATATCGTAATACCAGTTCATATATTATTTAAAACACTGAGTTCCCTTGATCCAGTTCACCAATAGCGATAGAAGACATATATCGCGAGATGTTAACATTTAGTTTACTCTTTTCACTCACGAACGTGAAACATCAGAGTATTTCGGCGGATTGTCCTATAAGCAAGTTGATGGTGTAGTAATGGGT
Organism: Paragonimus westermani; assembly: GCA_008508345.1. NCBI lineage: Eukaryota > Metazoa > Platyhelminthes > Trematoda > Plagiorchiida > Troglotrematidae > Paragonimus > Paragonimus westermani. The sequence goes on from QNGE01000122.1 coordinate 64,709, forward strand.
AGTCCAGTGGGCCCTACACTTGCAGGTATATTTTTAGGAATGATTGAATGAAATCTATCCAATGCTATAGACGGTGCCAGCCTCCATAAACGATATTTAGATGATATTTTGATTTTTACTACTAATATTCATTTTGTTTCACTCCTAAACCGCTTCAATTGCGTTCGTTCTAATCTTACTGTTTCTGATGAGGAGAAAACAAGCAACAGTTTATCTTTTCTGGACAATTCAATTTCCCGATGGCAGGATGGCTCATTGCAGCGCTCAGTGCACCGCAAAGCCACTTGGAGCGGTCAGTATTTGCGGTTTTCTTATTTTTGCGCCCATTACTTACAAAAGAGCCCTGGTACGAACCTTGTTTCATAGAGCCCGGGATATATGGACCAATGATTGTATACAAGGAGAAGAGGCTAAATTAAGAAAGGTACTGCTCGCAAACGGATACCCTGAGAAGTTTATCGATGTTCACAGCCAGAAGAGACTGACGAAGACTGTCGTTAGTAGGGTTCCCAAGAAGCAGGTCTTTTTGAACCTACCCTTCAAAGGCGATCATATCACAACCGACGTAAGTCAAAAATTACAGTCTGCTCCAACTCGCACATTCCCTGCGACTGAATTGCGATTGCTGCTCACAACTAGGAGTATCACTCAGCTTATTCGTAGTCGTGACCTACCGAAATGTTCTGTCTCACATGTAATCTATCAGTTTACTTGCAGTTGCGGTGACATCTATATCGGCAGAACAAATCGATGCCTACGACAAAGAATGGCCGAACATGTGCCTAAGTGGTTGAAACACGCCATTACGCAACGGAAATTGGCAACAGAACGACTGAGACGAAATCCGACCTCATCCATCAGAAAGCACATTATGGAAACCGATCACGGTGTTGACCCGGTCAACTCGTTACAAGTTCTGTTATGTACTAAGAACCCCAAATTGCTCACTTTCTCCGAGACGATGTTGATCAGTACAAACCGTCCGGCTCTGTGTGTGCATAAACTGTTGACTCACGCAGTTTGTCTGTCCTGGAACTGACGACAGTTTTGTTTCATGCAAACCCGATCCTTGAATGTTTTTGCTGCATTGCTAACCCTATGTCCCATATATTTTAATGTTTTACGTTCGTGACTGAAGAGAGCAAGCGAAATGTTAAGTTCCCGCGATGTATGTCTTCTATCGCTAATGGTGAATCATATATTATTGTCAGTTGTAACACATAACAGCAACAAGATGCAAAATTATTAAACTAACGTAGGTCGTAAATCAAGTCCACTCATTCGTTTGTAAGTCACTGGTCAAAACCAAGACAAACGAAGCTTCAAGGTTAGCAAGTTTTGTATATAGAGGACCGGATTTTGCGTGTGAAAAGCGGCGCCTCGATTAACTTGAGAGTGATATAACATCAGGTTAGGGAAATGGTTTGTCGGATCGACCAAATGACCGGTCTGTAACAGGGATTCGGCGATTGGTGGGATCGGCTTATGATGTTTGGCGGCTTCACGTCAGAGCGTACCAAACATTAACTACTCAGTATGTTAAGGGGCGTGCTCCCTCATCCCAGCGCTGAGCGATCGACCGGTTCTGTCAATGCAAACTTCATCCCAACTGGAGTTGAGCTGTTGAATACGGTGTAATGTTGACAGTTGTGATATCCGCGTCTTCGTCTGAGAAAGTCCAAGTGACTTGATGAGCCCGATTGAGTGCAGCTTGGCTGCACTGTAGGTCTGGTGGGTGAATTACGTCAGTCGCTGCGTTAGAAACATCTTATTATCTCTCTTAGATAGAAATCTCATGCATATGCGTTCCTTCGGTACAAGTATTTTTTGTTCTCTACTTTTAGCCCGCTATGCATGGTGATTTAACCCAGTGGGTAGTGAAAAATGCGCTCAATAAAGCGCAATCTTTGTTGCCCAACTCGCTCGTTCCTACGCTATTTGTGAGTTTGCGTTTGCGCGTCTGACTCCCGGTCCACAATAGTCCTGGTTTCCGCTCACACGTCGTGTGCACTACGGCCCGGTTTGTGTGGATGTATCTGAAGCTTTCTGTCAGGTGGGTTTCCATCTACCACACCTCGTCCGTTGGGCCGATCTCGTTGGGTGGAAGCCCGTCCGGTCGCTCGCGCTGTTTGCAATCCAACCACTGTGGCCTCTGACCGTATCTTGTGACTCTATTGAGATATTCCTCAGAGTGTTGGAATAATTGCACCTCCAATCTAGTTATTCATCCCATTTTCCCTGCCCTGTCTCATCGGTTGTTTCGATCGAGTTGGAAGATGGCTCATCTGATCACCCATGTGGTTCCCGATCCGCTCTCCGTGGGCTTTTGAACGTACCTCCCACCCACGTTGAGGTGATCTGCCGACAGATGAAGTACCTGCACCTCAGACTTGATAATCCACCACACTCGCCCCTCCTCTAAGCAAATTGCCGCGATTTCGCTAAGATGCAACGTGTACATCATTGATCCATCGCCCACGAGAACCTTGGTTGATTTGGAAGCTCTTATTTGTGAGGTTCGTGATGGTGAATGATCAAATCCACCGCATTTTAAACTTGCCTGCGTATGGGGCCGGATGTTTCTGGTTGGCTGTAGTCTCTTACTTTCAGCTGGTCTCCCGTCTCGAACGGGCGCCACTTATGTGTGTTGTGTCTCACGTCATAAGTTTGTTTACTTTGGCGTTGTCTTTACGCTATCTATTCAAGCGTACGGTGTTCCAGATAACGTCGTTCTTGTGGTACAACTTGCCCCTCTCTGTCTCTGGACACACAGACATCCCACAGAATCCCTGGCTCCCTCCAGTAGGTCAGCTCAATTGGTTGACTCCCAGCTGTTGCGTGCTTCGTCGTAAGGTATCCAGACAAAACACCCGGCTGTCCCTCCTACCAGTTACTGCTTCTACTATTCAGCCATTTCTTCACTGTACTACTGAACCCATCCATAAACCCGTTCTTTTGTGGACGTCACGGCAACTTTCCAAAACGCGGAATCCCCCAATTCTTCAACATCTTAAACTGCCGGCTATCATCGTGCGTGCCCTGACTCGCGATAGCTCCGTGCAGTGCTCCAAAGCGAGCCAGGACATCGTTCAAGAAAGCCTGTGCAACTGATCCTCTCGTTTGATCTGCCGTTGGAATGGCTCTTACCCGTCGAGTGGAATGGTCAATCGTGACAACTACGTAACGATTTCCACTTGAACTTGTTGGGAGTGGACTAAAAATGTATGTCTTAGATGTGCACGACCTGCTCTGTCACGATAGATTGCATTGGCGGTGTTGTCTTCATTGTCTCACAGTTCTGTTAACGATGGGGACACACTCGAATGAAATTAGTCATAGCTTTCCGCAGCGTGGGCCAAAATACTTAACGCCGCAATAATTTGAACACATAAACATCCGCGTGTGTCAGTCGAATCACACCTTCCCTGAGGTCCAGTGAAATAAATGGCAGTCTTCGAGGTCGTGGCCCCCTCTGCACCTCCACAGTGACGACGAGTTGGCCGTTCTCCTGGTGTAGCGGGTCCCAGACATGTAAGAGCTCATTCACTCCCGAAGTCAACTTCATGGGTTTGGTTTCTGACGGTAGATGTTTACAACTTCCGCGTACTTGAGAATCTTGCTGTTGACTGAACAATATCTCTTTATCGGCAACCAGTACTGCGTTCACGGGTACGGCTTCATTTGACAGCTCATTTTTCTGCATTGACCGCGACAGGCACATCATTGATGTGCCGTTGACATATCCGATGGTAACGTTAAATTCTCGCAATTGAAGTGCCCGGTGCATCAGTCGTCCGAGTGGATCCTTAGCCGCCTACTGCCAGATCAGAGGTTTGTAGTCAGTCGATCCGACAAACCATTTCCCTAACCTGATGTTATATCACTCTCAAGTTAATCGAGGCGCCGCTTTTCACACGCAAAATCCGGTCCTCTATATACAAAACTTGCTAACCTTGAAGCTTCGTTTGTCTTGGTTTTGACCAGTGACTAACAAACGAATGAGTGGACTTGATTTACGACCTACGTTAGTTTAATAATTTTGCATCTTGTTGCTGTTATGTGTTACAACTGACAATAATATATGAACTGATATAACGACCTTGAGAAACTGGTTTCCTGATTTCCTGATTCCAATTCTTAACCAGGACAATATTTTCTGTATTTAAGAGAGTTAATTAACTCTTGTCGTCTGAATGCGATACCGTTATTTGTGTTTTATCTTTGGATAACTAACAATACATACCGTGTTCTTTCACCCAAGTCTATTAATCAAGGAGTAATTCCTACAGCTCTTGTTATTCCTGAGGATGTGATGCTTCTTGTTATGGTGCTTGAGCAGCTTACTTTTGTGTATTCCCATGTAACTGTTAAATAATATCAGTGCCTGTATCTGTCACGTCCCATACGGAGAAAAAATGTACAAAATGCAATCACCGTGGGTTTATTTTTGATACAAGCGCTGTGTTTCGCTTTGTTGGAAGCTTTGGACAGGTTACGACTGTCTATCCAAGTAGTCACAATCCCCGTCAACTGACACATCACATGAGCTGCCAGAACAGCTCGAGTGTACGTATGGTACATTTACGAGGTTTATTTCGATGTACTTGTCAAAAGTTGGGTATGTAACTGAATAGTTTTGTTTTGTCATTTTATCCCTGACTTCTTACCTTTGCCTACGAATTTCTGATCAGCCTTAGTAAATGCTTGATTGCGTGATCTAAATTGGTTTTTAAGTAGAATAAATACCATAAAGATCGAATAAGTTTGTGAAAATGTCGATAAATTGATTGATTTCTTATTTACACGAAAAGTTTAATGGAATACAGTTTTGAAAATAGACTTTTGCAGAACTTTAGAGAACTCAAAATCTGCATAAAGCAACGAAGAAAATTCCACAGCTGCACCTCGTTGTCCTGGAATTAATGTTTTTTTACGGCCAACCGTTGTAAAGCTCACGAAACAGGAGGATTCCATCAGCTTCTTTCTGACATACTCTAACGTCTTTGAACCGAAAAAGTGCAATTTGCCTAGTGTTTTGTTTTGCCGTTTTGTTTCCTTTTAGAAACCAATGTTTGACGTTCTTTACCACCGTTTTTGCAGGTACTTTGAACTCAGTCCTGACACAGTCCGGTCACTTGGCTGTTCGGCATAGGTTTTAAATACATTTCGAATCTCTAGATGTCAAAAAGCAAATTGGTTTGAGTAAATTAGCAAAGTGGATCTAGAGAATCCGCCTCCGTCCATTAGCTAGATTAACCCTCAGTGTTTTATATCGTTTTTGATGAATTTTTCATTGTTGTTTACTTTTGTCCAACTCAGAAACAAACTTCAAAATCAGTGAAAAGCAGCCATATCAACATCTGACTGAATCGGATACCGAGGGAGTTAAGAACCATTTTGCTGAGGCTGAAATTCCGACTACGATATGTGAGGTGGTGTGGAAACGCAGATCACAAAATGATTTCTTCTTATCAGTCACAAACACGTGAGTGGCATGATAAAGAAAACGATATTTTAAGTGAATGCTACCAATCCTCGTGGATCGCGAGTAACAATAACGGTTAAACCAAAGCAAACAAAGACTGACATGCAATTTTAAACTTATCAGGTCGGTTGTAATATACAGCACAGTTTGTTCTATACTAAGTGTTCATGGGGTAAAATACGTTGTCACCAGACATTATGAGAGATATTCATAAATGCCACTTACATATCCAACCTCTGAGGGCAAAATTTCAACTTGATAAAAAAGGAACTAGGTAGACATCTGGTTTGATGAGTTGTTTTGTGCCGCTTATGACAAAACGGCTCGTCATCTGGTTTGTCAGCGTGAATCATTTTGACGAGATAGGTTTAATGTCCCTTGTAGTCACGTATTCTCCGAACTTCCCTTTAACGAACTGGTCAGGTTTGTCAATGTTTCAACAGGCCTGCACTCATGATTGCATCCTATATTCAACCATCCAAAAAAGAAATGTCACAATGCTAGCAAAATAAAACAATGTTAAATCGCCCCTGGTCATTTAAAGGTAATTCACTCAGTAACGCGTACTGGGCTATTCCAATGGCGCTTATTCAGACGCACGGGTTAACGGAACTATTTTCCAAGTCAAAAACGACAGAAAAGGCGATCGAAAGGATTGGAATTTATACGGAACTATTGAGTAAAATTACAATAAAGGTGTTATATCATTTTGAATGTGAATTAATCGGATGCATAAATTATCCGACAGAAAGGTGTTCAAAATAGATTAACCAAAACAGGAATCAGCCAATAGCCACCAGTCAAGGGGAAGTGAACACATAGTAACAAACGGGTGCAGATGAAGGTAGGTATATATCAAGCAATATCGAGAAAGAACGTTTTACTAGATAAGCAATGGTAGTTGTGAAAGAAAGAAAGTAATGACTATACAGTATTGGTACCAAATTCGCCATGATCGTTTACTGCACACAACAGGGACTAATAAAAACAAATTTAGGATCGGTTTTTACAAACAAACCAAACATGCTTCAACGAATTCATCGCTCCGCATCGTACCAAACAAAGATGACAAACGTACCAGACGAGCTTCAGAAGATCCAACAATTGACGTAAAGTTGCAAACAACATTCAGCTGTAGGATTTATGATATATTGAAAAGTTCGAGCAAAGTTGAGCCAAGTTTCAAAATAAAGGTGGTTTTCAACATAATAGAACTGAATACCACTAGAGGAGAGAGTGTGGTTGCAAGGCTTCCTCTCAAAAAGTGATAGAATCCTGCATCTAGCAGCTGAACAGATAACATTGGAATGACGACTTAATAAATTGGTTCTGAACTCTCCACGATGAATCATAGAGTACGGCAGTTTAACGTGCATATACGAATCGTTCAAGTAGTGCTCTCAGGGGCACAAATTAAAGTTGAGTACTAATTGAGGGACTTGTCACTCTTATAGCAATCGGCCTGATAAACTGATTGAGACGAAGCACAAACTGCTCAAAACTTAATGTAGCCCACTGTGGAAATTAGTTTTAGATGATAACATACTTCTCGAACGGTCTTGGAGTTTAATCTCGTCAGTTAACTCAAGGGCAGCTCGCTTTTAAAAGGACAACACTTACCGTTCTTTAGAACTGACTGCTTGTTAGACTGACCTTAAAAATGCAATCATTGCAGGTGTCGCCAAAAATCAATGTGACGGATAGGTCATTCACTTGTTCGGCTCAACCTACAAACCCCAACCGTGGCAAACCATTTTGAAGCGATAGTCGTCAGATCAACTTGACAAAGGTAAGTATAGAGACATTCAACTTCGTCTGGAAGATGGTGGCATATCTGACTTCAGATTCGTATAAAGAACGACATGAATGAAATGAAACACCTGAATGAATAATCACAGCTACTTGGCCGATAGCATCCCACATTATGCTAGTTCAAACAAGCACCAAATCTTTTGTGAAGTGTCCATTTGAGAGTGAATAAAAAGAGAAGTTCCACCAGCGACATCCTCGATTGTTGAAACTGTTGCCACTTCTAACGTATAACATGATTTAGATTGTATCAATTCCAGCCAGCCGGATGTTATATTCCGTGTCCACACACGCCGTTATAATTCATTCCTACTTAACAGAAATTTCACAGTTATTCCTAATACAAATGAAATAAACGGGATATCTTACTTCTTTTGGGGCGCTTATCTGCATTTTTGCAAATGGTTTTTTGTTAGTAACATTTCAGGTATACGTTTCTGTACCACACGGGTGAACAGATATGGAGACGTGGTTTAACCAACTGCATGCGAACAGCAACTGGAGTATCTGGATGGCTTTTTATCACCAAATGTTCTGCTAAAATTACACTTCGCGGTTACTATAAGACTTATGTAGCATATGTTTGATAAACTTGCCTAAATGGCTAAAGTGAAACTAGGACACAGTACTTTCGCAGCAATACAACTTGATAGTACGACCTTCTTTTGAAAATGACTTCTACTGACGCAGAAATCATATCATTTGTATGATTTATTAATGACGCAGTTATGTGGACCTAAACCAAAATGCAATTTGAGTGACATTTTAAACCTAAACCTACATAACTTAACAGTTGTAATTGACGTCTTGAATCGAACTCAAAAACATATTTCCAGTAATCTTGTTTTACAAACAAACGGAAGGTAAAACCTGAAGTAGGGATGGTTCTTTTACGCAGCTTGACTTATTTAGTTAATCGTCACCCAGCAGGGTGAACTTTAAGAAAGATAATACTTATGTTCATATAAATCTGATTTAGAAGTTTGCAACAAGGCATGCACTAAAAATGTATTTAGCTTCGGTTGTGCATCATTCCCAGTCATAAATGAACCAGTGCAATAAGTTATTCACCCAACAGCTGATGATTATCATCTAGGCCATTGTAGGTGTGACTTACGCGATTGCTTTGACTTTAAAGTGTTAACATCCGGTAGACAGTTTCAGTGGGCAAAACACATTGTACGTGGTGACCGTCATTAGGAACTGACAATTCTATGTATGAAAACATCGCACTAGTTCACCTTAGGTGGGTGAATTTTCATACAAATAAACACGTGCAATTCCCATCTAAACGAATTAACGTCTGCTTCAATTCCAACTTTCATTTTCGAAATGTAGCAACGTTGACGAATAAATATGATTAAGTCAATGGTGTCAACGTCACAGTCGATCACCAGTAGTAGTTTGATTTCGTTGTTGCGATTAAGCAAAATCGTTAGGCGAATCAGAGGTGTGAACAAATTATGCGAAAGCCGACATGTCTTTATTCCGAATTATGATCCTAAATTGCATGAACAAAAATTTTGCTTAAAACACTAAAATATAATGTTTGGCATGCACTTGTTCGAAATGAGTGTGCTATGACTTGCTGTACACAAATGAAATTAAGAACGATTTGAAGGCCTAATATCCTTTATACAGACTCCCGACTCCGGAATGACATTTCGGTTTTGTCCTTCGTTTTGACTTTTAAGAAGGAGATAATCTGAATGAGGATCAAACCAGTAAATTTTATGTGTTACTACTTGCTATTCATGAAAAGTTGACCAATCGTTCGCTGTGAATCGATTGAGACGTGTGTAATTCTACATGGTTGGGTTGTAACTGATTTTGTGAGTTTTAGTTCGCACACCCAGATTTGTTTCCAATGTCCAGTCGACTATCCTTTCTGCACCTTTTATGTGTGATTGCTTACAGTAATATCTGCCTTACCCCAGCTTTGTTGCTCGTGTATTTACCGTCTCCATTGCTTACACATTATGAGTTTTGGGTTCACAACAGCGATACGACATATTTTTGAGCACACAATGTAGAGAACAACTCGGTTAACATGACGGTCATTGGAGTCATTTGATTGGGTTATCGGGTGATTCAGCTGTAAGAAATGCCGAAAACCACATCACTTTGATTGGCTTAATTGAACGAAAGAGTACACGGTGGGTAAGTATGCTCAATGACTCTGGATAAAGGTTATACTGTTTCAATGAACCAACAGCTATCAAATCAACCATATGGGATGCGGTTCATTTTCCACCTAGATGCTCGCTCATTTGGAGTTCCCACAGGACCTTCCACACGCAAGTTCATTTCAAGACTAGCGAGTTTGTGATTAGACAGTAAACCCAGCGAACAAGCTCATTACTCAACTAGCCGTACTTGTTTTAAATTGACCCTTGTGTGGAAGCTAGTTAAACAACCACCACCAACTACAAGTAATGCATAAAGTTAAAAGGCCATTTGATAGTCATGAATTGAATTAGGTTGTATACATTAAAACTACCACCATCACTAACATTGTTGTTCTTGTTTGGCATCGTTTAGCTGCAGAAGTAAAAATGAGGATAGAGCCAACAAACTTCTCGTCAAATCTCTGGATGATATCCGTTTATCCACTGGTCGTGCGGTCACTGTTTGAAACTGATTCGTTTATATGAGGTTTTGAGGTGTCTGAGCGTTTGCGACAGATTTGCATTTAGGGTACTGTATGATGATTTTCATAACCCGAATTTGGATTTATCTTTTTACACATCAATATCATCTGTGAGATAAGATTTAATTGGAGTAACTGATCATCATCAGCGCACAATAGACTGACTCTAACACGACATCACCATTGTAACCACAGAGGTGTCATCTCACTTGTCTCAGTGAGCTTTCTCGTTTCTGATTTATCGCAGTGAAGACGCAAAAAAATCTTTCGTTATTTTGCAAGTATGCACCTTTGTCCGCTGAAGGTTATTGCATTATAACCCAGATTGATCATCTTTCAAGTAAAGAAGTTAACACTCAAATTGACTTCAAATCCTGTGTTTGGTATCGATAAAAGTGACTCACATCTGATTGTTAACTCCCAGTGCATCAGCCAAAAGTATTCTTTTAGCCTGATTTTTGAAGCTGAGTTGGAATTGTCGTAGTGGTATATGTTGCTTACCTGCAAACTGGCAGGTCGCAGAGATCAGGCTTTCCTTTGTTTTGCTTCTTGCGTAAAGCCCACCCAGACGAGATGTTGACGAACAATTATTCAAGTCGCAAACAAAGGTCTTTACCAGCTCGATCACTGATGGTTTGAACGTCTACTGTGGTGGACTGATCAATGTAATCGATGTGCCTTGGCAAACTCGCAAGTTTGTCGCATTAAACCTCGTCTTGATTATCTCCTGTTCCGAACCAAACATAGGATGAGATTCGTCACGGGGTTACTATTTTAATGTGTTGATGAAGTATTATGATGAACGTTTCTTGTCCTCTTCAGCACGACCAGTGAAACTAATAATTCGATGTGGATTGTGGTTATCTACACCAACGCGGTGTGAACATGGAATACACTCACCGTTCTAATGATGTGCACAAAATTAATTATGCAGCAACAACCATCGTGATTTTGAGTTTAGTGTGCATGATGCCCAAATGGATCGTCCACATTCACTTCCGTATCTGTAAATCACCAAAAAACAACACATTATTTGTCATGATCAGCAATTTATGCTAACTTCAGGTTGATTATTGCAAACTTACACACCAAGGCAACACGGGCGACGACGGTCCGAGGTTTACGGACGATAGTATGCCTAAGATATATGTAGAAGTAAATATAGTTTCTTATTCTCCAAACTCATGGAGCACAAAAACTGTGTTGTTTATCACAATAATTATAACCACTGACATTACCATACACAAAAGTACTTTCCAAGGTACCAGTACAAATATTTTCGGTGAATCTTCACGATAACAGCATTATTAACTTAAAATGTTGAGAGCAAGTTTTCTGTTCATTATCTGCTGGCCAATAATTATAAACCTCTTGTGGGGAGAATTTTTGCAGCAATATGAATGAAATTCATCAGTTTAAGCTATATTTACTTTCAAGGTGTTAACAGGAAGGTGCAAACAGAAAAACGTGACTGACGTACACAAATAAAATTCAGCAAGCGTAATAATGAAAGTGAACCTATTAAACTGGCAAAAAACATTTATTTATGTACTCTATCTCATTTCTCTGTCATCCAAATCAATAACAAGTCACCTGTGTGTTTCGCAATTAACGTTCAAAATTTAGCAGGCACATGAGACTGATTCCGTGGTTGTTGCTACTATCCAGTTATACCTACCCAACGTTCTTGATTACTTGCAACTAGTAACCACTTATTTTGATAAAACTCTGACAACATTTGAGAATTTAAGGTTAATAAAGGTTCCATGTATTTACGGTTCGTGTTATCTTCACTTGTCTAGGGAAGTCAGTGAGTCAGAGATGAATAGAACGATTCATTCACAAATGAGTTAATGCCTATAAAAGCACGGATGTAATCCGCGTAATTGTATAATGTTCGTTTACTGTTTCAAAAGTTTGCCTTACTAACCATGGTAAGCATGATGCCGGTTAACAAACTGTCCCACTTTGAAGTTGACCATCAACTTACAGTTTGGTGTATGTAGCGTTCGTGAACAAACATAACACAGAGAACATGCCGAAATGTGTTTCAGTAAGGTGAGAACTTTAATTTTCATGTACAGGTAGACCTGAACCAACCGGAGATTCGTAAACTGTTTTTGGTCGGTTCGGTTGACTGGTCGCTGGAAGCAAAACAGAACTGGATCAAACAGTTCGATTTGCACCGATTTGCGAATTACAAATTTTGGACAAACCCAGCGTATTTATCCACCTTTCTTCTAAGCCCAACTCTGATAATATTATGGAATTTATCAAAAATTAGAGAAAACCGTGGTTGTGCGTTTCCTAAAATTAGGTTTGCGTCACCGGCAATGATTTTCGTTACATGCTGTTCTATTCTCTAGTTTGGAATGTTTTAATTATTGAGAGTCAAATCCATTGGTTAGTAAAAGTTAAAACTTCAAAGTTTATTCAATTGAAGGCAAAAAGTGGACATACATCAGTAAGCAAAACCACTTAGGAATCTGAACCTATACACTTTTGTCTTCATGGTTCCATATAACGACTGAACGCGCGCAAGATTATTTTATCCATTCTAGATGTTGCGGTTCTTTGTCTCGTTGGCTGAAATCACTCATTTACTTGAGGCTGAGCTGAGAAGTTAGCAAGCATGTGGGATATTTGGCAAACTGTTGAACCAGCGGCAAAGCTGTCTTGGGCTGTTTCGGCCTTGTTGGGTCTCCTCTGCGCCGCGCGAATTTTTCAATTTTTTTCGGAACCGTGGTAGATTCGTTCCGCTCTGCGCCTCAATCACAATTGAACGCTGGTCTAAAAGTTTACAAGCCAAATTAGCTAAGGGGGTGATTCACACGGATTTTGATAGACCCATTTGCTATCTCCCGATGGTGTTCGGTAACCTAACCACTTGCTACACACACACGGATAGTGGATTCTACTCATTGGCGTATCTTATGTCACATTGACACTGCAAGTTCAAACAGCAATCCACCGCTTTGTTGATAATTGCTGAGACCATTCATTTGTTAGGTTATTTATGTTTGTGGGATGATACGTTACTTTAACTGCTGATCTTACACTCTAACAATAGGTCATACAAATTATTCACATTCAGATCAACAGAAGAAAATTTCGAATACTGTGCGTGTTATGGCAAAGACAGCTTGACTCTGCGTAAGCTGTATTGATGTTGAATTCAAAAATTTCAAAAACCGTGACTGGCAGTTTCGCAGACCATGTGCTATTGGTCGATATAGGTCAACGTCCCAGCACAAAGGAGATGTACTATGAGGTACTGTCATGAAAAACGATAGCATTTACTTGAGCGAATACTGACAGAAATGAAGTCTGTTTTAGAGAGACAACACAGATAGCAGTGTTCGAAGTCTGACTTGTCACACAATTCTAAAATGTATTTATTGTACTGAATTGTGCGTCGTTTTGAATTCCATGACACACGTATAAGCGGAAACAGTATTTATCGCAGAATAATCGATAACAGGAGTAAATCAGCTTTTGTGAAGCTGAAGAATGATCCACCATGCGTTCTATTATGAGTGTACGCTATCCAGAAATTCTATTTATAAGAAACACTTTAACTATACTGACGAATAGTTCCTCTATTGTTACTGATTTAACAGAATTTGTACACGTTACCGACTGTGTTCTTTGTTTCAAACTGAAATATCAGTTCATAGCGCATTGAAGTTTCATATAAATGCCCTGTGCATTTTTGTGTGATTCTGACTATTCGGTTGTTTGCTCACGTTCTCCGGTTAATTCAACTTTTCTTAGTTTCGACCTATCCGGGTTCTACGTTGCCTTTACCCTGTTGGGTTTGGGACGTGACACGAAAATCGATAAAAGCCATATATACATATGAAAATTACAAGGTGTATATGTCAAAGATTCCAGATGGACCGGAGAAAAAAGAATTGGATCGAAAATTGGGTTGCAGTTGAAAGCGAGTTAATTTATTGTCACATAGGGAGAGAACTAAAAGTATGTAAAGGAACTTTTTGAGGCACATAGGAAAAATACGTTTTCTCCGGTTAACTTCTTTCAAAATTGTTTTTTTGAAAGAGAACGCTATATCTTCTCAAGGGTATTCTTTTGTAGATATGTAACACGGCAATCTGAAAAATCGGTGCTTATAATGAAGTGGTAACCGAGTAAAACAGAAATTTCTGCAGGAAGCAGTTCGTGTTAACTCGTCCGAATATTGTGACTGGTAAAATTTAGTTATGATTGAAACATAGCCTGCATACCTAAATTTCTTTTATGCATACACGCTTGCCAAGACTAATCTGCGCGTTGATTCAACATACTCGTTCTGAGACACGCTATTTTCAGTTAACCACCTAGTACCGACTGAAGTTTAGTAGCCTAATTACAAGTGTCATTTACATCACAAGTAAATCAATACGTTCAAACTTTCTACCCATGACCCGACATTCTCGCGGACAGTAACGTTAGGGAGTTTCGGAAAGTACGTCAACTGTTAGTGTGCTTGTTGTTTTAACTGGATAGTCGCCGACATCTGTGCGTTTGTCCGAAATGTATTTTTTAAAACTGCTAACGAATTCTTGTGGATGGGTGGTTAGTGATTTGTTACTTGGGCCAGTGCTTGCCTGTTATTACCCTAATGATCAGCCGTCAATACAGGTATAAATAAAATCAGCTTAATTTAAATTCCACTTCTAAAAGCCCAAAAACGTCCAGCTAAATCTGTATCCATAAGGTTAGGTTTACAGTAAGATTTATGTTCCGAATTGTGGCGACCTCAAATTTTTTCTGCACATTCTTTTGCATTGACCTAACATATGGTTGTAATGGCTGTGGAACTTCACCAAATCTGTTTGTTCACGCATGCTTCAGGATTACTTAAAGATGTAAATATATTTGGAAGTTGGGTTGTTAGTATTGTTCCTGTTGTTACTCATTTTCTGACTGCTTTAGCGTTCGTAGTGAAGAGCTGAGAACATGATAAAAGACATCCTTGATTGACCCACATGTCTGTTAGAGATACTTTTTATATGCCCGAAGAAGTAAAACTTTGTACGAAGAGTGGACAGTCAGTTATGGTCGGATAATCGACTAACGCCTAACAGGAAAACAATACAACTCTTGCTTTTAACTAGTTTTACATTCACCTGGGTCAAATCACTTCTGTCTACTGATCGTTCAAGTGACCCTTAGCAGGCAAGGACCAGTCTTCGAGGTATTAGTTATTGTACGAACATGACGTCCCTCATAGTTTCACACGAATGTCTGCCATACTGAGAACTCATTTGCATGGACCAAGTTGATAACATCATCCTGATACCTTTGTTCGCATATGTTAACCGCTGGCTCATGAATGTTGAACATGATACCAACGCCTTGTGATTTCCCATTGTCTGTACAACTGTTGCGCACTTGAAACTGTCAGTGTAAGTTACCCAAGCGTTGCCAGTTCCGTAGCCTTTGTAACCGTACGGTTGAGTTAAACCTAAGTTTTATTTAACCGGTCGACTAGACACCTTGTGTTACCGTCTACGAACAGTTAGCCAGGACAAAAACAATCAACTCCCTTCTACCAGCTGACTGAAAATTAGCTCAAACGTAGTCAGACAACTCACATTATGTTTTGAAAGTTATCATGTCAGCGTTAATTCGCTGCCACTTTGATATCTTCAAGCAGACCCACTATCTGTCTTCCACGGACAACATCGTCTCATTGGTTGGATGACGATGCCAAATTATGAAGTAACCCTACTGTGCATTCAGTCGTAACAACTTGAGCATCAACGGCCTCAGAGGGCTATTCTAGGTGCATTCAAGGATTTTGTTAGTGATGGCACAAACCGTTTTGCGTTTCTACATGCAGCTGATATCAAACATGTCAAAAACAGCGGCAGTCTACTACAACCTGAACAATCCCATTTTTGAAAATTTAGTAAAATATGAATTGTTATTTGCAGTCTGCAGTTTGTCCATTGATTGGCAATGATTCCTTTCTACTCATTGGCTAGTTTGTGGTGGTGAAGAGCTCTGCTTTCACGCAGCTTATATTTGTTCTGAGCGGCATCTGGGTGTTTGTCTGCCTGACACAAACTCACTCTATTGATCTGCTATTGACAACCTTTCACGTGGTTGCCTATCGCTCACGAACGAACTGCGATTGCATTGTCCAAATACTTTACAGGTGTTCGCTGATCAGATCAACTACCAAACACGTACTCATCAATAATCTTGCACCGTGGCATTCAAGTACCAATTAGTCCGATTGTCTAATCATTTGGTTTCTGTACGCCAGCATGCTAAGCCTCTAGGAACTGTGATGAATCGAACAACTTTCTTCAGACAGTGGTGAATGTACATCCGTGTATGACACAAATATTGGAGTACGCTGAGTTGAATAAGAAGAGTGCTCTTCTCACGTTACATCAGAGCCGGGGAATTGAAACCTATCACCCCGTCAAATTTTTGTTCATCTGTGAGTATACTCAATGGTATTCGGCTGAACCACAGATTTATCGTGCGGGTATCCGGCTAAGACAAAGATAAATGTCAGGCAGCCCTTCAAACACAAACACCCTTACTCACAACGGACAGTTTCGACGGTAATTATGACGTCTGACTCAGCGACTGAAAGACTGTGATAGCCGCATACTCGTGAGTGGTGTATTTTTCTGAGTTGGCTTGATTCGACGTGTCGTCCATCTACAGAAGAAGGTTGATTGTGGGCATAGGAGTAAGACTCCCAGATGGAGTGGCTTTTGTGAAAATTATTCAAAACACTGAAGCATAAAACAAGCTCGCCATTGTTTTTTGGTTAAGTGGGGCATTACGCGATTCCAGCTGGCGTGAAACAATAACGGGCGTACAAGTGATAGGTATTTGTAGCGGTGATACCATCTTTGAGATAGTGGACAGCAATTCTCTTAGTGCGAGAGAAGTAATAACCCAACTGATTTATTTTGCAAGACGCAGTCAGTTTAGTCGTAACACAACCATGGAGGCCAGGTCACTTGTTGATGTCTTTGGACAGATGTAAAATAAACCCTCGTCATTTTTCCGGTGATGAATACCTACCAACTGGGATTTGACAACCTGACACCAAACCAAGGCCAGAAGTGGCGTTTGTTTGGCGGCAATGACGATAAAACGGTTCGGGATCTATTCATTGCACGTTACAACGGAGGAGTGGAAGGAGTTCATAATACTGACTGTTATGAACAGCTACAAATCCAAAACTCAAGAAAATCTTCAGGTAACTAATGTAATCAGACGCAAGAACATCTGAGAGAGGCATAAGATATCATCTAATGATCGCATGAGTATAACAAGTTCATTGTTTTTTGGGACAACTATGTTGTAGATGATGATTGACTAACCAGTAAAAAAAGCTGAGTCAATGAAGTCAGTTGGACTCCCGCAAGTTCATGGCTGCTTGAGACAGCTCGCGAAATCTTGCTTAAATTGCCATTTTTATGTGCCTGTTGTTATGCATTCAGTCTAACATTGAGAACATTCTGACTTTTTGCTCACCAATGAATGAAACCTTAAGTGAAAGTAGAATGTCAGGAATTTGCAATTCTTTATGACGATCCGAATGGTAGCCTGAAAACATGGAGCAGCAGTCCATCTGGAATCAATCCACATACTCCAAGCAAAACAGAGGCAACAGCAAGCATAGGTTGAAACTCACGACTTTTGTGTGTTTGAATCTTAAGTGGTTCCAACTTTTAATTGATTGATGTGCAGTAGGGCCTGAGATCCAGGCATCCATTCTCTAGCTGTTTATGGATAAGGTATTAAGTAGTTGGTTACTGAACAAACTACACTCCTGTTTTGTATCAGCGCTGAAGATCTATCTCACGACAAACAATTGTGCACCCTGGTACACACACTTACAGGAACGCTAAAACCCAGACGGTATCCTGATCTTCACTGCTATCAAAATATTCAGGTTTCTAGTGCGGTATTTTTTCGTGAACACAGATGGAACCACTTGCCAGAATAATAAACCTTCTTCCAACCTGGTCGTAGCTTCGACTGTATTATAAATGTCGAAGCGACTCTCACACCATTGAGTAGCCGACAATCTTGGCTCTATCATAACAAAAGATGATTTTGACTTAGTCGCTTGTCGTGCTGCTCGAGACCGTTCACTTGAAAATGGGGTTTCAGGGGAAGGTGCAATTTACTGATATTTGTCTGTCTGCTGTGAATGTCGACTGCACACCTATGAGCATCTATCCTGAAAATTTTACTCCAATACTGAGCAATGGGAGGATTATAAAGTTGACCATCACTCACATATGATCGCAGCCTCCGCATTCAGATAGACTTTCTAGCCAACCTCTTTCGAAAAGAAGCACTAGACTCGAGTTTCGCTCTCATTATAGCTCGCCAGTAGTGCATATCTTTGCCACGGCCGGGATTTGAACTCCGGTCATTCCAAACATGAGGCAACCGTGTTAACCACTGCACCATTGACATCACATTAGGCACGACCGAACTATCAAATCTGATAATTGCGACTGATGAGATTAAACGAAATGTTAACATATCGCAACATATGTCTTCTTTCTGCGCTGATGAAATCTGAACGCTCAATCACTCTCGCTTGTGAGCAATGATCGGGTTGCCCGATCGTCTCGAGATGAGAAAGTAACCGTCCTGTTAAATGCAATCAGTAACCACGCGATCAGAACTTCTAAGACAGGTAGAATTCAATGATCTCATTAAACCGGCAAGGTGATATTTTGGGAGCTGAGTTTATTTTCACTCACTGACATCACTACTGGCGAGCTCTATTGAGAGCAAAACTCGAGTTCAGTGTTTCTTCGCGAAAGAGTCTGACTGCTAAGCTTGTCTGAATGCGGAGGCTGCCATCAAATGTGCGATGTTCAACTTGAAAATAAACCGGATCCCCGAGTGCTGATCAATAATTGGTAGATTACGAGGGTCTCAGAAATAAGGTGCTATATGGTATGATGCTACTCTGAGGCATGTGAACAGTATAGAGGTCACGTTGAGATGCACAACTAAAAAAAAACTAGTTTTCTAATGTGCAGTTTATAACAGCAAATTGTTACGGGTTCTAATTTTATAGCATATTATACTCGTTCATTCACTCATTCCAGATTGTCGCTTGCTGCAGTTGACGAGTCGGCTTTATTTTTTTCCGCTGAA
>QNGE01000122.1:91934-181852 GCA_008508345.1 Paragonimus westermani
TCAGGCGTTGAGGTTGCCATGGCCAAACATCCACACCACGACTGATCAAAACACCATGGTTCCAGTTACGTCATAATGGTGACATAATCGTATCAAAACGTCGTCTCCGTGTGTGCTTATGACGTGTCTGACCTCACTTGAACTTGCCATTTGTTTTGTTCGCTTTCCCATGACAACTCCGTTTCACATAAATGTTATGTATTTGGCCTGATGATAAATAACCGAAAACGAGCTTGTTCGCTACACCATTTTTCTGATGAGTACTCTGGTGATTTTTAACCACTTGAAATAATGGTTTTTCTCACAATTTCTCACAGCTGGATCAGAATAAAATGTCGGTGTAGAACGATTTCGCTGGTTTGACTCTCATTTTCATCGTTTCTACAAGTGGTATGAAGTACTATTTTGGCGGCTGTATAAATTTTCTCAGTAGTGTTGAATAGGTTAATTTAATAGCCTCCCTAAAGAACTTGTCGTATCGGTTACATTCTGCCGGAGAGGTTCCAGTGCAAAAGTGGTATCCTTTTAAACAGATTAGCTATACTAAAAGATCGAGGGAATTTGCAAGTGATAGGAAATTACACATCTGATGTCCACTTTTTACAATGCAGTGTATGCGAATTGGATGTGATGAACATACTGAATAAGAGTACAACTCTTCTGTTTGCTCAAAATATGTTCTCTGACGAGTACAGCTGGAAAGTAGCTACATAAGGGTACGTGAGTAAACAACCGTATGAGCGAACAGGTTATGAAAAAAGAGTGAACGGAATGAACTTTAAGGTTGCCACACCGGTGGCTAATACACATTGTGGAAACTGTGGACATTCAGCAGCGATTCACAGCCTTCATTGTAGAGCACCATACTGGTCGGGCGCGGAAGTAAATGAAATTAAGTAATTTCGGCGTAGAAATCGAACGAATTCAAAATGTTTGGGACCGAATTCTGAAATAGGGAAGCCAGTCCGAATCTCGACAGCGCATGCGCAACTTTCAACAGGGGAAACAAACTCTGAGCGGTTGTAAACATTTGGAAAGGCACCATTGACTGAAGTTCAGGTGCAATAAGTACAGTTATTTACAAGGCAAAATCGTGCTATCACATAACGTAGATGACAGTGTGTGAGCATTTTTTAGGAGGGTAAAATACTAAGCAATTGTATAGGCTGTATTTTCACTGCTAGCGCAGTTGATCAGATTTACTCTCAGGTAGTAGATCTCACTTGCCAACGAGCGGTTTGTTTACAAGGCGTGAAATGCGCAGAGCGGATTACGTGCAACATGCGTCGTAGGAATGTGGTTTTGGGGGAATATGTTGCAATGGGGACCTGTAAGGTAAATAGAATAAAAAGTAATTAGGCGAATATGTATCAAGTTAAAGTGAAAATAACTGGTAATCACAGCATATGTTGTCTGATCTGTTTGTTTAAGGCTATCGGTTTTTGAGCACGTTCTCCTCAATTTGGTTATTAGACGAGTAAGCAACAATTTTGATGCAGTTCGTCTTTTAGTCATCATCAATGAGCAGGTACATAATTTTCTAACAGGACAACCGCAGACTTCATACCGTCCGCGGGAGAAGGCAGTAACTAATGGTGGAACATTTTGATAATCATATTGTAAGTCTCCCTCTCGGACTGATAACTATTGGAGTCTTTCAGAGGGCTGGTCACTTGTGCCAAAGGATCTGGTAAGTCTTATGGAAAAATGAACTGTGCAAGCTAACAAGTATGGCTTGCCATTAGAGCAAAAGAATTGAACCTTATGTGCACCACCGCGGAGTAACACTGTGAAAACTAGGGAAAGTATGTAAACGTCGAACGCTTTCCTAAGATCCGAGAATTTACCGGTCTCGTTCAGTTATCAAGTAGTTGTCAACTTTCTTTTATCATTTAATATACATTCGCAAGTTTTGTAATTAATTATCCTTCTATGTTACGGTCGTCGTTTTTGAAGCTCATGTTCTTAAACATAATCGGTATCGAATAAGTGGAAATGAAACCGGCCCCAGACTTGATGATTTAAAAATCCGGTAGTACCCTACATGTTCTTGTTTACTTGTTCTGTATAGTATGCTTTGGTTAATATTTTTTGCAGTGTTCACTTACTTTCATGTTTCCTAAATACTTCAATGTCTTCCATTTCTTTTTGTTCTTATTCCTCTGTTTGCTTTTCTGTTTCTAGTGTAGATTTTTGTTTGATATTGTTTCACATGTTTTTCAAAAATCACCAATAGAGTTCTGGGAATTTAAGTTACATTCAATCGAATACCATCGAATCTTGATTGCAGCACTGGTGTTTACAATAGCCGTTCTGATAGCCCACTTCACAAGGAAGCACTAAGTTCAGATTTCTTTCTTATTGGAGCCTACCAGTAGTGTGTATCCACGTCCGGATCGGGATATGCATTCCAGATCTCACGTTTTTGAGGCCAACCTGTTGATCAGCACACCAGTAACTTCACAGTTGGCACAACCAAATGATCATATCCAAACCTTCAGCTTAAACTTCGTGTGAACGGTAGTCAGTTCGCTTCTTTTAACAAGATAGGAATTTAAAATTCCAAGTTGACCAGAGTTGAATGTCATTCAAAGAACTGTTCCTGCTTGTGCCCTATTTTTATACGTCGAGCAAACGAAAGGTGCACGGAGTTCGTATAAAACCGGGTGGGTTCAAAACAGCCAACTCTGGAGAAACAGTCCCTGGTGTCAGTCAGCCTCAACCAATGACGAGTTCTCTTCTGGCTAGGGGTAGTCTAAACGTGTCAGTACATGTTTTTAGTATTATGACGTGGATTACTGAGTATTTGTGCATTATAAATTAGCATCGAATGAAAAAAATTCTCGATATTACGTTTCATTCTCCATCCGGTGACAGTTCTACACAATGTTGCGACGCACACCGCAAAAATGATTGAAAAATCCGAAGGGTTCAGATGCGAGATCATGTGGTCCATCAGATAGTTCATCATCATGCATTGTCAAATATCGGCGCTTACAAAAAGAGAGTATTAGCTAGAGAACAAAAAGCATAATACTTTACAACCCGTCTGCTACTAATATAACATTTGTACAATGATGTTTGTAGTTTTGCAACTAAGTCATTGTGGCTCAAATTGCACTTTGGCGTTCACAACACGTCCAAGAAGGAACAAGAATAACACTCTGTTTAGCGCTTATCAGCTTGCCATGTTGTACATGTTCAAATACATCAATTTGCCTTGTGAAACTATTGCCCTCAGTGATATGAGAAGTAAATGCAGACTGAGTGACATATCCAGAAAACAGGATATCCAACCACTGTACATTTGTTTTTATACTTAGTCAATAGACAACCTTCGAAGTAGGTCACCATATTCGTGGGCTCAGGGGTGTAACTACGAACCTCCTGGTGGCTCTCAATCAATGCCTGTTTATGATAATAAGCTGCATGTCAACACGTCCAGTAAAACGTAGATACCTATATTAGTCGATGAAAAGTCAAAAACACCGAATTTAGTCTATCAAGTATAACAATAATTGCAAGGGGACCTTTATCCAAATAATAAGTACATTTGCCTAATCGTTGTGGTAGAGCTTGGACAACGAAACATCTGCGATGGACCACACATATCTAGAATCACCTGTCGTCAAAATACAGCGAACACAACTTTTGTCAGATAAAACAAATAACAGCAACCGTCTTACCTCACAGCATTGGGTAACTGCAAAGTTTGCTGCTTTACCGTGGACTGTACAGGGTTTTGAATTGTCGAAATCTACTTCTGTTTGTCCTGTTGAGCTCACAGTAGAAATGAGAGAGTTTGGGGCGGTATCTTATAGTATTGCTCTTTTTGACTGTGGTTGACCTGCCGTGGCCAGCTTTTCTGTGCTATATCTGGTACATTTAGATATTTCGCCTATTTTCTTTAAATCATCAGCCGCCTGTGCTTCTATACTGAATTGCTTCAATAATCTGAATGGTTTCCTGGTGGGTGAAAGAGGTGAATCTCTAGATAGTTCTTTGGATGTAAAACCTGTTTGGTTGATGTCAATACCATCAGATGGACCAGCCACTTGTTCACGATTTCTTGACTCCGACTTTGGTGAAGTGGTTAGTTTCGGCTGATGCAAAGTAGTTGGTAGACCTTCAAGACATCTACCTCTGCGCCTTTCATTCCGGAAGCTTTTGCCAGTTAATCGTAATCGCTTTAAGTAAAAAAGACGTCTTGGATACCGCAGGTCATGTATGACTGTATTGATTTCTTCGGCTGATTGTACGTCACTTCGGTCTTCCGATTCTGGAAAGCTGAGTAACGGAACAGGTAGCCAAATACCAATAAGAGTGAGCACCTTTCACAGGTTCAAAATGCTATACTTTAGTTTGCTAACATATTGTCTGACAAAGGATAAACAATGTGAGCAACCTCCAATAACACGGAAAATCAAATCTAGCAGTATGTCTTGTTCAGTCTAGACAGCACAACAGTGTAACTTAGCAGCATATTACTAGCGATGACGTATGAGCACAAGCTATTTTTCTAAACAATTGATCAGTTATTTTGCCGCTGAACACAGAAAAGCTTGTGGCATTCAGCAGCATAAAATCAGGGAAAACAACAGTGCATATCTGTAACTTTTTAGCAGACTGACATAATGCAAAGGTTGATTCAGTAATTGTCTCAGTATACGAATGAAATGTCTGAGTTGCAAGGTGCGTTACTACGAAAATAGAATGTATAGCTGGTTAGGATATGATGAGGGCCGTAGGAAAACAGTAGTAGTTTCTGTCGTAACTTTGTAGTTTCGCCTCCTCAGTTTCTTTCTAAGCAGGAATTTAGAAGTTATATTCAGTCATGAAGAGTTAGTCTAGAGGCGTACTTGGAAGTCATAACCAAACAAACTCCTTTTGGTGTTTTATCTTTGATCCCAATTCACCATACAAAATGTGTCATCGTTGACCAGTTTACGTTGGTCAAGTAACAAGGCGCTTATCAGAGAGAAAAAATCCACATTATCGGTCTTGGTGAAATGCCGGAATTTAGTAGAACTCTGCGAAACAATTCTGGCCCACCCATTTAACTCTGGTGACACAGTGAATGTGGGTGTTGTATTCAAGTGTACTTTTTGTGCCACATATGTTCATGCTTGAGGTGTGAGAGGTCTCATTCTATCCGCAGTGGAGGGTATTGAAATCCGGTTTCGAAACTCCAATGCGTTTGAATGCGTGTATATAAACAGTTTGGTTATTAAAGCACAGCAGTTGAAAGTGCTGCGAACGAGGGTCAACTCAGCCGTTTCTGTTTTGCATAGAAACGTAGTTCTGTTAGGACCTCGGGCCATAGACTCCGGAGTTTTACATACTTGTTAAGAACCTGAGGTACTAGGGGAAACTTCACCAGTAAACTATTATCTCACGAGGCTCACAGCTAGGTGAACAAAAGCAGAATCAGTTCAAGTGGACTGAAGAAAGACTCTTCTATTTTCAAATCCGAAAGGGATAAGCTGGCGAATGATATTAAACAAACTGAAGTCTGCTCTAAATGGTGGGTATGCAATCGCGTTTTGTTTGAATTAACAGGAGGCCAGTTTTCCGTGAGGACAAACACAGTATCTCCAGTAGTTTTCTTCCCGCATTATGCACTGACAAACTTGCATGTGTACTGACGTTTAGGCAAGTAAATCATACCGGTCACTATCTCAGGGAATGAAGGAACACGGTTTAGAATAGTGAGAATAACTCACCATGTAACAACCACAAATTAGTGAGCCGCTAATTGAAGACCTACGTTATTTATTTTTAAACATACCCTGATATTATGCTACCAAGTGTTGACCCAAATAAACCAACATATGTTCTGCTCAGAAAACCGTTGGAAGGAAACGATCAGGTTATCGTGATGTTGATCGTAAAAATTTCCCGAGTGCATGATTTTTCACTTCTGTTTCGATTGGTCTGATGTTTTACGCTCACAAGTGTTGAAAGCAAAAGTGTTACCACATTGTGTATCCTCTTTTTTCCCTCACTATGTTAAAATGAATCCAGTTTTTTGTTAAATACATCACTTGCTCGTTTCGTTCATTGTGCTAGCGGTCCGGATAGCACAACAATGAATATCTGGCTTTGAAGGAGATGACCAAGCATGTTTGGGATGTGCACAGACAACACAAATCTATACATATCCGTGACGGGTAAAGAGATTTTGCCTGGACCAACCTACCAGAAGGTCGCTTCATAAGTTCGTCGTCACTCATCGGTTAAGGAGGTCAAAGGAGTTCAAATAAATGTATATAATGGTGAGCAACTCCATAAATACATTCCATCAAAATGGAGATGCATTTTATTATGGTCTTAACCTACTACAAAATCCTATTCGCCTCCAGCGGGGACGATTTGGGAAGGAAATTTTCTGTATTTGTTCCAAGATCTGTTTGGTCCTGCTTCGTTCCTCCTTCTTTTTCCTCCTCAGCTGACCCAGGCTGTTGATGTATCTGCCTTCTGTATGAAGTTAGCTGATGTACATTGCTCGGACGGATGGGTATTTCTCCTTCACAACTTGCATTACGAATAAAATAGTTACGAAGTAACCTACGAGTTCCAGTGAATAAGCTCCGTTCAGAAGAATTAGAATATCCACAATTTAACCCTCTGGAAATATACATGTTGCTACGGTGAGCGAATTCGAAGGTGGTACTTGTGGATTTGGCAATGACGGTGGGAAATTTCTCGCTGGTGCTGCTATCTTGCGAAGCGGGACTCGGCCGTGCAATCAGCGATCGTTTGCCGGAGATATTACTCGAACTGTCCGTGTGGCCTAAGATGCCGTGTAACTAAAGCCGAGAACAAAAGTGGAAAGAACTGAAAGAACTGAGTAACATAAATAGCTGGTCACATCTTTTTGGTCAACAATATATTCTACCTAGTGTTCGTATTGCGTTAAAAATGCATTATACACTTGAAAGGACTTGGAGAAGAGAACTCGGCTGATTAAAATCAACGGCTTTGAAGGCCAGTGAACCTTAAAAATGATATATTACGGAATAATCATCTGTTTTCCCCCTGGCGGTTGCCGTTCTTTTGTGTCTGATAGATAAGCTGCAAGGACCACTGCAAGTATTTCACTGAAAGTTTCAGTGAGGTCAAACGCATTCCTAATATTCTCACAATCTTGTTAACTAAGTGATGTTATCAGTAATCGATACGCTAGATGGTAGCGTGTCGGTAGGTTCGGTCTTGTTAGTGGATTTTTGGGTGGGCTGTTGCACACCTTCTGTCATTCACACGTTTTGGCCTCATTTATTCCAATGTGCACCGGATATGGGATGTTTAATTAGAACACTCGATCATTTAGAGCGCACTACTTTTGCAGATAGGAAGGTATTGTGTCATGTTTTACTCATCAATCCGCTAATGTAAACCCCTGCATCATTTAGATGAAGAACGAAACAGTTTTGTTTGTTTGAAATTCATTGCGCCAAGTCCTAATATTTGTATCAGTAAACCGTTATAAAAGATAGGGTAATAAAACTACTTGATTTTATGATCCTATCATTGACATTTTTGCTATATAACCAAGTTCGTCCTTAGTATTGGAAGATTTTCTTATGCTAACTGCCTAATGTGTTCTTGTCAACCTGCTATAGTAAATTAAAAGACAGAATGTCGGCGTCCGTCTTTGTCCACGAGGTGTTATCACTTTGTCACGTGAAATTTCGCTTGAACACCATATAACTGGGCTTGGCCAGATTAAATAAACCTTGGGATGAATGGGTGGTAGGAAGACCTACTTAGCGACTTCTGCCTGACCTTGTCACAGGAATGTTCACACATTCACATGGCATATATATATATATACGGTATTGAGAGTGATCACGTATGACTGCATTTGCAAGAAACAATTCATTTCAACACTGCTGGGAAACAGTGCAGAACGAGTTGCTTAAGAGATAATGGGCAAGGAAATGAACTACTGACGATCTCTAATGAGAGCGAAACTCGAGTCTAGTGCTTCTTTTCGAAAGAGGCTGGCTGGAAGTCTATCTGAATGTGAAGGCTGCAATCAACTGTGAGTGATAGACAACTTGAGGCAGATGACTCAGCACTAGCGGATAGTTTGCTTTCTATTATGACTAACTGATTGCTTTTCAAATGATATCCGAAATAAACAGAAATGGCCAACTAGTTGCCTATGGCAGATTATGGTATGTTCGTCGATGTACACCAGCTCGTTGACTAATTTTCGAGGGCCTATTCTTATTTTTATGGTTTAAAACGATATATGACATATAGACTCCAACAGTGTTTTCACAAGAAATCAGAGTGTGAAAATGGTCCAATGGAATAAATCAGCAACATCACACTCATATTACTTTCCCATCACCGAACTGTTCAGATAAGGTATGCTTCATTCAAATACACATGTGTATTCTAGTACTGAAAATTAATGGTTGATGATATTATCCGCAGCTCTAGCAATGCCGAGGGGAGAATGATGTTGAAACTTGCGTATTCTTTTTAGCCTATACTTTTGTGTCGTTGCGTGTTTCACTTTGATTGGATGGAACTTATTTGCAGTGATATATTACCATGCATTTGATAGTGTCGACGATACGAGTCAACTTAAAGCAGCCAAGCAAAGATGTGGGCTTTTATGATAAAGAACAAACCTAACCTTCTACCTTGGATATCTTACTATAAGTATTTTAATGGTTAAATTCATCTTATCCAGTTACTAAACACAGAAACACTAAAGAGGAAGGATGCCGGGTTAGACAGATTTTAAAGTGTTTTATTGCTGAGCCAGTACGTTAGTCAAGTCGGTTATGACAGGGTAGAAAGAAAACGAGGGAAAGGCCAAATTCCTAGATATATTCTACAATATAACGTTACTTAGCAAGACATACCACAATGCTGTTTAGAAAGGTCCAATTTCCGGTGCTGTTCTTTATAAAACTTGGGGTGGTAGACATTGCACATCAACACACTCAACAAAACTAATCAAATGCTATTCCTTGTTTGGTGCATAACCAACCATTGTTAAACTCTTTCAAATCGGTCTGTCTATCGCATTTATTGTAAATCATCCCTTAATTCCCCGGTGCAAAAAAGCGACTGATTGTCTAACCAGTGCTCTGTAGGTATACATCCTTAGCACCTCATATTGCTAAGAACATATGGAGAAACACTGCAGCGTACGCACGGTTGATATGTTTTCGCAGATTATGCATCCAAAGAATTCCAGGAGCTAATCCACAAAAGCGATATCTTCTTGCTATAACCTTTTTACTGTACCATATTATTCAAAAGTATATTAATTCATAGAATTGCGCAATAAAATACAACCTGTAATATTATCAGGAACTTCTCATAACCGATCAAGAAACCGGGTTAACGACTTTGCTTTAAGAAATCTGCACTCCGGTGCAAAACAGTCACATCACATCAAGTCGTATAACCACTAGCCTCTATGTGCACATGTGTACGTTTACGTGTGCTGGAGTGGATGGCTTTTTAGTACAGTCCGAGGACTTTCGGGAAATAAACAATGAAAACGGATGGAGAGCTGCACACTTCAGTAGGGCTGCATATAATTGAGGAACGATTCTTTTGAAACATTGCAAACGTTGTGAGGACTCCCTAGGGTGATTGTTTGAATCGTGCGCAATGATGTGAGTGAGGAAGTTACAACTGAAGAATGGCACCTAAGGAAGACATTAACAGGTCTGGACCGTCTTTTACATTAACAAACGATAAGCACGTCGACGAGGTATGTTGATTAATGCTTCACTCTAGCTCGGAAAAAGTTATAATTGCAATTAATTTGGCAGTGGCGCAAGTCAATACTGACGCCGCATTCATATAAGCAACAGTTATGGATTCACAGGCTTGCGATTCCTCGATGGCCTATATCTCAAGCTATATTAGCAAAACATGGAACTTAGTAAGCAGGCAATGTATTTCAATAATAAAAAACAGAATCCAATGATGGATGTGACATGTTTAAACCGTAACAATTCTGTCCAATTATGGCACGTACGAGTCTGCCAACTGGCTACACTTTACAGAAGTACGTAAACTCACCGGATCGAAATATGACCCTGTTGAGTGAGCGCTTATCACTTAGCACGGATTGCAGACTCGGGTGAAAAATTCTAACGTTTGATGTGCTTTTCGAAAACGAACATGAAATCTTGAGCAGTAGTCCGCTAAGTTCATAGTTTGACTTGTCGGTGTACCACGTGTTGGTTCATTGGTGCTGGTTATTTGACTGTTTGAGTAGTTTCTAGTCGGCCAAGACAACTAAAAAATAAGCTGGAACGTTTACAGCGCTTTCTCAGATTTCCCTTAAGTTGCCGGTTAATACAGACAACGGGCGAGTGACGTTTTATTTTGGAGTAACGTTGTTAAGAAACAATAAATTGTTTGTTATCACCACTGAAATCGTCGGAGGAGTGATAATTCAAAAGTTATTGTTAAAATCGCTTTTGGCAATGTGGCCAAAAAGGCTTCGTTGCTGTGCGTTGCTGTCACCTAAAACTTTGAGAATAAACGTCGAGTCGTTTCAGCGAGAAGAAAGTGAAGTTTCAGGGGTTAAAACTTGTGGATAAGTGAGTCTGAATACAGACGCAATACCTCTTAGGCAGGCTAACCGATGACAGTTCTGATATTCACATACGAAGTAAAACACTACATTCATTTGTCATCTTGCCCGTACCACCTATTTACTGTCAAATGAATTTTGCGCCAATAAATATAAACTGTGGTAGCCTACAGCTCAGTTTTTCTTCTTAACGTTTGGCTTGTTCAAAAGTATACCTATTAACAGGGCTTAGATTTTATTGTCTCACCTTCCAAAGGTAACATATCACCCAACGTTACCATTTATTAGGAACCCAAGAGTGATGCAATTACCGAAGTTAGTAGTTTGTGCAGCACGTCTGAAATTAAACAACCAAAAGCTATTTGGAAGTTCGACTGGTGAGAGTAACTCACTGGAATTGTTATCACAGCAACTAAACGAAGCGGAAGATCTATGTACTTAAGTCAAACTCCTGTCTTGTTAATGCGTTATGGCACGGATTGAGCGTCGTGTTTAACATGTTAATGATAAACGGATTAGGAATAACACAACCTTACGAGCAAGTTGTATTACTCTACGTTTCAACCACCTTGAGTGGCCTTCCTCAGGAGTGTTGTAATCGATTACAACACTTCTGAGGAAGGCCATCCGAGGTGGTTGAAACGTAGAGTATTACAACTTGATTGATGTTGCCGGTCATTTTGATTTCAAGAATATCGTTTGTCACGAGTTCGCTTTACAGGGTGAGACAGTTTATAGTGTTGCCTAGTGTCAAGATGTGCGCAATAAAACAACTCTAAGATACGGATATGAATAAATAATATCAGGTTAGTGTACCACGCAAATGCACCTTGTTAAGTATTTCCATTTATTCTTGATATTTTTGTGACACATGGGTTGAGTGGCGTGCCACAGCAGTCATGTTCTTCGATTTTGACTCTCACAGACTCCCTTAATCTATTACTTGCAATTTACTCAAAAATCTCACAATTATGCTAAGAGATGACATAACATAAAATATGCTTCCACACCCTAAACGCTTTAGTGGAATGCACTGAAATTTGTCCTGAAAATGTAAACAGACAGTTAGGCGCATCATGTGAACGGCAGTAAGCAGAATCTGGTGGATTTCACTGTGGTTGGTTTTGGGTTCCGAATTCTATGGCATGTCACGCAGCCCTAGCATATACTGTTCGGCGTTTTTTAATGTATTTCGGTCGCTCAGTCGTTCTAGTTGAACACCTCATCCGAATAAACTCATTATAGTCATGGGAACAACGGCGACCTATTTGAGCAATGTATCTTGTGTCTTTCCATGAGACCAACTGCAGCATAATGCGTGGAAAATATTTCTAATAAATACGGTAGTACGGCGTATCTGTCAATTATGTTAATTATGCTAATTATCTGGTAATTACGAATCCGTCCGCTTGGCTGGTTTCTGACCAGCAACAAGATCCACTGGCCTGGTCACAGGATAAATTAACAAATGGGTCGATGAACAGATTGTAAAATGCAGGTTTTAACAGAATGTAACTCTGAGTAACTGTAAGCAAAAAGAGAGTGTTTTTGCACAAACGTTTTTCCAGTGCAAATCTCGGGTTTACAAAATGGGTTTCTTATCGGATGAAAAGTTGATCAAATCTGGTAGTATTCAAGATACTGACTGTTCCCAAGACTCTTATTTCCGAACTATTCCGTCTTGCCGTGTGTGTTGAAAAGAAATTATTACAAACACTTAACTTTGCCCGTCAGCTTTATTTTTCGGAACATCCGCTGATATAAGCCAAGAAAGCGGACGGTTCAAGGGCTGTTCATTCAGAAAACCAACACATGGGTTATGCGCTTCAACGCGACTGCAAACAAACCCACTTATCTGCATACAACATTGGTCCCAGAATGTCACTGTCGCAGTGGTCGCTAATGCCTAGTTTTTTGTGTGTACCCAGAACAATTTCATGCCAAGCTACAGTCCAGTTTTTTTCAGTTTTTGTCCGCCGTCATCTGAATGTCCAAAACCATGCTTCTGCCACACCGCTGAAAAGTAACGGCGTGTGCATTATATTGTGAACGCTGATTCTTACTAAACTACTATGCAACTACTGTATTGCTCGATTGCCTTTCTCAAAGTGGCAACTGTTTTCACATTTCTCACCGTGGAATTACCTTGATGGTCAGATGGAGAACGGAAGTTGAATGCTGTGTTATATGTTCTGCGTGAACCACAGAAACAGTCTATCAGTCCTTTATGAGCCACTATCAGTACTACATGTTGAATTAGTTAATTCTCAACTCAAAATACAATTAAACTTAGCACTCCAAAGCCCAAATATAGAGTGTACTACTAATAAGCATTACGATAAGTTTTGGAATTCAGAAGATAGCTGTGAAAAATCTGGGACTTGTCTGGATTCAAGTCAGCAGCAAAAGGAAATTTCTGACATTTGGAAGAAACATGAACAACGAAACATGATAGCAAAGAAACGGAAACTTCAGATTCTATCAGAACTTATGCACACAGACTTGAGGATTCCAATTTGAACCAACTACTAAGTGATGGCAGTAAAATGCCGATTTTGGTAGATAAGCGTCACTGGGCTAAAAGCAGTATATCAAGGATCTACATATACATGTCGGAATCGGGATTAACTGAATGGTGGATGTTAGCTTCTCTGAGGCAAGTGCAGTTGTTTCTAAGAGAATAGAATTTAATTCGATATCTCTAAAACATTACAAATTTCACAAAAACCGTTTTAATTTTTAATGAGATTGATGAAAAATGTCAACATATATAAACCCTGAATCGTTAATAACAACTTCACTTTGGGAGTTATTTGATCGCTACGCAAACGGTTTTACTGCTGATGGGTATACGCAATCGCGCCCGTTTAATTGTTGTTTCAATTAATTTGAACCTCAAAGTTTTAAGAGCAACACTAAGTCATGGTTCATTTAAATCATATCATGAGTGTCATTTCATTCCGATTTACCCTTCCTAAGGGTAAGCACATTGAGCCCGTTTAGAGACACTCCTGATTTGTTTCCTGCTTGCCTTAAGAAAGCTGGGTAATACTGTTGGTACACGAGTGGTTGATATGGGTATCAGCCGAACTACACAAAACAGACTACAGTCCTTTGACAATAAGGTTACTTTTAGCCGACTACAGGAAACAGTTTGCAAGCAGTGGGTCCTTGCGCTCACCATTAAAGTGTTAGATATTTCTGGATTGTACTAACAATACTTACCTATGGGGGCTATAGCAAAACATCAAAGCGGTAGGCCATCACAGGATTTTAATCCACAGACTTAGGCGTGAGGCCATTCAGTCGAGGTCATTATGCTCGCAGGAAGGTGTGCGAATCACATTTGTTAGCACACGCACATTATTAGGTAGCAGGCCCAAATCTCTCAGTCGTTGTGTGTTTGGTCAATGAACCAGCTGATGTCAGCAACAACCCAGAAAAGGTTAGGAGAAATTTTAAAAACAGTCCGCCTACCATCCTCAAATGGCCTACCATTTTGAGCCTAATTAAAATACCTTCAGTTCACATCTACCGGCGTACATCGTGCAAATGTGTCCATCATCACAATCATCATCATCATAACAGAAATGAGTCTGACCAAAGGTACTGTGGCTCGGGTCGCCGCTTATCTCAACAGTGATGTGGAATATCCACCAGTCATACCACACTTGTTCAAGAGTCGTCTGTTAGCGAATCCTTTCTCGATCCATTCTATAATCGTGCTGTGTGCACTTTGTGGTTTGCTTACTCGCTGCAGAACGATTAAATGCCTTCAGCTAATAATAGTGTTATAACAAGCCGTGATTCTTTCTTATGTTGTCGGTTTTATACGTGACAAGCCACACGAACGGAACCAGTAAAAAAAACATCTTCTAACTTACAGATGATTCTGTCACACACTGGGTTCTGGAATATGTACCCATCGAAACTTGACCAGAAGTCAATAAGTGGTTCCTTTGGTTTTATGAGATGTCCTCCTTGTCGTGGAGTACCACCAGTAAGGATATTCCTATAGATATGAATTGTTCAATACTAGGTAGTGTTTCTGGTTCTACATACAACAGTCGATCGTGCTCAGTAATGATAAGAACACACTAGATGTCACCGCTATTTTCCAGCACTGCATCAAACCTCACATCAAGCGGACTGACAAACTAGTGAGCTACTGATTTGGCTCAGCGTTCAACGTCCATAAAGATATAATGGACAGCACGATTACTTAAATTGCAAACGTGGTATGTAAAAAAATCGAGGAGAAGGGAAAAAAATCACTGGTGACGTCTAGCTGGGTTAAACCAAAATGTCAAATGGTGCATGTCATAAACATTTTTATCACCAGTACTTATATTAATAGCGAAATTCAGTTGAACCATTGTTCACTACCGGACAATTGGATTCGCTTGTAAGTATACGAGACAAAGTTATCCTAACGTTACTGTTGCAGTAGGTATAGGTCAGTTGATATGTTTGCCTTACTGATCGTTCGAAATCTGCGTGCAATAGTCCACTCGACTTGAGAAATATCAAACACTTTTGAACCCCAATATCACGATATACCGACACAAAACCAACCACAATCTTACCGTTTTCATCTTCTAACTGCCCAAATGCACACCTGTAATCAGTCATTGAGCCGATAACTTGTTCACCCTAGGTTGCTCACCAATGCTAACTGTTCAGCCGCGAACGCTACGTAATAAAAATGTTGTACGTTTTCATCATTCTTCATACAGACAGGCCTGAAGAGAAGAGTCGACTCCCCAAAACTGATATGCAGGAATGTGCATTCGCGACCGCTAGCAGGTAGCTGGCTTACAGAAAGGAGCTATGTCTTTTTCAGGTAAGAGGAACCCCAGGAAACAAAGCATAACGGAAATTAGAAGTAATCCAGTCCAAACCAAGTGGGTAATTTCAAAGGTCCTTAAATTTCAGTTTGAATAAACATCATTCAACGTGCGAAGTAGTCTTTCAAGTACACTTACTTGCTGTAGAGATTTTTGGGATGCCGTAGGAGTAGTAAGGCCGGTGTTGCCCCCGTAGCGATTGATCACACCTTGGATGTTAGAAGGCGCTCCGACGAGGCCACCCATCACCCCAGTCGTCAGTGCAGCGATAGACTTGAGTGCGTTGTTTGTCTGTTCTTTCGTGCATTCTTTATCTGTCACAGCCGTACAGAGAAACACATTGCAGTACAAACATGCCAATGATAAACATTGTCAGATACATTCCATTTAAGCGAACATTGAGACAGTCTCAAAACATTTAAACTAATTATTGTGGTTGCTAACTCTATCGCAAGCAAATTAAAAACATGAGACTACAAAATTATCAATGTGGCAAGGTCTTTTTAGTAAGCACACAATTCTTCTTACACTTTGCCAATAATGTGAATTGTTACTGCGCAAGCAATGCGATCGTTAAAAATGTAGGAAAAGCCTGAATCTATACTCACAGGTAGACTATCCACATGACCTTTAACGAAAACGCCCATCCGGTTCTCATAATTCAACGGTAGTCCTGCTCACTTGACAAGCAGCTGACGGCGACTTCAAGTGTCTTTGACTCCTAAAAGTCTCAGAGTTACATTCTAATTAAAGAATAATTCGTTGTCGACGAAATGGTGCTCATGAGGTTACGATGTCTGACTGGTGTTAGTTAGGATCCAGTTGTTTACTTTCAAGTGAGACTTCAGTCATCTGTACGGGGTTGGCCAGGCGTGGCATGCAGCTTATTCTATTTCACAACAAGTAACTAACTTCAGGTGGCAGAGAACCATCGTTACA
This sequence comes from Paragonimus westermani, assembly GCA_008508345.1. Classification (NCBI taxonomy): domain Eukaryota; kingdom Metazoa; phylum Platyhelminthes; class Trematoda; order Plagiorchiida; family Troglotrematidae; genus Paragonimus; species Paragonimus westermani. The sequence continues at coordinate 108,300 of QNGE01000122.1, forward strand.
CATCCCCGTCGATCACTCAGAGCAACCGTGAGATATCTTTGCGTTTTTATTCTGAGATTCCACAGTTAGTTGAATTTAAAGCGTCCCTCATCTCTCTGGCAGATACATACGAAGCGTACTTATGAAAACAGTCGGAACGGTTGCATAACAGATTCCATTTTATTTCTTTAAAAGAAAGTCGGGTTCACATTTGAGCTGATCATTTGCCAATTTAACTATATAATTGCACTCAGTAAAAGTTCTGGAAAACTGAAATCGGGGAGAGCCGAGAACGGTTGGTCATTGAACCTTTTACAAAATGACGTATGGACGGTCGTTTACATTCTGATAAATCCAGTGATTGTATGTATGCCAAAATACGTTCATCAGCATATGGAGAAAATTGAACAGAAGTAAAACTCAACCACGAACATATCTGAATATACAGTAAACAACAGTTGACTAATGGCCAGTTAGATACCACGTGAGTAACTTTGACATATTAAACTGAATATAGTTGCCAGGTGGCCCAGAAACTAATCTGGGTGTCTCAAATGTGTGCCGCTGGTCTAGGTTTGAATTTATGTACCTAAATTCATGTTACTGCAGACTTCATAGGAGAGATTTTTGTTCAGCAATACCCGAACGTGGAACAAGTAACTTATAATTAAGGTACAAGAGGTTCGATATTTAGTGGAAAAAAACGAACTAAATCCATTATTCACATTTCCTTGAATCGCATGAAAGTAGCCCGGAGAACTATGTATAAAATGTGCACAAAAAATATATCCCTTTAGAAAAATGCTTGAGGGGGCACTTGGTGAGCGTACATTGTCCAGTAGGTCTGTGATTGATCCAATATCAAGGCAGCTGATTATCGGTACGGACACGGGAGGGTGGTTAACAACAAGTAAGGCTGCCTTGTGTTTCCTCAAACTTTAGTCCACACAGATTTCAACCAATATGAACCAGACAGCTGGTAGTTAAATTACCGGCCAAAACAAATGATTTTACATGCGCTAACTTGGGAATAAGTGACACTAGAGATTTCGTTACGTAAAAAGCAGCCTAATTGAGTATTTGCTCCTACATTCCTCGAGTAACACAACAAAAGTTGTAGCAATAAAAACTACTGTCAAAACTGTCAGCTACACAAAATGTGATTTTAAAATTTTTGGATATAAAGAGAGAAAGTTATCCGTTGTTCAACAACCGTACTTGTGATACGCGTTCATTGTTAACTAGTAGTTTCACGTTGATCTGATTTTGTATTGCTGTCGGTTAACGCAGCAGATTTGCCAAGTGAGCAGAGGCCCAACTGTGAACAATCAGGAGTTCTGCCGAATTTCAACCAGACGCTGAAACAGGAGGCCCAGATGCAGTGAGTGCCTCGTCAGCTGAGATACGAAGCTATCGTCGCTGGTTTTTATCCAAAAGAACTCCAGATACTTTGCAGCCTTGACTCTTCTAAATGACTTTTCACGATTAATCATATGATGAATTAAACTCTAGTGGCGGTAGTCCCTCACATCCATTAGTGTTCTAGCTAAGTAGTTTTAGCAGTACTCGGTTTTTTATTTTCATGGACCGAAGTGACTGAGGACTGTCACTGGTTTTTATCCTGGTACACATTTTATTCGAATTTATTGTCCCAGTGAGAGTATGACACCCGGATTCTTCCTCCAATCTGTGTAGCATATATGACCGGAAACGAAGATCATTGTTTGACTAAACGCATATGTTCGTTTTCGTTTCAGTTGCAATGAATGCATTATAACAAATGAAGTACAACATCTGATGCACAGCGGCTATCTTTTCTATATGACCATTATCAACAGGCTAACACTGTGGCAAAAATCACGCATCTGCTAGCTTTGAACAGGTGGTTCATATTCATCAGCACAGCATTGAGAACCAAAAAATTGATAATTTCTCACATATCCGATTTTTATTTAGTTGCACTTTTAATCTGACGCTTATAACTCTTAGTGTACAACCAAGTTTCATCGGTGTCTAATCGCATAAATACATACTTAAGTACATTTAAAGTGAGCAGGTGGAAATCCGACAAATATGTCCCTAGAAAAGCGACGACTTGAATTCCTCCAGTTTAATACTCCAATTAGATCACTTCTGTAAATTACCCCAAAATGTCCAGTCAATAAGTAAAGAACACCAGTTATTGATCAGCAGTCTTAAAATCCATATGACTCACGGACTTTTATTTGGTGAACGCAAATAAACATATTGGTGAAAAAAGAACTCAAAATGATTGACTTCGTAGACTATCTGCAAGTTTATACTATGTATTTCTTGAATTATGATGGATGACTTTAATTGTGATTAAAATGCCAACCTTGTTATGCTGAATAAATTTTGAGCTATGGGCACGTTCCTGCGTTCACACATCTGCACACAAAAGGTAAAGTAGTTTACCCTATGCTCATTTTTCTTCAGTACCAGAAAGTGAAAATTTGATTAAAAGGATTTTAAATGTAAAAAGCAAAGTTGATAAATGCAGGCAAAAGTGCGCACAATTGTTGAATTCATTAATATTTGCATTTAGGGTGAAAACACAAGCAGAAAACATTTTAGGGACCCATACAATGAATGATCTGTTAGTGTGAGTCATGATGGTACTCATGTAGTTTGAGATGCCAGTTACGTTTCAAATATACTTTGATCAATTTTGGTATAACTTCACAATTTTTCTACAAGCAGTAATGGGGTTGAGCATTACGTTACACTTCGGAAAAATTCCAAATGTTTAGATAATCGAGCTAAAAAAATGACGTTTATTTCAGTTTTAGGAAATGATTCGAAAGTGTTTTTTTGCTCAGTTGGTTTCAGACTATTAATCGTTAATCGTATATGCGAGAGAATTAATGAACGATGATCAAGTTGTTTTACGACTATAGACAATACCTCGGAATGTTTTTAACGTTCTGATTGAAAAATTTCCACAAACCCAAGATTCTCAAGTTGGTTTGTTTTTAGACAAACACAACAAGTCACACAGCATTTCGGGAAAAATGGCACTACAATGATATCATTATTGACGTGTCAATTAGTATTCTAATGACAAACCTATTTGTGAATCTCTCTGAGTGGACAAAACAAAAACGTTAGTCTTGTGATTCAGGTCAATTTTTGCTTTGTTGTTGGAATGTTGCAATCTTTGATACGTTAGAATTTTAAAGTCACTAAGCTCAGCCCACAGATGAAGATGAGGATTCCCTTGTTCGGCCCACTTAACAAGGTTGCAATTGTTTCAAAGGTGGATCGATGATGAGTCGGCTTAATGAAAACAGATGTTACGATGACTTAGTCAGGCGGTAAGTTTACAAATGGAACGTCACTCGTTTAGTGCATCGTATGTGTATATCATGCCCGTTGGTATTCTTCAGTGTGACGCTAGAAGAATCCAGCACATCAGGTAAAGACTTATTGACCTCAAGGTACTCCTTTATTCACTGTGTGCAGCAGACAATCTGACAACTGTCATATTTCGTAGAACATTGTTTAGCATGAAGAACAGGTGTCCATCAAGTGAACTGTATATGACGTATTTGATGGGACCGAAAGTTCAACATCCAGTAATGCGCACTGCCTCCCATGTTAATAATCGTTCCGATTGTAGTCGTATGGTCACTTTCCAAACTTGAAAGAACAGAAACCAGTAACTGTAAACTCGTCAAGTCGAATCCTTAAAAGACTAGAACGGACGAACTCGACGACGACTTAGCGGTCTGATGTCGTCGACCAACAGCCATATCCATTTAGTAGGTGAGCATGTTGACCTAGCAAGTTTACTTCCAATTTTATTGTGTGAAGCCCATTCAGCGTGCTCTGAATGTCCAGAAGATTTGCATTCTGAAAAAACGATTTACTTCTGTTCTGAAACGGAACGTTTGGTGATGAATGGATCGTCTGCTTGTCGCTGATTAACCTAACTGCACTCCAAACGCTTCCTACTACTGCCTGGTTGGTGTGACAGAGAAAAACTTGTTTTTCTTTATCAGGCGCTTTCTTAAACGGTTGACAAAACAGACCAGAGAGACTGAATGCTTTATACTTATTCTTATCGTAGATGGCATAGTGATATCTGTGATATCTTGTTCAAAATTTCACGTCTCAAATTTCATACAGACGCCGGTCAGCTAACTGAATTGTGGGTGAACGTCGTTCGGTCATTCACCAGACACTACTCACTTACCTGGGATTCAAATCGGGAAGAATTTTTAACTTTCCTGATTTCTTAAGAAATCACAGAGAAGCATGTTTTCCACTTTCGAAGACGAATACCAGCTCATATCGATCTGTATGGTGGAATTTCGATCCAAATGAGTGGAATGTTCACAACTCCACTGATTTCTTGCAAGCTCGCTATCATTCACCTACAACTAGTCATAGATATTTATGAGTGTTGTTCATTTATGTCGATGTCTCAATTTATAATAACAAGCACACGGCTTACTGAGTTAAAGAGTCTAGTGTGTTTGACAAAGTCAGTCTGAAAAGTTGTCAGTTTTACACCTGTTCACAAATTTGCTGCGGATGGATTCCTCTCATCAATTTTCGATAACTGATCATCGTTAATCTATATTGTTGAGCCCACTTGAAATGTGCACAACAACCTTTGCATGTACGTCAACATCGTCATTGGTTAGATTTTCTGAAACCTTCTGTTTGATAAATTTCACACTGATGAATTTCATATATTGCATTTTTGGGTCAGTCCGTGTTTTCAAAAGCCAGTCAACTACTACATAGTTAAATCATCCTGCGTATTGTTACATAAGTTTCGAACAGAGCAGAAAAAACAGTTAGGATACCACGGTCCTGATTGCGCAACACCTGCTCTGGCTGCATATGTGTCTAGTCACCACTTAGGTGTTGACATAGCGAAAAGCATTTCTTGCCCCACTTATTTTAATGTAACAGTTGGACGATTAAGTCCAAGTTCGATTTAAGCACAAAGTTTCGAGGCTGACATAAAATGACTAGAAATGTTAGATTTCCTTTGTTGTGTTCATTTGTTTGATTATTATATACAGCCTGAAATCCAACTTCTGTATTGCAAGAATATCTCGGAATTACTGAGCGACCGTAGAATTGCTCTATGTTTGCACGGTTTTCTCCGAAAATTACGAAATATGTAAGCAGACGTTGTGGTACGATGAATTCGCATGAAAGCATTTCGAAAATTAATTTTCTCGAATTAATTTAAAATGCACATATGGGTTTAAATTGCGACGTGAATTTGACCTTCTAACGGACTACGAAGTTTTGTTTGTCAAGGTTTATTGTCTGATTATTTTTACCTATGCTCATATTATGAAAATACTCATGTGGTATTTCCTAACTGAATTTGGATCGCTGAACTGAACGAAAGAATCACAATCTAAAAAAACTTATCCGGGTCGTTTGTGTTCGCTAAAATGTACAGCGGTACTGGAATACATTGTCATGCTTTCATAAAAACTTAACTGTAGTTAAAATCTGGTAAGTGCGCAGCCAGGTCATTTTTAGGGAAAACGATGAAAGTTTCGAATTTATCAAGGCAAGTAAACTTAAAATTTTGTTCTTATTCTGGACCTCGCATTGCTAATCGAAGGAAGCTAACCATCCAGTGGAAAGTCAGTTTTCCTTAAAGTGCTTCAAAAAGTGAAACATTGATTTTGACATTGCAAAGAATAAAGATGTTGTCGAGGTACTAGATAAAATACTGAACTCTCTCAAGTTAAGACAACAGCCACACAAAGTATAGCTATGTCCCGGTAAGTTCACATTCAGGATTGATTGGAGTCCGTCGTAATGCACGCTAGGAGAAACGTTTCAATGTGAAGCAAATTTCATTGCACAGGGAGAAGCTATTTTAGCGGCGGTGTTGCGCAGATGGAGAAGGGGGTTGCCGTCAGTAAAACGTGAGGTGAGATGCGCAGTGATGTAGTAGGAAGTCAAGAACTAACTTGCAACACACCGGCAAATATCTGTCAACTAATCTGAATCATTTGGTTTGTAAACTGTTTTCGAAACTTAATGGGGAAGAGGTCTTCCTAACATTTTTGTTCCGACCTGAGAAGTTCCAGATGGATACCGGTAACTTTCAAGAAAACGCACCGAATGAACTGAAAACATTACCAACCACTGCCAACACTAACCTAAAAGTTGATAGTAACCACACCTCCAGCCAGTAAGACACACATCCGAAATTGGAAATACTGAGCATCTTTGGGACACGACACTTAAATATAGTGATCACTTTTCAAGACAATTTTTTGGCATAAACACCGTGTCTGTAAAATACATTTCTGGTTACTGTAGTGCTGCGAATGTCCTTACAAAAGAATAATGGGTTTGTCATAAGAAGCCAGTAGATAACCAGTTGAGAAATACACGTTTTGATTACGTCACATACGTTTGAGTGAGAACAGTGTGCTACCGCTGACGGTAAAATGCTGCTCTATATTACTGAACTTTAGCCATATTTCCAGCAAACTCCGACAACGCAAAACACAAGTTTGGTAATACACAGAGAAGTTCACAGCGAAATCCAAGACAATCCTTTCAACAATCCAAGATGTCGTAACTATAAGTTACACTTTGTTTTGGATGAGTAGTCGACTATTGAAAATTATGCAACTTTCAATAGCACTCTCTTTTGTTCACAGTCTCGAATGGAAGTTTCAGTTGATTGATGTTAGTATGTTTTATCATGATGGAAATCTCACAAGAACCGAACAAATACGCCCCACGATATTTTCTCCCGTCCATCAAACTCACGTGTTACAACCGGCTTGAATAACACTTTGAAGAATTCAGTCTGTGTTGTTGACACACGCATAATAGTTGCATTTGATTTTACGCTCAATTTAAACTTCCTTTGGCCGTTAAGCAACAATGTTTAATTTAAAAGGTTCGGCGGCAAATTCAGTCTGCTTGCTTCCAAGTTCACTCGGAAAATGGGGGCAGTAGTCGACCTAACAAAGCCTTATTAGATTCGCCTGTATGAACCATTACTCCCGACCTCTGGGTAAATTTGTTAGTTTTAAATGGATAATAAGCACAGCAGAACAATACATTTTGATGTAATACGCCTATGTGCGTTTTACTCACTAACAGAATTAAAAATATCCAATAATCTGATCATCCTAATCCTATATGCAAAGCCTAGCGGACTTTAGGCCAACAGCTTGTGATTAGCCGCTAACTTCGGCTAGCAGATTTCCAAAGGCCGCTTGTACCTATCAGTCCAACTACACACAGTAATGTTAGGTGAATGGTGAGAAGGTATGACTCGATTTTCACGTTACCCGAAGCACAACAGAGAAAATAAGAAGGTCGGTTATATGCTCTATAAGCAGTTAGCTACCGAACCGAAAAACAACTCTGCACCCGTTTTGATAGTATCGGTTAACTGATCTCAAAAGAACGACCACTAGGTTTCAAAGAACAAATGAGGTTAGCGACCGTTCTGGATTTGTTTGGTGATTCTATTCGGATTAAAAGAGAGCAGTAAAGATTGAAATTAAAACTCACCATTTAACAAAACTGCCATTTCCACTGACCATTCTCAGTTTAAACAGAATCAAACTTTGCATCCATGCTTGAAATTCAGGCAACCTTGCTGTGCAGCTCATGCTGAAATAAGTGCTCAAAACCTAAGTTTTGCCCAGTAGAAAACTTTGCAATGTTTTCATTGTTTTTGATTCCATGGACATTTTTAAATTTTGTTTGGTGACAACACATTTTTGCCGTACAGATGAACCGTAGACACTCTCCTTCACCTCAGTTAACGGGGCTTTTAACCAATTCACGTGAACACCTGAGATCACACTTTATGATTGTCCTCAATAGCCTTGACTACCTTGTTGAAATAAGCACCGTGATATCAATTAAATCGAAGTTCATAGTCGACATCCAACCTGGTGAGGTGTTGATCAGAAATCAGATAGCATGAAGGTTGCAAATACTGAAGTTACACGTTATTATTTTCGTAGTTCTGCACCGCAGTCTTAAACCAACTGGTTCGAAGTCCGCATAATAGCATGATCTTCCAAAGCTCATTAGCTAGACCTTTCTGTTAGACATTTGTGTTGTGAATAACTCTCTGAACCATTAGCATGTCAGAGGGTTGGTAAACGACCTTAAACCTACAAGAAAGAAGGTATCAAAGCATAGCCTCCGTGACATATATCAAATCGACATTTTTAGAGTAATCGACATATCCGACACAAACGTGTGTTCATTTAATGTTCGATCATTGCTTACTGACGTATGTTTATTTCTAGATTTGCTTATTTTTCTTCCGTTTGTTTACTCGCCGCAATTATCAAAGACCTTTTGATTTCCTGTGCACCAAATATCATGTTCAATTCAAATAAATTTAAGGAAGATAACAGGGCAGCAATTGAACGTTCAATTTGTCCTCTGCTTATCGGTGTTTTTATGACAAACTGAAACAAGCAGCGTATGACGTAATCACTCCGGTTGCTTTGAACAAGAACTACTCTGGTGAGAAACTGATAACTGCGAAAGAGCAGAACTGTGACTTTTCTATCAAGTTTGACTCACCCTATGCTAACGCTTATTTCTGGTGTGGGTATGGGAAAAAACTAAATGGCTCCTCTCAGTGTGGTAATTACCAGAAAGTCTGATGCAACCACGAGGCATCACGTGGACCGGATAGTACCCTAAATTTCTCACTTTCTTATAGATGTACAATAAACGTTCCCCAGTTAGACCGGGGGTCTGCAGAGCTAGGAAAATATGTACGATCGAATTAACAAAGGAAGAATAATGTACGCTGAAATATGTACTGCGTCCGAATAACCAGTGCGGCAAGTTCGTTAAGTAATACAGCCAAATTTGCGTTTTCAGGAAGGCTCCGCTTATTTTACAGAAAAATGTAATGTTCACTGTACACCGTTTGGTTCAGAGTGTACGGAGGCTGGTAAAATCATACTATGTCAAGCTTAAACTGGCCTAATTCTGGCGTTCCGTTTTTTTGTGTTCGGGGTAAATAGACCTATGAAAGCCGAAATGTAACCTAAAGTTTCGGCAAACCAGTTACAACTGTTGAATAAAGACTTTACCTCTCGTGCTTTAATTTAGCTTTTTGTGGGTACCTAGCACTTTGATATATGAATTTGCGTAAAAACAAATTTTGGTTGTCGTAATTCAGAATGTTTGCTGGAGACAATATTTGGTTTCTAAAGTTAAGAGAACCAAAATAACGTTGATACAGGTCAACTTACAACGAGGTTTGCACTTTTTGATTGCTTCATTGCTAGATCCCAGTTCGCGCAACATATCCTCTAGAGTTGCTATGTGTTTCTAGGAGAGAAACAAGCAGACAAAACGGAGTGTTATGAAATGGGTTGTAAAATCTGTGCTAGTCAACATACGTTAAATAGTAGTGATTAAAAATTCTGGTAACCTTTTAACTTGGTGTGCTCGCAATTTGTCATTAGGTTAGTTCCACGAGGTAGGCCAACTGCACTTTCTAAAGCGTTTCAAAAATTTAATCTCCTCTGATGAACAAATTATTCAAAGAGACAGGACGTTTATTATCAATAACTTCCAAATAGGTAGGCCCTAGTTGTGAATTTCAATTATTCCTACGCAATAGTAGACTGCAACATATTAGCAAACTGTGCGGATCGGCAGTTTCTCAAAAATTACCTTGTTTTCAGGGTTTTATGGTGAAGAGAGAACAGTGATGATGACAATTCTCAAGAGGTTTTGCTTCGGGAAGTTCATCGTCTTTGCTAATGCTGGATGCAGCTAGATGTTTTCCAAAGAATGAGTGGCATAACTCTCAAACTTCATACCAGCTTTTACTGCGCTGATACTTTTAAAGTGATTATCTGTTGCACCATGGGAAACTTTATATGAAATACACATTACCAAGTTCAAAAATCGCTTTTCAAACTCAACTGGCTGATAGCTGTCAACACCAACACCATTGAGGAATGCTGCTGAAGACGTTTAATTAGAATTTGTTTCGCCTGTTTGCATATTCTTTTTACAACCAGCCGCACAACTTTCACCACTGCGGTAACGGTCGTTCTAAATCATCACAACCAAAGTGTGTCTGCACACAGCTCTGTTTTGAAGAAAACCACTGACTAAGGAAAAAAGGTCTTAGCAAGCTTATGACGACAACTTTGAAGTATTAAAAATATGTCAGTGAAGTCAAAACACATAGGAGTGTATTGTTGGTCGAGTTCCGTGATAAATCAGATTAGCACACAACTCATATATACACACACTGTCTGAGTTCATTTCATTCGGCGAAGAAAGCCACACTAACCTGAACATACCACTGGTCAGAATAACCAGTAACGCTTCAAATGAAGACAATTTCGAAATCGGGCAGAAATTCTCATGCAAACCATTCCTATACAGCGACTCGTCAAACCATTTAACTGAACCCTGATTCGCAACCAGGAGATAAGTAAACTAGAAATTGTAAAGTATCCGCATCCAATTTAGTATGATTGGAGTCAAACAGCTTGGTCGTCGTGTTTAGCACGTTATTGGTAAACATATGAACAACACCCTTAAATCGTAGAGCATTACAACTTGCTCATAACCTTGTGTAATTCTCATTTTGTTTATCATGTTAAGCAGATTCAACACTTGAGACATTACATGAGAGTCATAGTTTTCTCAAAGAATTGAGGAAGTAGAAGCACATTTACGTTTTCAGTAGAAGTGCATGGAAAAAATAAATGAACATTTGGTTAGTTAGATGGTTCCTAGTTCCTACACAACTTCAAACCAACGTAACTTCTCGGCGGACAGGAGGTGTTATAGTGAAGCAAAGTGGACACATTTGCCCTTAACAGCTAAATGAAATGAAAAATCATAATGGTTCAAGGTTCCTCATTGAAATAAGCATCATTTTTCGGGCTATCACCTCAGTCAAACCGGCTAAACAAAGGTCCTCTTAGTGCTTTATATACATGTATATTCAACATTTTAGTCCTAAGCTGCATAACTTGTTTTAACCAAAGGATGCTTTGAAATCAACTAGCTAATAGGTGATACGTGTGTCTTTCCGTGACGTTCCGCTGATTAGTTGAGATAACCTTGAAAGCAGGTGTACAGTGAAGAGAGAAGTCCTAAACGGGGCTTCTCGCTATTAGACACTGGAAAACCTCCCACAATTTTGTCTGAAAGGTCGGCTGATATCGTACTATTGTATGTTGTATGGTATACAGTGGTGATAAATCACCAAAGTATTGAACAAAAGATAGTAAATTGTTGTGAAGAAATTACATAAATCAGCCTGTTTCCACAGTGGGCCTTAATCGATTCTCACTGATGCCGTTACACCAAGTGCTCAGAACAGAGAACGTTTCATCAAATTTCCAAAGGAATGAACACAGTTTATTGGCTTCAACAAAGCGCCAGCGATGAAGTAAAAGTGGTGGTGGGTGGCTTTTTGCTTTCGATTGAAGAGACATTCCAGAGAAAGCGGCTCAAAAAATACGCTGCTGTAACAAATGATACGGATATTGAAAGCAAGAAGACAGGCCTGTGGACGACTTGCTCAACATGATGAGGTGAATGAGTTTATACGTTACTTGGATAGGCTGGTCTGGTGGTCAGTTTTGCTCAGCATAGAAGGAAATTGTGAAATAAGATATGCGGTAGAAAACTTTCTCTGCGTCGTATAAACAGTCCGCACGACTACCAGCGGAAGTCAGAGTGACCTCCGTAAAAATGGCTAGTGTGTTTCGGAAAGTGTTTGTATAGTCTTTGAGCTTGACAGGTTTGATAAATTTTGTCAAACTGCACACTAGACCAAAGTCTCACTCCGACGTTGTTTTAGACCGCAAGAAGCAAGTGCATGGTTTACGCACAAAAATGACCAGCGAGCCCGAATTTTTTCACATGGCTTCAGTTAAAAGTGGCTGTGAGGCGTTACATTCAAATACACTGAAAGAGACCAACAGTTAATAGATTAGCTCTAATTTACAGCAAACCTATTATCTCCCTACTCAGCAACAAAGTGGCCGATGTTAGAACGTTTCTACATTGTGTCTACATTGAATCCATTTGTGAACAAAACTTCATGAATAGCGATTAGAGCGCATAACTGTCGTATTCACTTGTAGCACACTGCATACATATGATTATCAAAACACTGTCTTTCTTGACTTTTCTATTAAACTATGACCAATCCATCCACAAATTGGATTGCAATCGGAAAGATACATCAATTTTAACAATTTTAATCGATCGTCCACAATTCGCATTTGAGCTCTAAATTGTCGCAATTTATCATATGTTTTAATTGAGTGAATGAAGTAAATACACGTCTGACAAGAACAATTAATAATTCATTCGTTACTTCTCAAAGATAACATCTTTCGCTATTGATGCCAACCTTTGGATAAGCTGACTAAGAAGTCAGGTAGAACCTTATTAACAAAAGATTGTAACCGGGCACTTCTCAATAATTTATGTTTACACTTTTTCTAGTTTTCATCGTTACTTTTAAACAGTGTGAATGTGCATTAAATTCTGCGTGAAGTTCAGGTTCTTGATTTAGTTTTAATTACTTAGTGTTGGAAAAAGTGATTAAACGAGAAAAAGGTTAAAAGTTTACTTTGTCGTCAATTATTTTCTGCCCTGGTTGGAAGGCAGTCAGGCAACTTGAGTTTACGAGTCTTGATTGACGCAAATGCCAACAACAAAACTGTTTTAAGTTATTTAAAACAGCGTGACAAATTTAAGTTAGCTTTGAAAACAACACAAACTAAATTGCTCTACAGTAAAAGAAGCGTCAACTTACTACGTACTCGAAAATGAGTAAATCGAAAATCTTTTGAGAGATATTGTGTCTACCAGGGATTTAACCTTTATGTTTTGAACCTTGTACGAACGGACGAACGATTTTTCACTTGAGGTAGTCGTACGAGAAGGTTTAGTCGCTTATCAGTTAAAAAGGAACGTCCGCGTAGCGGTTTCCGCCTACTTTGTATCCAGAGTTACAGTTAATTCAATGCAAAATGTGGTCTTAAATACATAAGCTGAAAGTACATGTTTTAAGATTGCAACATTTCACTGAATATCTTCAGCTACTTACGTCGAACGATCGGTATGATTTTATAAATAAAAGGCGGATGATTCAACCGTAAAGGTCTGAGATATTTCAATTTCGTTCACAGTTGACAAACAGATCGACTGTTTCTTCAGGGAACATCCAACCACATCTATAAATGGATTATCATTTTATTGAACTGCGTCGGCCAGATTACCCGATAAACATGGCGCAGCCCAGCATTAGCGAGAGCAATGCAGATTCAGTTGCGTAGTCACCAGTCGGTAGCGATTATTAGTTTCTTGATTCGATCAAGCGACACAAACTCAAAAGGTTTGCAGTTAATGATACCTAACTAATAGTACGGCGAAGACAAGCTTTGTGGATGCAGATCATACTATTCCAGACTACCCCTTTTTCTCGGTATTGATCATTTTTGTATAAATTACCATTCTTTCAGCTGTAAGCCATATGCGTTGAAATTTTATTTTCGCTGGTTGCTTCAAGTGTGCACACGGTAATAAACGAAAATTCATCAGCACGCAACATGTGTCTTGCTGCTGTTTTGAAAAAGTGAACAGGTATGGTTCAGCGATTCAGATTTTCACTCTGTGAAACTGTATTTAGATCGCAATTTGTATAGCAACTTCAATGTAGCACTACCAGGAATGTAAACGTATTCCGACTCTTATTCACTTCATGCGTTTGCGAAGGCAACAGAAATATCTGATACGTAGTAGTTATATACTGACTTTCTTTGAACTACGAGATTATCTCCATCACAGTAACAACTCGCACAAATCTCATCTTTACTGGTTGTTGCAATTAGGTAACGTATCACTTCGCCCGACTGAAACACAGCAAACATCATGAAAGGTAAAACTGGACACATTCCAAAATATTCGGTCAAGCTACAGGAGCCAGTCTGTCGTTTGTTGACTTCTGAAGAACGATTTATAGTTTGTCGTAGGTAACTAGTAAACACAAGTCTGACTGTCACCGATTTAAGGTGATCGAGTAAATCTTATTTAATGGTGCAATGAGTTAAGCATAACTCTGACCCAGCCAGATCTTCCCATTCAGCGTATACCGAATGAATATACTGAATAGACGTTGAGGTAGAACAACCTATGAGTAAACAAAAGGTTCATTTTGTAAATTCCACTTGGTTGTGGGATGGCATATTGTGAAACAAAACAACACTTTCGGAATTTTCAACAAAGGTTTTCAGAAAACATGGCCAAGAAATATTGGGCAAAAGTTTTTTGTTTTTAACGTTACGCAACGAAAGTTATTACGTGCACTCTACAAATCCCTGATTATAATCAGCAGTGACGAAACTATTCCCCTAAATGTGTTTTTAAAAGGCATTCTGTATTTCTATGGGCTAACCGATTTTAGTTTGATAACAAAAGCACTTTGGACTAAAATTCCGGATGTTTATTGTTGATTTACTCTGCCTTTACAACTTCATTCTGATAGACATTTCTACGTAATTGATGTTTCCAGCATCAATGAATAATGATAAATCACTGAGCATGTTTCTGGGCATGACTGTTGACCCACCTTTAAGGTTGATCATTTTTATTGTTCGCCAGTACTCAGCTTCAGGTAACATTTTTTCACAGAGAAATATGTTCGATTCCATGGATTTATCCTCAAGCATTCCAATCATCTGCAATCATTTGAACGTGTTAACAGCATAATTTAATGATTGGATTTGCCAAAGTGTGAAACGGTTCAGTCATTTAACCTTCTCACTTGTTGACAATAGTCATATTCTGAAGAAAAATTTCGGTAGATAATGTGATTTTATCGAACACCATCCATGCGTATATTCCTACATACATTGTTCCCTGTCCATACTCCGTTTTTTCTCGAACTTTGACTCGTGTTTTGAGTTAAAGGCTTTTTTGTCACTATTCAAAATTTTTGCTTTACAAGGTATCGTCCTACTGACTCAAGAGATTTCACACATTTCTGAGTCTTTGGTTTAATGATACCAATCGGTGTACTATTACATCTGATAAATGAGTTTGAGATCATATATGTGCAAATAATCAACTGAAAGATGCATTTAAGATAAAAGCTTAGACGGATAAAAATGTTTTCTTTTGGAAGCTAGAGACTGAAATCTTCTAGCTGAAGTCAGTAAGTAAATTCTTCTTATAAAATAATCGCTACGTTTCTGCTGTAATGTTGAGGCATTTAATAAAAAGCCGGTTGCCCACATGTAAACTTTCATACAACAGGTGTATCGGATATTTGAATAGTTGTGTGTACTTTTCAAGTGTGGAATGTTAAGTGGATCAAAGAGGTCATTAAATATTTTACGAAAGGTTATAATTCATGCAACAGTTCTTAAGATAAGGAAGCTAAATGAGACTGGATATGTTGAGATCCTAATATGCCGATCGCTGTGTAAAGGAACGGCGTGCACGTTTAAAGGGTTTTAATGACAAGTTTGAGGAAATGAAAATTGAGAAAAATAGAAGAACCAAGGTTGACCAAAAATCTAGTCAAAAATCTTGAGTAGATATATACATATACGTGTTTGAGAAAATGTTACAGTGACCAGAAAAAATAAGCTGAAGAACGGGACTTTGAAAAACAACGAATGGTGAACTCAGTCGACTAAATCGCCTTAGAAGTATCGTGTTACTATATATGACCGCGAGTTATTTTTGCCCAATATGGAAATAAGCAGAGACAGGGAAATAGTAAAAATGTGTACCAACTTATGAATGTGTTTTCTTGTGGAGGCAGAATGCATTTTTAACGAAGTTATTCATGTTGTCTCTTGAGGACTGACCAGCATACTAGTTGCGCAAAAACGTTTCAGAGTAGTTTGGTTAGTGTCATTCAAATTCAGTACTTCACCACTAGCATGCTTGAGGAAATGGGCCTCATTAGGTTTAGGGAGGTCCTGAATACAAAGTGAAAAATATTCTGAATGCATTATCCTGAATGATATTGTGTTTGTTGGATATCATTCATCACATGCGACCAAACATGGAATTAAACTGAATTTTCTTATTGAAACGTCATCTAGCACGCCCGATTAGAGCACGACCGGTATCGATTGAAATGAAAAAGATTTTGAGTAAGAATAAAAAATGGACTATCGAAACCTGAGAAGTAACATGTGACCTTTATGTGAATTATTTCTTCTGAAATAGCGAAGAAACCAAGGTAACCCACGAGGTAGAAGCATCATTTCTGTCAAAAGTCAAATGCGTTTCGTTTTTTACTCATCGGTAGTGAACAAAGATTTTGATGAACCACATGAAGAGAACCAGTTCTTAGATTCCCTCATTCTTTATTGAAAATGTCACGTTAATTCTCAGATGCTTTCAAACTGATGGATTGAAAGTATATACAATATCGTTTCAGCTCTCCAGTTTATCGACGGGTGAACTGCAAGACTTTCTTCAAACCTGCAGTTTTTCTTTCTGCACACAACTTTACAACACTGTAACCATTTGTGAAGCTGACGATGATATACATCCTTTTCTTATTGGAATCCGAATATCAGTATGGTGAATATCTGTCAAATTCGTTTATTGTTTTCAACCAGTCTCCATAAACATTGTAGCACAGGAAAGTAGGTTATGTGCTTCTTCTGTCAAATGTTTCAAATAAACTTTCATTTGAAGCCTTTTAAATGAATGTTGATCAAGGTAAGTAGATGGACAGTCATCTTAGAGAAAGAGTTGAAATCCCACATTACAAAACATAATGCAGCCAACTTTGGGCGAAATGAGTTTGCGAAAATGTTCTTGATGGCTACTTAACAAAAAACTCTGGGGTTGTTAGTTACTCACTTCAGAAATCTAGCGAATAGCAGTCTTAAATGTTTGGCTTGTATGAGATGATATCGTACATAAACCTAAGACGAAGTAACATTGATTTTGCGCTTGAAACTCGAAAAATGGCCCTGTGTACCTGGTACTCTCAATTCTATTTATGTCCTGGGTTCAGGTCATTAGATAAAATGTTTTGGATTATTTAAAAAATCTTGGAGCGAATTAACTGGAACAAAGCAGTAGGGCAAGAAGATGGTGTGACTTATACTCCGTTGGTAGGCATCAAACAAAAGGTTGAAAGCATATCAATTCAAAACATACAGTTGTGTGTCTTGATGCCGATGCTCAAAAACCTCAGCAAAGCAAAGTTGGTTGATCTAGCATACCTGCAACGCAGGCATCGAGCCAACAAACGCAGCCTACTAGTCATTTTCCAGTACCGAGTGCTTGAATTGGTTGACGGAAATTAACCAAGGACAAACACGAAGTTCTTCTCTTTCAAGCAGATCTACCAAGAGCATGATACCTTCAGCAGAGATTATTTTATAAAGCATATCACCATTATTTTTACGTGTGCAGTCATCGGTTGGAGTTTTTACTAACAAAAAGGCACCAAAATATAAATAAAATTGTAACAAATGCCAGAAGATCTCAACAACCTAACCTCGTATTCAAACAACTTTGGCTTACTTCATCAATTCTGTTTCATTTAACAGTAGAATTTCTCGAATGGGTGTGAACAGTCACTAATTTTCTGGCGTGCTAGGACCTACACTGTGGTTGCAGAAATCTCTATTTAGACATGCTTAGTTGGTTTGCTGGTACTTGGGTCAAGCAGTACATTCTGCTCGATACAAAAAACCCGTTTCATGTTATTGCAAATTTGGTACTGACGACTCAATACGAAATGCTTGCATCAACCAGTTTTCGTGTTCTAGCAGTTTATGTTTAAATTTCTAAAGGGAATGAACTGTTTCACATTCTAAATAGTTTTGAAATAGACCCTGTCTCCGGAACTGCACCACCTGCTTCGAAAAATAAAACTCCACCGTCTTCAACTATCAATTGCATAGTGGAGACAGGCCATAAAGTGGACGTCTCCACTATGTTCGATATTGTTTTAGAGATCGTAGAGAAGATATTTCACAATTTTCTGTATAATTTTAAGTAACACATGTTTCCTCAACTTTACCTGCTTGTTCGCAGTCATATTCAATGTTACACATGTCCTAATAACTCTAGAAGATGACGAAGTGAAGACTGGTGGTGAGCGCTCATCTTTTGAAGTCATCTTTCTCGGGGTTCTTATATTTCTATTCACCCTGGTCAAGTATACCTCTATGAAACGATTGCAAAGGAGATCAATTTAGAAAGTATTGCGAAATCTTTGGTTGGCGTTGAGTTTATAGACTGATGTTCTGTAGTACTATTGCAATCCGGTATAACTGACTCCACTGAATCACACGCTTATATGAACCATTCGAATTATCATTCATAGAAGTCGAGCACAAACTAACCAATTCTTCGCAGTGACCCATTTTATGGAAAAAGTATGTGAGGAGTTTGATGAAAAATTATGGCTGCCGCACTCGCAGAACCAGACATTAGAGATTTTAAGTTTGCGCTTCAAAAACCGATTACGCTTTGTTTTTTCATTTGTTGAGGCAACATTTGAGTTCAAAATAGATGAAGTCTCCGTAGTTAAATAGATTGAAAGTAACACAACGTTACGAGCAAGCTGTAATACTCTACGTTTCAACCACGTCGGGTGGCCTTCCTCAGGAGTGTTGCAATCAAAATCCGATTCGATTACAACACTTCTGAGGAAGGCCACCCGAGGTGATTGAAACGTAGAGTATTACAACTTGCTCGTAACGTTGTGTTATTCCCAATCTGTTTATCAATAACATGTTAAACACGACGCCCAAACTATTCAACTTCATTCGTACTAAATTTGGTGCGGATATCTTGGGAGTCTCCGTAGGTTTTACAGCCGCCATGGTTACCATTAGTAACGTAGTTTTTGTTTAACAGGTAAGGAAATCTGACAGATATTCTTTTTTTTCAATATGGGACAAGTTTTGAGGATGATTGCACATGTTTTATATAAAACGTACTCTAAGGAAAAGGATTAAATATTTGACTTTTACACTAGCTTCATGGCTTACTTAGTTGTAATTTGCAATAAACTTATATGTGCCCACCGAGCACCCTAAAATTTATATTCTTCAGCCACGTCAGGTTGAAGTTTCGCGATAGGGCTAAAACCACGGAGTTATACACTTGAATTATACTCTGCAACCTTATCCGGAGCGGTGTATTGGTTGTTACTTGAAGTGTACACTCAAGGTACTTAATCCTTCAGAGTTACTGATGTTTCTGGTAGGCATGCTTTTGTAGGTCAACGAGACGAACTATCATGAGGTTTCCGTGAACGCCAACATCTGTGCTCCCTTGATTAGTATGCTTTTGAGAATCGTACATCTAATTTTGAACCTTCGCACTCTTAATTGCTTGAGGTTATGACCTGTGAAGTTTATCACCATAGATTCTACGCTGAATAGTTTAACAGAAATAGTTTGTCGAAATTTTTGTAGCCAGCCACGAACGAACTAGCGGGCAGAAGATGAAACTTTTTGAATTTGGAGTCTACTTGAGAATCTCACTAACTCTGATGTCTTGTTCTCAACTCCATGTTTAGTCTAACCCGTGCAATCCGGATAGGGTTTACGCAACACAGTTGTTCTCAGGTTGGGTCTGAAAAACTTAATGTCCGTACTTTTATTTGTGTCTGTACAATATATATATATATGGGTTTGGCTTTACCTTAGTTGGGTTCCGATCTCATAGTATAGATAGCACCGTGAGTTCTAGTCACTGCTTTCCAACTGAAGCAGAGGAAGACGGACGGTTTTCTTCCTTGTGTGTGAAATTGAACTGCCGAGTAAGAGCGTATTTTCACAAAAGTACTCGTAAGGTGCCTCTGCTGGTCAGTAATTGAACACTTTTAGCTACCTACCACTTAAGTAGAAAAAAAGCCTTGAACATTTCCCTACCCACAATGCTATGAAAAAGTGCGCTGATGATGTTATTATGACTGAAGTGTTGTTTTTAAGCCGGACATTCGAAAAGACTGCCAATCCACTTTAACCGTAAATGCAATAATCCGTTGTTTGCAGAATACGCCCGAGGCGCAACCAACACGGTTTATGTGCACTCCAGAATAAAAGTTACTCTCGTAATGTTTCATGCAAACCACTCGAAAAAAGATCAAAGTTTGGAGAGACGTATATCGAGTCCAACACTCCCTCTTCACGCGTACTAAAGAACACCTTCAACCAAACGTCAGGGAGACGTGTATTATAATTACACACCATTTCAGAAGATTACATCGAGTAATGTTAAACTAGTAGTCCAGTTATCACACTCACAACAGCAAGTCCGTAGGTTGAATAACGTGTTTCCAAACGACGGCGTTTATACACGACTAGATTACGTGAGCTCAACGCGTCACTAGTGAGGTCACACAAACGTGCAGAGGAAATGCAGATTGTAAGTGAAGGATAAAACCAAATATCTCATTACGCTCTGAGACTTTAACCAGATCGGTGGCGGATGTGCGTTTGCAACAAAAACTCATTGTACCATAGATTAGTGTGACAGAGTTTATAGAACAAAAGAGAATCAACTGCAAAAAACATAATTGGACTGAACTGATACCAGTGACAAAATCACTATGTACAAACTAGGCAAGCGCTTTTTCGGTCGGGCTGTGAAGCCACGCCGGGAGCTTAGAAATTTCGCATTCGGACTGGACTGACGACTCAATTCAACGCGTCCGATCTAATTCAACAGTTGATTCAGCGGATTATCTATCCAGACAAGATGGCTCAAACAGTCACTATCTGGATCGACCAAAGTCAGCGGTCAATAAGCGTTGACCAAACTTGACGTAATAACTATCGCTGCTGATGAAGGAGTCCCCAGTGATTCATACTCAGCAACACAGTTCGTGACCGTGATGCAGATAACCGTGTCACACAATTTTCACTTAGCTTTGCATGAGGAAACTAGCCCTTCTAGTTAAACAGAGATTATTTTTACAAGTAGTGCTGATCTAGTGAACGATACGAACTTGTTTAATTCAACGCTGATTCAAGTCTAGTCAAATTATTAATATAGCATTTCCCTTTCCACGAGTAATTCCCAGTGGAACTCAAACGACGCTGTTTGTGTGGTTGGGCAGAAAGTAAATATTTAAGACTGAACAGCACAACGTTGGGCTTCATTAATCAACAAGAGGAATATATAAATTCGGCACACTGGAATATTAAACAGAATGATCAACGGAATTCGATATCACATCCGAATAACTTCTGCATTATTTTTCAACAAATTGTTCGCTTGCAAAAGTTATCACACCAAAACCTCATTGTAACCGGCTCAGCTAGAATTTTTCCATCAATATTCTGTATTTGATTGGAGACAAATTTTACGGATCGATTTCAACAAAGGTTGGTCCAGAACACATGTACCGAAAGCGACGGCAGGTTACGTTTGGCAATGCAGGTGGTTTTTGTATAAGGATGCTACATGTGAATTTTTGAATGCCTCAACAGATACGAATGATAAATGAAAGACAACACATTCACACACTCTGAAGCAAAGACTGTGAGGTTTAATTTGTTCCAATTTGACTCTCATTTTGTCAAATACAGGGAAGTGTACCAAAATAAACTCGACATTTTTGAATTTAGGTCAGTCAAAAGTTTTAATTTGAAGACGTTTTGGAGAATAGCTGCGAAGCTTACCTCATGCATTTCCTTCTCCGTTTGGATAATTTCCAGCTTGCGTCCCAGTAGTCGACGGGTTCGTTTTTGCATTGAAATACGTAATTCATATTGATGTTGCTTGTGCATCATGAGTGCTGTTTGAAAAAGAATGCAGTACGACTTGTAGAGCTTATAGAAGTACTGTCGTCCAGAATTAATTGACCAAATTTTGTCACAATTAAGTTTTCAATCGTAGCCGTACACACAACGATCACAAAAAGAGAAACCACGAATTGAATATGCAAGAACGAAAAGTGTGCGACAAACTCTAGTACCAGAATGCATAGTCATAGCTACAATTAAACCTAACGTGAAATGATTCAAAACTGCTTTCAACGCAATTCGATGACAGATGAAAACGACACAGATCCTAGCAAAATAGTACATGTTGCACCAAAATGATGGACTAGTTTTCTCTCGTGTACTTTTGAAAAGCCTTTTGGGAAAATGTTCTCGAATAAGCTGGGCGTGACATTGTTAGAAAAGGATTGACGGAGGTACGCATTGAAACCATAACTGCTGTTTACCCAAGCATTTACAGTTGCACATCAGCTTGCCTTAGTCAAAATCTGAAAGTTGAGCATAAATTCGCTACAACGGGCCGTTTCTTACAGCCGGGCTATCTGAAGGTCTGGCTAAATGTTCCGAATTCGTGCACTGATTAAGCCGTTCTGAAGAAGAGTTCGATAGGTAGAATCGTTTGGTTAACAAACTTTTTTCCTATCATCAATAAAATAACTTATTCTCCTAATGTTTGATAAAATGTCGTTTAAAATATAGAGTTGCTTTAATTCGCACCTCGCTAACACTGTGTAACGTTATTTTTGAGATTGGTTTAGTACGCGCCACCTAAGCTCAAACTATTCACTAGTGGAATTAGATGCAATAACATTCAAGGAAACGTAAAACAATGTTTCATTGAATTACAAGTAAAAAGTATGATGGCACAGTTTTGAATTTACCTCTGTCTCTTCAGCGAGCAAACAAATACCAAACTGCTATGTTGCAAACAAAAACAGAACCGCCTAACTTAACGGATTTTCTGGTACAAACTACTCTAAACAGTTAAGAAACCCGGGAAGCATGTGACCTTTTACATTAACAAACAGATCAAATCAAGCAACGCAATAGGGATCGTAGTAGGTTTGCCCACGTCTATCTCATGGAAATCGAAACAGAAATTTTTGGCCGCATTTCGAAACAGGCTGCATCTTGCTGCTTGTAACAGTGGGTATATTGTCTATTCAACAGTTCCTGGTAGGCTGTTCGCTAGGCCTAATTAATCCTTCGAGTGAGATATAGTTGCTAGCTTGTCATGCAACCTTTATTGATCGTCACCAACATAGGGTCTTGTTTTGTGTTTACGGCGTCTAAGTTGATCAGGTACAAACGTCAACTAACCAATTATTTTACGTGACGTCGCTCACTAGGTTTGCTGATTTTCACAGAATTGCCCAAAATACATATTATAAACAGATTCCAGTTGCCTTGGGTCATGAAATTTGCCTAAATTGGCTGAATTCAGTATTAATCTACAAAGCAAACTCGGACCTAACCACATCAGATTTGGGTTGCATTCCTAATGTCAGCTTGATGCGCTTCTCGTTAGGTATGCTGAAACAGTCAAGTCGGAACTCCGGTGATATCAAGCATTTAGCTGTTGGAGTCTACATTGGAAGCGCACTCAGTCCAAACTGAATTGAGAAGAGGCTGAGAGTTTCCATTATACATAAATGCAGTAGATGATACCGGTTTTTTAGTGATTCGTCTCTCACATTTTCCTTCGTAACCTATCAGAGTAGCTTGGTTTGGAAAAGTAGTAACAGTTCCATACTACATTGGTTTCAGTCACTCACTCGTGGCTTCCTTCACGGTGAACACTCATGTGTACCACTCAATATGACGAGTCCACATTGACCATGGAATAGAATAATCACTCTGCTTATCCGGCCCATTGATGTATGTGATCAACTGACTGAATATGCTATGTATCATGTTTTGGTGCAAATTCAATCCAGACCGTTAAGCAGCAGAACGTTCGAATCCCACTCAGAATCAAATGATGAATGTGAACCTGTACATACCTGAGGACGATTCAGTGTACTCGAGACCACTGGCTAGAAAGAAGCAAATGAGTAGCAGTAACCCTAGTGTATGTGATTGAGCACCATTGACAACACCGTTTCGTCAGCGGGATAATTTAACCTGCCTCCGATTATTAATCAGTTGTAAGATATCCGCACTAAATTTAGTACGAATGAAGTTGAATAGTTTGGGCGTCGTGTTTAACATGTTATTGATAAACAGATTGGGAATAACACAACGTTTCGAGCAAGTTGTAATACTCTACGTTTCAACCACTTCGGGTGGTCTTAATCAGGAGGAAGGAACTTGTTCGAAACGTTGTGTTATTCCAATCTGTTTATCATTAACCTACCTTCGTTCAGAAAATATAATACTAGCCTACATTCTACCGTCTTACGGTTGACGGAATGAGAGCCAGTGCAGCATCTTTTGGCAAAATGTCAAATAATCACTAGCTGAACAATAGCTGGTTAAAATTCACTTTATTCTTTCTGGCGAATTTTCACACGGGTTTGAAATGCTCAGATTTCAATAGACATACGTTCTGAAATACAAAAAACAAGGTCGCGCTTAGCCCATAAATTAGAGACCCTCACTGTGGGTGTATGTTTTTACCGAAGACATGTGTTACACACACTGTCTATCTAGTCAGATTGATATACCAAAATGATGTTGTTTTAAAGTCTCACTTCCATATTTCCTAAGGTTATTCAGGTTTGCTATCTGAACAACCGTGTGTTACTACTAAAAGCAGTTTGATCCGATCCCACAAGGTTACCTCAAACATGTCCTGAACTTGAAGATTATTTGGGAGCAACTAACCCGAAAAATAACAAAAAATTCTATGATTAATACTAATTTGAGTTGTATAGCTGTTTGCCGGACTACGTTTCGTTCTTGATGAGCTGAATTTAGCACTGAAACCGTTTTAACACACAGTCTGACAATTTGTATTTCATATCGAAAGGTTCACAACGCACCGTTAATAATACGGAAAATTCTCCAAAGTAAGAGAACCACCATTGCAGCCGTTGTCTCCGAGACGTATCGAACGTAGAGTACGTCGGAAATGAAAGAAGCAACAACTATACCAGCATCCAGATGCTAAAAGAGGAAAGTCAGAGATAGTAAATATGAAGGCGTAATTCACGGAAATCAATTTGTGTATCCGACTAGTTTCTCTGATAAATTTGTTGGTCATATGAGTGACAAACTGATCACACAAACCAAAGTTGCAATCTACTGTGAATTTCATTATAACTTACCTCCTTTATACTATTACAAAATGTGCTCATCGTAACTGTTTCAGCAAAACTAAATCAACTCACATATGAGTGAATTCTGTGATAGACTCAACAAAAGCAATCTTTGGCCATCAACGTATACGCCTGTACGTTTTCTGTTCGATCTAAATGACATTAATTCAATACAATTAGTCGGCTGTTTCTAAACAATAATTCAAACATTTGGAATAACAGAAAGCATGAAGTTGGATCCAACCGTCAATTTTTTACCTATCTAGTCACTTTGCTTGTGGAAATTGAGTAAGCATAAAGGCTTCTTTACAAGAGAGTCAAAACTTTTAGCAACAACTAGATCGAATTCGATGTTATTAGGTGTATCCCAAAGCATTTAATTTCCCGTAGAAGTATTATGCATCTCATAAAGTTTTGCGAACAACACGAAATGGTATCTCACAGCAGAGTGCAAGACACTGCATCCTAATATGATTCATGCGAAAAATGTATGATTACTCACTGGATAGATGCAATTTGATATGGGCGTTAAAAACTGATACCATGTGGCTCAGGAGGTTATAAACACAACAGTGGATTTCGGTATTTCATATTCAACCGCGCCAGTAAAGTAAAGTGAAAACACCAAGTATCAACGACAGATATTTTTCGAACATAGGAGGCGGAAGTAGATTACATCTCCCTACACAATAAGAAACATTTTGTACTATGTTGATTAATTCGCTAAACCAAGGTCGAACTTGCCTCAGCAGTGTTAAGAACATATTAATGCCTCCCGTGGTTTGGCTGTTCACATGTGTACGTAACAGAAAGTCATAATCCTACTATCACAATGCGATATAACTAATGACGAACGCAAACGACGTTGATTTTGTCACGAAACTTTGCATTCGCCGAAAACAGAGCAGTCTATATGGAAAACAAGTCAAATGCAAAGAAGCCTTTCAAAGTCTGGTTAACTTCAACGAATAGAACAGTATGGCTAGCAAAATTCACTTTACTGGTTGGGAGTTAAATTTGTAGTAGAACAAAACGCTCTAAGCGGCACGCTGTGAGGTTTTGGTTAACAGGATTTTGTTACTTAATCGAACAGTATACTGTACCTACGCCGGAAGAAATTCTGTGTTGTGAAAAAGAGCCAACAGGTTAACTGACCGTTTATTACTGACTGAATACGTATTAGTTAACGAATGGTATCATTTTTGATGGGTTATCTTGAATCATTGGTTAATGCATAAACACATAAATATGATAGCATTTAGTGCGATCGTTGTACAAGCTTGTTTTTCAAATGTATCAGCGCTCTTCGAAAAAGAGCTTTAATCAAAGTGGAGAATTCTCGCAGTCAAGAGGAGAAAGTGACTACAAAGTCTGTCCGTGAATAAACATTCAGAGTTCACCAGCACTGTTCATAGTATATCGTCCGAATGTTCCACTACTTAAGACCAGACAACACACTGCTAGTATGTTTAGTATGACGGGGAAGTTAGAGTAGCCTGGGAGATTCTAACCATACCGCTGTTGATTACATAGAGGAAACCACATTACTCAAACCGTGATCACAAACTAGTGTGGACGAGAGTATATTTGCGGTGTTTTCGGGTGTTCATTGTATGTAAATAGTGATCAAGCCAGTTGTCTCAAGATAATTAAAGCCGAAGCTTGAATACAAGATGTGACAGGGGTATACACCACTAACAGGCTCAGGCGACAGCAAACCTTAAGTCTACTGCTTTTCTTGAAAGTAGCTTGCTGGAAAATTTCTCCGAAGGGAAGAATAATAGTCATTAATGAATAGAGCTCAGGCTAAGTGAACTGAATCCCTTACTGCTTATTATCAATTGTCAGCAAATCTGTTTATCTCAAAATTCTTCGCAAGTTTAATCAACATATTTTCAATTGAAAAACGCTCCGATTTACCAATACTGGTGTACAAGTGATCTCGAACAAAACGTTTCTATTTCACTCTGCATTCATAAAAAGATCGGTACAATTTTCACGTTCACAGTTAGTGGTGAACAGTATTATTTTAACAACTAAAGTACCTTTTGGACTAGCAGGACCATCGTTGAATAGTTCGTTTATATTTTATGTTGGATGGTGTCATTTATAAATGGTTTGCTACTATAATTCCAAAATGGTCCTAAGAGGATTTATGGACAGTTAACTACAATAATCACATTCCAACCCTCAAAAGTCTGTCCAAACTTTCCGTGAACTGACAATGTTGTTTTCAATACGCTGGGAACCAGTGAGTCCTTAATTCATGGGAAGATCAAGTTGAATGACTGAGCTTAGCAAATGCTTTAATTAGACATGTTTTCTTGGACTCACTTTGTTGTGGGGCATTATGTTGAGAAAGAGATTGTAACATGTCTGGTCGTTAAAAGACCAGTGCGTTTTAAGTCAAATTGTCAGACTGACAAGTATTTCTTTTCAGCTCATGTTGGTCGATTGACTTGTGTCAAGCTAAACTTATGTGAATCGTTAAGGGAAACTCAGAATTTCAAAGCCAAAATAAAAACGCCACAGTTTTCGTGATACGTTCATTTTTGTCCTATTTTTGATAGAGTTTTATGCCTTCATACGCTCACAACCTACCCTGATGGCAGGACGGTATATTAACCACTCAGATTATCTCTAAAGCAAGACATGGAAGCTGAATAGAAGTGTTTTATCGGATTTTGTAGTATGTTCATTAGTTTACTTTAATTGTCAACACTGACAACCGTAAAACACACTGGGTTATGTTCACCTAGTGGAAACGTTCATTGTCACAAGCTCATCGGGATAGTGAGTGCACAAAAGAGACGTGATAGCCGTCAGCATGTTGAAACGCGAATGAGGTAGAATGTGGGCGCAGCGGCCTGTGTGTAGCAAGTTTGGATGTAAAGTCATAATGTCATTACTGGTGAATCATTTGGTTGCTTTCAAACGTAAACCCAGAGTCTTGGTAAAGCTGGAAACAAGATTAGCAATAAGTTATTTCATGGGATTTATACCAGACATGTCAACCACTTCAGCCAAAACTATTGAAAATATCGATATGATGAAATGAATATGAGAAGTGAATGATAAGTTTCCTGTTGGAAATCTAACGACATCAGTCGGTAAAGGAGGTACATTCTGCCACGTAACTTACTGATTTGCCTGATTTGAGATTGAGCGATTGCTCATAACTTGTCCAAGTTCACATTAAACTCACTATCGCGCTATCAATAAAAACCGATGAACCTGCCACATGCACCTTTTTAAGACGCTGAGCCCAACCTATCAGCGAAGTTCGACGCCTGCGACCTTTGGATGTTCAGGTCGCATTTAGAAACGCTTCTGTCTGAAAGCGACCCCTGAGAGACTGCGTTGATTTTCTACTTGCTTGTTGTCTCACAACCAGTAGGGTGTAGTTCGCGTTTCATGTGTTTCTAATATGTCGCAAATTTTTTGAAGTGAAGAGCATTTGAAACAGTAATCTTTATCTGAATGCAGATGATCGAGGGCTTCTAAATAAACAACCAGTAGTTAACGATTATTGTTTTGCTGCAGTTACGCTTAGCTGTCCGAACGTGAGCACTCGCCTATACTCAGTGAAACCGTTCACCAAAACTTAGTAGCAAATGTTCATAACTGTCTCAGGCGGCGGTTTGCAGCCACAACTTTAACCGGCTTCAAGGGACACTTGACAATCGTAATCTGCAAAAATGTGTTACGACCTGCATGGAGTTTTATTGAAATCATCATTCTTTCACTATGACTACCAGAATAGCTGAGACCACCGGAATTGTTGTTTGTACTGTGAGCTATTTAAAGCATCGTACGCCGTAGTTTCAGAAATTACAACCCCTTACTGAGAAAAAAAGAATTTTTCATCACACTGATGATTTTATACTGAACAATGGTAGCGCGGTTCCCAAATTTGATCTTCCACTTTTGTAAATGTTCGTCTGACCATCTTCATTAAAAGCGTGTCGATCCGAGATCCATCATTTGAACATGCACCAGTGACTGGATTTTGCATTCCTCTTCTCTTAACGAGGGACGGACGGTCACCATAACCTTTTGTGGAGCGTCTCAACTTTCTGTCACGGCGTTTCCTTTGCCAGTGTTAACAATCAAAGTCTTGTTCTTGTGAGACACCCTGCTATCGTTTTCGAGTATTTAGAGTTTTTCAAACAGGGAAGAAAAATGGTGAACGATGAATATGACAACGGGCATTTCAGTTCTTATCGAACGATTTTTCGTGCACTTAATCAAACAGTGGCCACATTAGACTACCACTGATTGTTTACCATCCTGTCTTCGTTGAGCTTAGTAGTGCTCAGAGTTAGCTGCTACTTGCATCAGTTTGTAGGAAAAATTGACGGACGTCAGGTTACACGTCCAAAAGTCCTGACATTACTATTGTGCACAGAAATTCTTGCAGTGAGTTTGAAGCCTGATTTCAGTTATCGGTCCACGCTAACTTCTTGGGTCTATCGCAGTGGTTTTATCAGTAGATGAAGATTGGGGGAATAAGGGAAAGTCGTTGGAGATAAGATGAAAAAAACCACGCAGACCAATCACAGCCCTTAAAGCAGGCAAAATTGATGCGTCTTCCTGTGGTCTGTACGATGACTTGGCTGAGAAATAATACGTCAAAGAAAAGTCAACACTTCGTTTGGGAAATCGCACATACAGTTTTAATTTTAAATTGTTCTTGGTCAGGTGATCTGGTACCGAGATGAATTTGAACTCTAAAACCAACTAGACAGAACAGGTATGTCCCGAGAAAGAATCACTCATTTCGGCGTTGAACGGTCTCCAGTGAATATGACACTCCAAAAACCGAAACGTGAAATTTACAGAACCAAGGGGGTATTGTGAAAGTTGATTTAGCTCAGTCGACCTTATCGAGCTCCCCCTCTTACTGGCTGGATGTCTAATCCAATGTGTTAACATTCTTAGCTCTACCAAATGCAACTCATAAACTGTCAATTTCTTACAATGTTCCCATTGTGATCGGCTTTGCCGTTTAATTGGGTTCTTACGGTTGACGTATAATCGAAGGTTGCTGCCAGCTTTTTGACCAAAAATGTTGGTAGAGACTATGAAGTAATCGAAGATGTGTTCTCCAGCCTGTTGTCTATTATTTCGTTCATATCCTTCAGGATTTTCGCTGGTATCACTCAACAAAGCAACTTGGTCGGTGGTGCATCGTACATAATAACTTCATCCCTCAGAGCACTTGTGCGACCGACTGTGTCCCCCTTAGTTGAATACGCATGGCTGAATTCTGATTAGCAACCTCAAGATTTCTTCACTCCGCAAAGTGGGAGGATCTCCGTTGTTCTAAAGTCTCGTCCCCTCGTCGGTGTATGTCCAAAGTGGACTGCAATGACATCGGAAAAAATTCGGAATCTAACTGAGTGTTGTAATCGAAATCCGATTCGATTACAACACCCCTGAGGAAGGCCATCCGAGGTGGTTGGAAAGTAGAGTATTACAACTTGCTCGTGACGTTGTGTTATTCCCAATCTGTTTATCAATTCCCTTATGAGCTTTAAGGGCTCACTTTCTGACAAGAACGGCAATTAACATAATACAATCAGAAAGAGAAGTGAAGGTTGTATTTAAACCCGAACCACGTAAAATGTGGACAAAAGTGTTGCATAATCAATGCTGTTGAGCAAGTGATATTTTGCTGGCCAAAGGTCTCCATGAACCACCTGGTGTATCCATTTACTCTGTTCGACACACAGCGCACTAGAGTGAAGTCAATGACAACAAGCTGATACCATCCTACTCTTCAGTGATTATGTATTTGACACCGTGGTGATTTTTTGCCTCTTACAGTGAGACAGTTTAGTTATACGAGTCCTCGGAATGCGAACTATGAGCGTTCTGTTCACATGTGATGTTTCTGTGTCATTTCAAGTGCGAATACACCATTTTCCTTCATACCTCTAATCAGCCCAAAATTGGCCTGCCTGCGTTTGACTTATAAAACGATATTTTGAATCGATTTCGCCAGCAAACCTCATTACTATTTCTCGTCTTTCGGCTGTCCTTGCTGAGAGAGAAACGAGACGTTGTTTACACAATAAGCTGGCATTTGAAGTGAGGAATGCATTATGAGGTGCAAAAAAAGCGTAACGTGCAAAATACCGTGGATACCCTTATTAATGCTCTGTTCATGAAAACTAGTCATGAATATTTTGACAAGAGAAGACGATGTAAGAATATATTGAGAATGTTGATGCAGGTAATCAAGCATCGATTCGTCTGAATTTCTGCGCAGTTCACAGCATGAAAGAGCACTTGCGTGAATGACTCTTGAGTTTACATAAAAAAGGTACTGTTACAAGTCGCTCGTTGTCAACTGGGTGATAATGTTAACCTGTAATCAGAGTTAGTCAATTTCTCGTGAAATCAGTTTATGAGACGTTCTTACTAGTATACCGTTCGGCGACAAACGTGTACCATACAAACCGTAATCACAAAGTTTTCCACTTTTGACGGGATAGGTTTAATATTATCAAGATATCCTGAAAGTGGAACACTCCCTGGAGAAAATCACTTTTAGTGCGTTCCATCAGTGGCTCTTCTAAGACAGAAGAGTATGTTTGTGTGTTTTGGAAACACCCCGTGGCTGCTGTATGAAACTGTTTATCTTGGGTTGCAAGTTCATTGCCGTATTCACCCACGGTAATTGCATAATCTTATGCAATAAAGAGCTATGTAGTCGATTTTAAAACACAGAATCACAACCACTTCTGTATTCAGGTTGACTGATTAACAAAAGGGCTCGAAGTAAAAGATGTTAGAAGCTTTCAGCGAAAAATATGTCAAATGGAATCAAACAGAATTTAAGTTGACAATAAATCAGACTATCCGCAGTGTACAGGTTCGACTTTTGAAATGTTGTTGATAAGAGCAGAACCATCTTTTAACACGTGATACTCACCAACGTTCATAACCGACTGTAGATGTGTGTCTAAAGTTAGAACCTAGCAAATTGTTTTATTCACTGACGTCAATATTCGTTTACCCATTGGTACTAGTGGTTCGCTGGGTGTGATACTGAAGCTGTCAAGTGAACAGGAGATGGCTACTCGCTGGTCGTATGTTACCGACTCTCAAAGTAAACCACGAAGGACATGGAAGAAACGCAGCTCAACAAAATCCCTCTACGTGACAAATGACCCAAACCACATGAGGTTGAAGGATGCATGAGAACTTACCAAGGATGCTGCTGGACTGAATGAATGACACAAATGTGATAGGCAAATTGTACGGTTAGGGTAGTTACCACCACATAACACAACGCTGTTTACCGTTTTGCTTCCTGTAGGAGAATTTTCAGCATCAGTACCTCATCTTGATTGCTGTCTGCTTGAAGATGAATGATTTTAAAGAACCAGTTTGACTTAGGAAATCTGCTATTAACTTACAGTACACTTTTGTATTCCGCGAAACTGAACAATGGACATTCTACCAGTTATGCAACGAACATAGCTGCCTTAAGATTACCGCAGTTGTGCAGACTTTTTGTAGACTGAGAGTGCGAACTTTAAGGTAAATGTAACAGGACTGGTTCCTGTGGCCATTAGTCGTTCCTGTTTAAGAAACAAACTCTTGTTCAATCTCCTTTCGAAACCTGTGGATGCAAAAGCAGTTGGAACGCATTTTCACGCGATCACAAGTTTTGCGCTCTGGGCTCTTAGCCAACATTTGTCAAAAGGAGCTCGTTAACTCCTCACATACATCCTGCCACTAATTTTCGCTTTACTTTCTTCAGAAGCAAGTGTCATGACTGCGAACTCGCTGAATTTATGTTAGTCGTTGTGAAAATAACTAAGAACACTCATTTTTATTGAGATTCCTAGTACTTACAAATGAATTTGATTTTGTAGTGATGAGTGCACTTTACACTTTACTCAACCTGTCAAAAAGCACCTGTCAGCACTTCTCGTTTGTTTTTATTTCGTCCACATGAATGTCGATTTCTCTCATTATCTGTTCGGTCCAACATGCAGTACACACTCGATTTCAATTATTGAAGGCAATGACTGTATAGATCACATTACGTCCAGCAGGTTAATGTTACTAGAAGAGTATTCCAAGTTTCAGTAAGTTACATCTTAATCTATCAACCGGGGGAAAATTGAACGTCAGTATGACGGCATTCAACAGAATTTTCTGCGTGCATCAAACTTTTGGTTAGGAAATAAAGAAATATAATTGTCCCTCTTAGCAAATGTTTTCTTTTTTAATTGAAGCGATTAATTAAGACATCTATCTTAAACCAACTGGTATGTCGTACCCGATGGAAATTATTTTTAATCTAAATAGTTGTGTTATCCACATTGATCTAAGAAGAATACCCTCCCACAAATCCGACCAGATTTGTATCCATATCTTGTTCTCGTTTGACTGGCGTATTTAATGTTGTTCCCACACTTTCTTACGCATTTATTGTGTTTAATATGCCAAACTTGTGGCTTTTATATTTCTTGACAGAAAATGATTGGTTCTTTTGTCTGACTATCATGAACGCACGTCGATGTCGGAAGGTGTAGTTGGGATGTCACTGCAATGTGGCGCAAGATAAAATGGGAGCAAATAATGTGGAGGGGTGAGTCACGGTTCATTCTGAATCCCCAAGACAGGAGACTCGAACCTTCATAAACAAACGACCAGATGTCTTTTTTAACTTCATCAGTCATAACGTGCTCTTTTTTGCATG
This sequence comes from Paragonimus westermani, assembly GCA_008508345.1. NCBI lineage: Eukaryota > Metazoa > Platyhelminthes > Trematoda > Plagiorchiida > Troglotrematidae > Paragonimus > Paragonimus westermani. The sequence continues at coordinate 142,040 of QNGE01000122.1, forward strand.
GATTTCAACCTATTAGCTGTTTGCATCTAGCATATAAACAACCAGGATTCGGCCGGGATTCCAACAGATGCCTAATTGGGTTTTCACCACCGGTTATTCTAAGTAAACTTCATCAAGATGGTAGACAGTTGCTTCGAAATACTCTATTTAGATAAGTGTAAAAAGTATCGCGGAATTAATGTCTTCTGGAAAATTTTATAAAAGATAATTTTCAAACTTACGCACTAGGTCACAAGGTGTAGGTTGTGAGGGCAACAAAAAGGTGCACAACTTAGCTGTCACATATTTTTTCTTGTAGACTTGACTATTTAGATGAACAGACGAATAGTAAATTAACTTTAAGCAGACATTGATCGAAGCAATTCTGTTGCTCATGCTAATAATCGAGCTAACGATACTGTTGATTCTCCTTGCCAGCATTGAGAAAAAAGTGATCAAAAACAGATGAACTTGCGATCTCAATTAGGCGCATCAGCGTAGATTACTATCTGTTACTGATTGCATATAGGATGGGAGAATATGAAATTACGTTTATCAGTTAAGAATGGATGGTCCATTAAACGGACCAACAGAATGTCGTTCATTCTGTGCACGACAGACTCACAAAATTTGGTCACTGTTTAATACATAATCAACTCTTTTGAATAAAATGTCTGGGATACTGGATATCTAGTTCGCCCGAAAAACGTGGAGGCTCGGAATTAAATCGGACGTTGGAGAAAGAAAGTGATGTGGAGTTACCAAGATTTCCGCGACAGTTATGGAAATATGTTGTGCTGGCTATCTGTCACATACAAATTTTCCTAATGACAGTATGATATTCTATTTAGTGGCATTAGTAGTAGTGGCAGTTCTGTACACTACGCATACACTTGTGTTCTGTAGTGGCTGATCCAATTCGGTTGATGGAAAGATTTGTCGATAAGGTCTCATGTTCATTTCACGTGTGAAATTAACTGGTATAAATCTAGCCTCATGTTCCATATTTCATACCACACGCAAAAAGGACAGAAACTGTTGAGTTCGAGTGCTTAGAAACCAAAACTGCTGCTCATGACGTAAATCAAAAGCGTCCAGTCAATAAGTTGAAGAGTTAGCCAGGACTAAGAAACGAGACTTCATCAGGTGAAATTAATGTAACTGAAGATGTAACAGGTGTGAGTTTTAAGAAATGGAGTGTTCGCTTGTACTCTTTTTGTAAGAGGTCCTTGAAATGTAACAATGAAGTTAATTTCACATTGTTGGAAATTGGTGAAATGCTTTAACCGCACCAAACGTTTTACAACAGCTAACTGTCAGTTCTGCCCTGAGATATACTTGAAAAAGTGTCACGCGTTTTTGTGCAAAAATACCTGGATCGCATTGCTCAGCAATCTGATATGACATCATTGTAGCGTTGATCATCTTACTCAAATTTAGTGATCACCTGCACAAACGAGCCATTTACAGCTTGAGAGGTATCTTTGAATTTGATGAAACATTAAAGCAGCTGAACGTAATAGGCAAACGTTTATTCTCACTTGACGTCACATCTTTCTTCACTAATATTCCACTCACTGAAACGAATGAGTTTCTCGGACAGTATATTGAAAGTAATAATATCATTGTGGGAATACCGCTAGAAGAATTAAAGCAGTTACTATATCGTTGCACACACAACGTTCAGTTTAAGTTCTCTGGCAAGTTATACCGTCCGAAGGACGGAGTAGCAATGGGGTCGCCACTAGGCCCATTGCTGGCTGATATCTTTATGGCAAAGTTAGAGTGTAGCTCATTAGCAGCTCAAATAAAATCGGTCATCCTTTACAAGCGTTATGTAGACGATATCATCTGTGTGGCAGATGAATCTAAAAGTCTCAGTGAGGTACTGACTCATTTCAACTCTGTGCATAAGAATCTTCGTTTCACCCTAGAACCCGAATCATCCGCAGGTATAGCATTCCTAGACGTGCTCATGTCCCGTCGCGAGGATGGCACGATACAACGGAAGGTGTATCGTAAGGCAACCTGGACGGGTCAGTATACAAACTTCAACAGTTTTGTAGCACTAAAACAAATGAAAAACCTAATTCGATGTCTGATAGATAGGGCCACGAAAATATGTTCGAGCGACAGCATCGAAGAGGAAATACAGTTTATATTTAATATACCCTTTGAAAATGGCTATCCGGAGCAATTTATTCATGAAAATATGTTAACAAGCGCTAAGATAGATAAACCACAAACTGCAGACAAAAAGTCTGTTTATACTTCCCTGCCCTTCAAGGGTGATGGTGTCGCTGAAACCGTAACCAAGACGCTTAGTGTAGCAATCAATAAGGCGTTTTTCGCAGCTCAACTAAGCGTTCACTTTGTCTCCACACCAGTATTGCGCTCCCACATTTGATCGAGTCAACTCATCTGATCAATCAGACCAAATCGTCCAGGCCAATCTACCGAATATATGGGATACAATCAAGACAGGTCAAAGGTCGTATACTGTCAATTGCAGAGGCCATCGCAATTCGCCTATACTCACCACCATTGTGCGCTCAAAATCGACTAATCAAAACGTTGAATCTTCCGTGGACGTGTACGCAAACCCAGGATAGAATGACTGCGTAGATGTGACGCATCGCTCGCAAACTTCGTACAACTCCCGTGGCCAATGTTACGTAACTAAGTCTCATGACTCAAACCAGACAAAAAACTGTTGACGGACATCTTTCGCTTTAGTGATATGTTATCCACCACCTCCATCTAACCCATATAAATGTGTTGTATTTAGCCCGATGATGAAACACCGAAAACGAGCTTGTTTGCTACGCATTTCTTCTCATGACTAAACTGGGCATATTCACAGTAGTGAAACAAACTACTATTGTTTGAAGACAAATAGACACATCACATCCGTACCCAGAAAAGGTTCCATACATATCTTTAGGTTTGTTTGCGTTGTTAGTTTTAGTTTTGCAGGTGGACGCAGACGCACTGAAAGCAATACGCGGCACACTAGTGCATGTATTAGCAAACATGAAGAGTTGTACTACCGATGAAAAACAAGGTGGCTTAGAGAAACCAGACATCTACTGGGTCCGAAGCTTTTAAGAGCAATTTCAAACACATACTGGGAGATGTGCTGCATATCGTGGAGGTTGCGGCAAACATTTTCAGTTGGGTTTGCTGAAATCCCGTTATCGGTGCTCACATTAATTATCAGATCGTTTTGGGTACGCCTGCTTTTGATGTGTTTACGTTATCCCATCATCTTTGTGTTTTTAATCGGTGAATATGCATCAGGTGCACCATGTCACCCTCAATTTTGTCACACTACCGCTTTTTCAAACATGACTACTAATTTCTCCCCTACTAAGTGCCGCCTTAATGTGATTTGCGAACAAGTCACACCACGTCGTTCAATAAGGTGCAACAGTTATTAAAGACACTGTTGTTCTGCTGGGCGTTATAATAATATAATTCCCTACGCTCATCTAAATTTTTGTAACAAATGACTGTTCAGAAGGATGCACTTGAATGGCTGGGTCTCCGGTGGTTGTTTTGTTGACAGTCGAATATAGACGAGAAAACACACCGCTTTTTGAAATTTCCTTCGAGCCCCCACGGTGTGCGGAAACAAGTGCTAGTCTATAACAAACTCCATGTTCTACTGAACATTGTAGGTGTGATAAATGAAAATTCAGTTAGGACTCCATGTTCCTGCCTGAAGTACTTTCACAAACATTCATAGGATATTTTGCGGAATTTGGGAATTTTGTTGTTACAGGTGTTGCAGTGTACACTGATGCTTACTTGAATTATTTTTTCAGGTCTCTATCGGTGGAAACGCTGGGGTTAGAGTTGTATGACACGTGAGACAATCGACCCTGAACTATACTTTCGTAGCTGGTGACATTAAAAATCCCTGTAGTTTAGACTCTTTAGTCTGTCATTGTTAATGATCAACAAGTACGACGGACTAGGAACTATATGCATGATTCTCTGCCTACTGAAATTTATGACTTGAACTTGACGCAGGCATCACTGAGGAATATCAGATGTTTCGTGTGTATTTTCACCTGCAAAATTTCGTGATAGATTACAATAAAATCCGAGGATATCTTGACACTGATGATCGCGCACTTAACCCAACTAACTTTCAAGCAAAAACGGGAAAAATTTTTCAAGAATTCTGTGGCAAACCAGATAATTAGTCATACGCTTTTGAGTGGAAACTTCTTGCATTAATGATTTGATAGTAATCTTGCCGCCTAATCCTAAACAAGGCACTCAAACACTTTTCCAATCAACTGACGATTAGGAAGTAATGCATCAGCAAATCCTTAAAAACACTAACCACTCAATCTAGCCCCTTTGTTTTGGGATCTTGAGGTAACACTATTGCAGTTCAACAGACTGACGTTCACCGGACAGGAGACAAATGAAAAACTTCCTTCACCTCGTGGCATAAACAGTGCAGCAAAAGGGTAGGTGACCATATAGCTTCGATTCTGGCTATTTCTTGATATGGGCTTGTTGCTCATGTGTTTTGCTCAGATAAGGTCAAATTAGTGACCGTTTGAATAATATTATGTAGTAACGATAACTTGCCTACTTCCCAGCTTACTTCACAAGGTTTATAAGGTCCGCTATAATCAAATACATTGTATAAAACTCGAACTCCTGTGTATTCTGTATTGAAATAATCCTTCTGGTCTTTGAGTTAATTTCAACGGACACTCACCTGGTTGCGATCACGAAAAAATTTTCTTCCCAGACAGGCAATCTTCAAAATCACGCATAGTAAAAATAGTCCTGTGATTGCGATGCTCAGATAGTGCAAGATGGCTGAAACATCATGCATGGTTTTTGCCCCTATCAACACCGAATTCGACACTGTCTTGTCTGTATAGTCCTGAGACAGCTTTTCTTCATCTTGCTGAACTTTTTGGACATTCGGATAGGTTGAGTGGCTTTTCGACTGAGGGTTATGCTTCAGAAACTTCTCCCAATCGATGACATCCAGAACCAAGTTGCCGGATAGATTTTTGGAACTTATAAAATCTGGCTGGAAGGAAGGTTCGACCTTGGCAAGGTGCTGATTGTTTAGGGAGTATTTGGAATCTGAAAGGAAGTAGGCCAGTTAATTTACGTCATTAGTATTGTAGTGTTCTGTGGGATGAGAAAACGAGTTGTAACTTAATCCCCATATCATACAAGACATTCCTTTTTACTTTAATTTTAATGTACTAATCAATATTTTTTAACATTTACTACGCCGAAAGAAATTCTACTAAAGCGATTCTGCCTGTCATGACCTTGCTAAAACGGATTAACGAAATGTGGTATATGAGAAAGCTTCGGTTTACCTTTGGAAAAACGAAAAACATCTTTATTGTTAAAAACAAATTTAATGAGTGAGCGGACTGAATGAGTACGAAAAATACAGCAGTGAATCCTGAATTAGAAAATAAAACTCTACTTTTGAGTAAACTCCACTGTCAGGAAGACCCTTACAGTATTCAGCATTCCCAAAGCTCCGCATATTGAGTTAATGCAAGCTCTTGCTCACTGTCACATATTTTGAAAGCAAGAACTAGCCTCAACTGAGCCCGATAAGTACATATAATCTGTGTTACTTTGGCGTGCCGCAATATCAAACCACCATAAAGTGAGAACAATCTTGACTATTAATTCCCTAACATGAAGACGTCTTTCTAAGTAACTTCATCCATATCCTACATACGATTAGGAATTACTCGCGACGGTGAACCTAACAATTACGACAGCTTTGATGGTGAATATGCGGGTCGGAGGAGGAAGCAACAAAGAGAGCAGGAAGAACTGTATATATTCACGAAAGCTTCACAGCGTATTGCAATAGATGCAAATGAGTAACCCGTTGAACCAATCAACTTACTGAACAATTTGGGTTATAAAGTTTAAACTTCCACTAATAAACTTTGAATAAGAGAGTCCTCGTTGATATTTCGACTTAGATGGATTGAAACTACTCACTTTATTGTCGGCTATAGATTTATCGACGTGCGAAAGACTAGCTGCAACTGATAATGAACTTCCGCGGGGCTAATATTATGAAACCACAACCGACTGCCCCTCTTTTTAAATTTGGAGAAGTAAAATGTAATCGAGTTTTGTTATGAACTACTTAACGGTATCCTGGCTTTTTGAGATGTCATTCTACAGGAAGCAGAATCAATCAGTAACGTCAGAACTAAGACAACCCATCCAACTTAAGTGATTGTAATTTATGCACAGCATGCATCACAATCAAAAAGCACGCCAGAAATCGTTGCATGAATTGAAGAGCTTACAAGCCAATCGATGTACTGTTTTTATACTAAAAATTATTCGGTTTGAGTCACATTTTTATTTACCAATCCCAACAACACTGTCAGACATAAGATATTAATTTGTAAACTGACGTCTACCATGTGCACTGTTTTTAGGGATATACTGTACCAAATCACTTAGCTGAAAATGTTGCACAAAGTTTGTCTGGTAAAATTAAAATTTTTCTAACCAGATTTGTGCACACTTTGTTACTTTAAATCGAAAAATGTTCAAGTGCACTTGACGGCATACATGTTGTCTTGTTTGACTTCGTAGTGATACATAGCAGTTTAAACAAAAGATGATGCAAATTACTGACTTTCAATAAGTTCGCGAAACTCTAAGTGACAAATAAAACAAAATTTTAAGGAAAGCCTGGATTTAATCCGGGTCTCTTATAAGTGCTTTCAGCATGACTGTAAGTGGTACACAACAGGGTAAACCGCACAGCGAACGAATTTGATTTTTCGAAATGAAATTATGCTGGGATTACCAAATATCATTGAGAACAAACAACATGTTTTCTATCAACAACAGTTAAAATTCAATAATCCGGTTAAAATCACCGAATTCATTGTCGTACCAGCCAGTATGCCGATTGCGGTTGTTGGAACAGATATTACTGCTGTAAGTTGAAAACCAAACCTATGATAGGGTGTCTCAAATAACATTGAGGTGCTAACGTAGTTCCGTCATGCTCAGTGTCAGGCCAGTGTTCCACCAGATAACTTTGTTGCCTAATGGACCTTACATCAGTTTTAACGGGAACAAAATGTCATTCGTTCGTCTCATTTAGAAGCTTGAACAAAACCGTCGGAACAATAAAACTGATAGTGGCTCATACTGATGCGCCAGTACAAAATGTACAATGACATGAAACGGCTTTTCATATCACACAGTTGAAGAAGTGTGGTAGCTAGCCAATCGGCGGATTAAAAAAAGTTGCTAAGTTCAGAACGAGGTCAATTTCATCAGCGGTTTTTTTTCAGCAAAAACGGTCGCCTCAGTCAACTGATTTCGTAGGTATTATTGAATAGCAAAAGTTTAGATTGAAATGGCATAATATGCTTTTATAGAGTGAAAGGATATCCGCCAAAATGGATGCAGAAATCCGTATTACCGAAGAACTGCACTGCTGCTGTAACATACAGACAGCTACTGTCCACAATCACAAAGCAAGTTCTAAACATTGGCCAGTTTATCAACTCATTTCGTGCATTCAAAATTTTATTACGTCACCACCTTTAACACTTTTGCTTTTCGTAAATATTCCATCAATATATACTACATGTTTTTCATTTAATGGACTAAAAGCGCGATCACCGAACATATCAGTAATACGAAAAGACAATGGCATGAATTCAAAATGACTTTTTGACTTGTAAGCAGTTGTGAAGTTGTGAACCACATGTTGTCCGTAGGTTGGAATAAAGTTAATCAACCGGAATTACCATTCTGTGACTTGATGTGCTAAACTTTTGGAAACTAACTTATTAGCGAATTCAGACAGTAAATTTTTCAGAGGAAATATGAAACTTTGCGTTCACGTCATATTCCATTAAGGTTGGTTAACATTTTTATGTCTGAAGAAGAATTTGGGAATGTTAAACACGGCTCTCAATCTGTCAAGAAGTAAAATTCTACAAATGTAGACGTATTTAGCTGGAAATGCGGTTTTGCCGAATTGCGGGTTGAAAGGGTTTTTCATACACTGGTTAGATTATCATTCAATTTATGTACAAAAACGGCATTTTGCAAGCAGATAAACACAGGACTATTTACTGTTAACATTATACAAGTACTATGAATTGCAGCAAAGCAAGATATTTGTATATACACTCTTGTTCAATTGAGCTCAGGTCAAACGTGTATATCGTCTAACCAAATCAACAAATTCCACCAAGAAATACTGAGAGGCTTTCGCATCTACCATCTAACAGTCTAACGCGAAGCACACCTTCAGCTTGGAGAGGCCAAACAGCCAATACATCACTTACGGTTATCAATCAAATGATTCTAATTTTTTCCTGGTACTGTAATTCGCACTGGCTAGTCTGTCCACTTTTTGAAGTTCAGCCAGAAAGGAGAAGCACAGAACACACACGTGTGTAGAAAACCTAACAAAAAGTACAGTCGTTTTCAGAAACTGTCGTGTTTTACTGTTTTAATAAAACAATATTGTTCCGGAGAATTAAAGCTGAGTTATAACTTAGTCTGTTCTTTTGCAACGAATTCTTGTCAAGACTTTCGAGATAACATCTACAAGTGGAAAACAATTGAAAGTGCGCAATATGAACAACACTCGTGACAGTTACATTCATGTGAAATATCTCGTCTACGTTTTGTAGATAAAAATGTGGTTTGGCGACGAGGTTGTGCGATTTTTAACGCTTGGTTGACGGTCAGCGTTTTTTATTGGATCAACTGATTGCGAAACCACAGTCTCTAACCTTTTAAATCAACGTCATCCCCGATGTTTATTGTGTACCGGGGAGAAAAGAGCTGATTATCCACATATTTTTCTTTAATTAACACAATTCAAGATTACTCTTTAAAATCATTATCTACTCTTGTTAGTACCTAGAACTTTATCTCTATGACAGGTGCAGTTGATTTGGTTTTCAACTATTCACAGATCGCAGATGGTGGGGTAGGCAGTTATAAGAGGAGGCTTATATACATTATAAATAGTGTGAGCGTCCAAAGCAGTTATGATAATTTCATTACTGGCTTAATGGATAAATGTTTGAGTTGCAATAAGGAGTGAAACATTATCACCAAGAACCCCCGAAAGTGGGGGTTTAGTTAATCTATAAAACATGGAACTTGGAACAGACCGCAAAGGTATCTAATGTTAAGAACTGAAATTAACTTCTATGACGAAGGGGCAAGGATTCTGAACGCTACTCGCAAATGCCCGTGTCTTTCGACTAAGGTAAACCACAGCTGTGCAACTAGCATTCATTTCAGCAAGCCCAAGCAAAAATGGAAAGTGAAGGTTGCAGGTCATCTGATCAACTGAAAGCCTTCCAGTGGTCAGGTGATAGAGGAATTTGTTGGCGTGCATCAAAATCAGACAGTGTGATTCTTTTTCAAAATAGAAAGTGGATCTTCGCCTGACTTTTGCTAACATGTATCACTGATGCTCATTTGAGCTATGACCACAGGTTGATCAGGAGCAAACGTGTCCTCGTCTATAAATCTTTCCTTCGCGCTTGACAAATAGCAGCCTATCAGACATTTTGTCGGAGTTAGTCAAACGGCCATGGTGATTCCGATCAAGACGATCTGGTCCACTGATCACTGATTGACAATTGATTGTTTTACAACTTCCGGTCCGACAATTCTTTCATCTCTAACCTGAGGCAGATGTCCGTGATATCAACAGTATGTGATATTGACGAGCCTTAAACAAACTCGTCCCCTGTTACTTTTTCCAACAGACATCTGAATGTATTTGAAACACTACCTGTCGTCGAGTATTCTCAAGATAAGAGTTAACTCACTGGGTGTTCCAAAACTGACAGGCAAGATACTTTAAAACCTTAACAGCTTCTGCACTTTTGATTCCATGACTTGTGTTCCTAATTATGGTGAAATCCCGCAGTATGTTCGCGATGGTCAATCACAATAAGACAATACGTAGCCGGTAACCCGAAAGCTTATACAGAATAGCCCCAATCTATATACCGTGGAGACTCAAAACCGTGTTATCCTAAGATAATAATGGTGTTTTTAGCCAGTAAAGTCTACTACCTTCATCCATTATTTATTTGCCTGTTATCTACAGCTTAATGATTAACTGAAGAATTTTCCGTTAGCTAAAAGTCTGGCGTTGTATAGCTGAGGCTTAATGAAGTTCCTTCACTCGTAATCCATCAAGATATAGAACATGCTTCTTCAATCCATCCTGCCCTATATATCAGAAATCTGATCCATTCGAGTTCAAATAGGAAGTGAACATAGGTACAGTATTACACTATTTCTGCCTTAACACCGTGGTCTGTAACACTTCGGATCACAGCATTCTGGTGAAAGAATGAAACATGCATTGTCTACGGCAGTTAGACATATTTTCCATGTATACTACGCTGTGCATTGTTCTGTGAGACCACCAATGGCTAAAAATAAGACAAACCGTGGCATCACTACTGACACTCGTTCAACTAAAGAAGGCTATTTTGAGCTACATGTAAAAGCGACGAGTTAAAGAACGCCTGCTTTTGTCGTTGAACAAATAAGTCGTTGTCAAACGAAACCATAGTTTATGATGTTCCATCTCATATTCTGAACTTTTGAAACGGCGGCTCACGGCAGAATAACACCTGTCCGGACTGGCGATCGTTTGTTTATACACACGATGACGATTCAGGATGTATCTTACCTTATACGTCATATTCTCTTCACATGTTTAAAGTCTGGTATGTTGAATGACATGTAGGAAGTCGTTGGTCACTGTTCCGCCTGGATAACACCCAAGTGATTTCATAACCCCTGTCAGCCTTTAGATTTAGTTCATAACACGAGAAGGCTGAGGCATTTTAAAAAATATGCAGACAACCACCAACACCTCACCGTAATTCTGATGATATGGGATAGTTCAAGACCATGTTTGACAAGTGCAAATGAAAGCTAGATCTGTGCCTATTTGGGGTTAAGGTAAACTTTTCCGTTTCAAGTGACTGCTTGTTTATACACATCACATAGCATCCATCAAAATTTCAAAAGCACCGCGTGTGCGAAAATCCTGTAGGAACAGCAGGATTATTATAACACTTGGTTCAGTGTGACATTGGTGCAAATAAACTGAACTATTCATCCAAATGAGCACCGTTTAAACACGCGACAAAGGTGATAAATGGAAAGTGTTTATAAATTCGAAAAGTGCAACGTACATTGATCACGATCGTAGCGTTTGCAGGACTGTATCTTCCAAAAAACCAACCGCGTGAACAAGTACAGAACTGTTACATACGTAGCAGAAAATATTATGTTTTCGTGTGAGGCAAACATATTTTTGTGAGGATACGCAACATTTGGATAAATATGGTTACAAGCATATGCACATGTGGGCCCGGTTCATTCAGAACAGAACTTCATTGCAGCTTGGCGGTTCACTTTGGTTATACAAAGCACCTCTGAGTAAGTGAGTGTTCAAATTATGTGGACGGTTTAAGACCAAAGTTATTGTTCACCAGTTACCACTAACACTTTGCCACGACAATTCGGTATTTTGGGGTGATTGGTGTCACAGGCACGAAGGAACATGCAGACAAACACGAAACCTCTTTGCTTAAAGTGACGGGAACAGAGAACATGCTGCTCAGTGGAACCGAATTGACGCAGGATAGTTTGAAATTGAGGAGGTGACTTATGGAACGTTTGTTGGTTTCACACTGAATATATTAACATAGTCAATGCAAAATTTTTATTTAAAATCCATGAATTCATTTGTGTGTGATAAGTGCGGACAAACTGAAGTGTGAACTCCTTTTACACCATGCTTCAAGACTATTCCGCTCATAGAGGAAGTGGGCTAGCTTAACTTGGCACCCAACTTGTCCCAGTCCAGTAGATTGTCACATCTGCTTTTTTGCAGTGTATAACAGAATTATCTCTGTCTTTGAGATATTTCACTAACCTTTTTGCAGAGGACCAATTTTGCCAAGTTGATCTCCGCAGTCTCTGCAGTTTGGCGCGAGAATTGTTGAATTACTTTCCACTAGACCGGCGTTTGAGTGACATTCTAAGAAGCAGAGATTACATTACCAAGTTTTGCCATTACATCGCACACAAAGAAAAATCGCTTGATTTTCTGAGGTCGGCAATTAACCATGAAACATAGGGAAAACTATATTTCGCGCAACAACCCAGTGACCGTACAGGTAAGTAATCGGTAATCATTACAACGCAGCATTGGAGATAAAGCACAGCTGCAACAAATAGATGGCACATCGCCAAAATTAATGCTGAGTAACAAAACTACTCCGTAAACAGACCTTAGCCTACTGTAAATAAGAATGAAGAAGTGTTACTTTATGAAATCGTAAAAAACTTGCATAAATTGTGGATGCGGGTGATTGAGATACCAACTCTATTCCCGGGAAAAAATTGTTTTAAGAATTTGTCTGTCAAGTCGGAGAGTTGCGGTCCTTATGGATCTGAGTAAGGTAAGTGGAGGCAACGTTTCTGAATTTCAGTTGTCTTAAACTTGGAGCACGCAGCTCAATGTTTGGTTTCATGGCAGAAAGTTGACTAGTGGCTACAAGCGTATACATTTGGTATTAAATAAACAAATGGATGACCGCGATTTTCAGAAAAACAAATAAGGTCTATTAAGAAGAAAATCATAATTACTACTGCATTGGCATGTGCGAACGTGATGCAAGGCCGGAGTGTAAAGTGGGTCACACCTACCTACAGATTATCTTGACTGCTGCACTATACATTCGATAATTACTCTTTTCTGAGACAAAACAATAGGCGCTTTTGATAAAGCACCCACTGTGAGTGTTGTGAGTGTGTGCAAATTAGCTGAGATATGCATTTCTCGTAAATATCCAGATACGGAGCGTTTGATGCACTCCAAACGCTTTACAGCAAAACCACTCAATTTGATGACATTGGAAAGGTAGCCAAAGTTGTTAGCTGATAGTACATACGTTGAAATGTGTAATCCAGTGCGTGGATCATCGTTTTAAAGCAGATCGATATTCACACCGATAGCAGTGAATTTTACCTGTTGTTTTCACTTCCGAGCTAACTTCTAACACTGCCATATGCAATTCTAACAGTCACTCAAATATTACCAACAATAATAATGTCCCACTATCTGCGTGAAACAGTTCTGGATAAAAGACTGGTGTCAAATCATACGAACAAGCTGACTTAGAAACGTCTACTTATTACGTATTACGTCCAACAAAATGAATGGCAGTCTTATTTCTTCAGTGTAAATTGGCTAGCTGCGTTTGTTTAGGTTATAACAAGTTTTCAATCTATGGTAAGAAGGTAATTCAGAACGACGTGGTTTTCTTCATATGAACTACTTTTAAAACGGACTGATTGTGAATAACCAAGGATGTCCACGACGACACGATGAATATGAAACAAACTGTGTAGCAACGAATCTCCTTTGGGAATCATAATTCCTGATGAAAGTTACTGTTAATTTTATTACACTCACTAAATAGTTTTTCACAACACTTGAAGGTCCGATGCTCGCTATGTTTATAACATTGTACATAACATCAAAACACCAACGGCAAAATTTTGTTTGTGAAAGAAAACGCACTCCATTGCCAGAAATTGGGATTAGTAACTCCGTGATTGCAAAATAGTGATGCATTTAGACAAATACGGACAATTTGACCCATTGAAGACACATGTCCAGTGAGTCACACTAGATGATTCTCTTCCCCGAGGGAAGTAAACACTAGCATCACGAAACAAAAACTGCTCTTGGGTGGTTTAGGAGAAATAGATGTTTGGCCTTCAGTACAACGATGTTGTTGCCGCCTTGGGAAAGAAAGTCCAAAGAAAGCTTTCACTCGAAGGCGGTCGATATTCTTCTTTTTCAATAATAGCTCGGGTATACTTCTAATTTGAAACAGTTCATTCCCTTCAGAAGTTTGAACAAGACCGTTAGGACATGAAAGCTGGCAGAAATGCTTGCATTTGCCAGTTTTTGTGTTCAAACCGTCTTGTTCATATTTCTAATTGTCTTTTTCGAACCTCAGACTTTAGCAACCCCCATACGTGAGTTTCATTGAAAATTCCTACTACTTTATCCAGGCATTGGAAAAAATATGTAGGAACCTGCGAAAAATATATTTCGTGCTATCATGTATCTGATAAGGCACACTGTCGATTGACGAACAAGCCGGCAGTGTTGCCAAAGTCAGCAGAGGATTGCGTGCGTTTACATTATTTGCCGATCCCATTCCACGCCAGGCTTATCATGGATTCATCGCTTTAATTTCAGCCTAATCTTGTTCAAATATTTCTGGGCCAACGATTTCTAAGCGTACCAGTTCTACTGATACTGACAGGAAATAAATTTACAATCAATTACGATCTAGAACAGGCGTTTATTGTAGGAGGTGCTATGTACTTCCACAATTAATTGAGCAGTCGTGCTTCACAAAGAGCCATGAATCATACGGAAGAACTTAGATACTTTTCAGATTGAAAGTAAACGCTACCTGAACAGTCCAGCTCGTACTGTTATGAGCAAAAAAGGCTGCTCATACGTTTTATTATATTCGCAGTCATGCAGATATATCTGTGGAGTGGTTAGAGTTCCGTGTGGTCGAAATAATGAGCGGCCGTGTAATCCGGCAGTATTCACGGCGATCACCAGTCATACGTTCAAGGAGTCGGTGCTAAAATACATCAGGTGCCCCATCTAGAATCTGCAGCCGTAAAGGTGTAACACTGGTGAGGACGGCCGCCGTCAGTTCATTCCGTTAGTATAACCACTGTGCAGAAAAGTAGAAACTGCAACAAAATGTTTCGTATTACCAGATTTGTGTTTAATAAACAATTAAGGAAATTATTCACGGATCCCTCTCGTTCTGGGTGTTCTTCATGTGCCGGGGAAGACACGAAGGTTCGAGTCAGCTAAAATCTAAATACTAAGCCAAATCGTCAGTACAATGATGCTTTATTAGTTTCCCTAATAAAATACAGTATCTAACCGGTAACTGTTGAAGTCAGATGAGTGATTTTAAGAACAGTGATATGTAACTGCGTAATAAAATGCCTGCACAAACAGACGTTTCTACATATATCACGTTCAAATAGTCGACAGATTTTTCACACTAAGGCTTAGCGCCATTCATAAACGAAGTAATTTTTACATAGTTTCATAGCAACGTATATCGTTTTGGGACCCTACATGCGATCCTCCCGTACCACCACTATCTAATTTGGTCACTTCAGTGCCCCTGTTTATTCATCATGCCCATCGTGCTTGTTTAATGGCACAGTCATCATACACAACTGAATGCTTGTACTCATCGATGGATACGTGATTGTTTGCGCCTTATTATCAGTTACTTACTTGAGCTGACATGGGCTAAAGTATAATTAGATCAAACACAGTATATTTCGTGGAAAATATATTTGTCTCAGCAAATATTAAGTGAAATTTGACTGTTCAGTGAGCGCCTGGGCTCTCAGTGCTTGATAAGCTCATCATTCATACAGTTGTAGAATGCTGCTACATCTGTGAGTGCGTCCCGACAACCTCACTTTATCAAGAAATTGGGGAGAGATAAACTGTATTCATGAGTGCACCCGCACTTTACTTTGGATAAGGATTGAGTCGCTCAAGAATGTTATCCCTGCAATGAGATATAAATAAAATATTGTTGACAAACCAATTAATTAGTATAGGTTATTGTATTTGTGTCCTCGTAATGCAAAAATTCTGTTTTTTCACGTGGTATGCCGACAGACTAACTACCCATTTGACTGAAAGAAAAACCGCTTTGTTATTTCAGACGCTTCAAGCAAAATGAAGGGGACACGAAGTTGCTGAGCGATATTAAGGAAGATATTTAGCAAACATTTCGTACGCTGTTGAAATGCGGGCTGATTTCCCTGCAGAACTATGCATACTTTCTGCCAGGTATTCAGGTTGAGATGTACGTGTTACACTAAATGCACTGTTCTTCCTAGCAATCTTGCAAACAGTTCACAGTCACACCACTTGAAAATATCACTGAGACTTCCATGTGAACAAGTTGATCGTTATGTGTTTTGTATCGTAACATAAATGGGTAAACGCGGTAAGTCCCACAACCGACTGAGGTTTGTGAGGATCTGTTTTTTCGGTGCTAAGATGGATTTGTGATTCGATTTTCACATCCAATACGGCAAGTTCTGATCACTTCACCGAATTCACTAGGTGCATATATTTGTTAGACATAATACGCATCTCGTCGCAAGTTGAGAAAAAATTATTTGTAAACTTGATTTATGGTTCCTGAGGCTGAATGAAACTTATCGATTTATTTACTAGTTTTAGAAAGGGAAATTCCACTAACGTAAGAGAAACTACGAACGAACCACCAGATTACAGTTTTATATGCCGACACACCCAAAACTGAATAGTTAAAAACATTGTTCACGGGATCCATTCCAAACAGTCCAATTCATTAAGCGTTCCATTTCTTTAGTGACAGTAAACAACACATTAAAACTGGTTTATTCGAACATCACTCATTCGATCACAGTCGGTGCATTCAGATTAGGATTTCGGGCGGTTCACTCCGTGAGGAAACAATGGACATCAATCTCGCTCTTATTAGGGCTCGCCAGCAATACATATCCTTGTCTGAGTTGGAATTTGCACTTTAACCATCATGTTTGTGGGGAGAGCCTGTTAGCCACAGCACCAGTCACCTCACAATAGGTATGACCGAAATTTCATCGCAGCCTTGCGGGAATAATATTCAGATTGGTCATTCATTTCCACAGTAAAAACCCGCGCAATTTGAACTCGACCCGATAACCATGCAATCATACATCTCAATTACACTAAAGTTGTCGACTTCATTAGACCAACCCAACAGTGTGTAGAGTAAAGATTGCATTTCGAGCTAGGACACCAATATGCGCCCTCAATGAACTACAGCAAAACGAAACGGGAGTCCAATGCTTCCGTACGAAGTTGACCGGCGTAAGGCATAATCAGAATCCGAGGACTGTGGTCCGATGAAGGTGGTGCTCAATTTGAACTTTTACGAATCACCCAGACTCGATCCCTATAAAAGCAGTTTAAACGATAGTAGCCAAAATATGTATTTGGAATGTGGAAATAGATAAAACAAACGATGAACTCTTTTACACACAACTGTCATCAACGGACTGCAATCTTTGATTCAAATATACTTAGCAAATTACATAAAACGGATCATACCGCTCGACATGCATCAGACCTCGGTACTGTTTGGGCATCAGTTGGTTTTGCGGAAGGGAAGACCAGCTAAAATATAGTCCCGAGGTCACTTTGTCGAATGCTGATTTGATGGTCGAAACAAAAACCACCGATTTCAGTTAAAACTTAAATACAACACGGGATACATTATTCGAGAAGTAACTGCCGTTACCAAGAAGGTCTCAGTCAATGGTCATCTATAAGATAGAATGTAAAAACTCTGCTCAGCTAATACGTATGCTTCATGGTTGTATGGCTCCGCACAGATGCCTAAATTTTGAATACCAAAACTACCGATTCCACTGGTCACCACGCCTGTCTGGAGCAGAGACTTTCCGATACCTCTGAAATGTTGGTCAGTGTGATAAGCAATCACATTTTATTGTGCAACTGCTTTTGTACGATAAACTGATGTACTGATAAGCAAACTATTTTGCCACTTGCCAGCCATATTTTTGATCAGTGTCGTCAAAGGGTACTAAAGGCTACATTGTGCACAACAAAATGTTATAATCATGGACCTGGTGCTCACGAATACCAGTTTGCCCAGTAGCTTTACCCAATGTTCTTTTAATCCCGCAGTAAAATTTAAATATTAACCTTGCTCGTTGCGATCTTATTTATTTGCGTCCTTTAATAGTCATTCAGAGCATTTGGCTCACCAAGAAATCCGACGACCCTAGCAGTTCTTGTGGCTGAAAATTTTTCCTATAGTTGAATCGAACGATTTCTGCTCCACACATTATATAAGTATATCCGCAATATACACGCCTGCTGCTTTTCATACAAGTACAGATCAAATCCTACTAAAACAGCATTATCACGATAGAATTTCCGGAAGAGCATCAATTATTGCAAGCAATATGCACGGATCTTCCCAAAAAAGGAGCGGACAAATGCGACTGACAAAAGTAAGTGACATCTTAACAGTTTATCAAAGTGTGTACTAGTACAAAAACTCTTGATTCTGTTAGTTTAGATAATGCTTACTGATTCTCAAAAATTAACTTATGTCTATACAAAATAGGTTTCATTAGGTGCGGAATACGGTCCGGATTGACGCAGAGAAGTGATATTAAGTCGACGGTTCAACCTAAAGGCAAACTAACGGAAGACTGACATATTCACCTCACCAGACGCCAAGCATCTGCTGGGAATGACTGAAGGTTAGCTCGATACTTCCTCGCACCAAGAATAACCTCACTTGTCAAAGTTTATCGTTGCGAGTATTTTTCTTGTGACCACCAACCCGAAGTTGCACAGAAAGAGCTAACACTGAGCTTTGGCTAGGTATGGTCAAGACTACGTAAGCGCCTGTCATGAGGCGCCGCAGTCGAATGTACTTCAACCCGGATCTCTGACTCGATGACATACGTATGAACATTTTGTGAATGGAGATAAGGCAAGAAATGATTCACTAGTTTTGAGAATAACCTCTTATGGATTTGCTATTTAGAAATACCAAGAACGCCAAACGTTTGAAATCGATGTCATGCTGAATTTCGAGAGTTACTATACAACTTCACTCATTTGATGTGCTTGTTATCGTACGCCTACCCTTATCATTTGCTGGTTTGTGTTTTCCATCATAGCTTAGCGGATTAAATTTGAATCGGCTATGATGATGGTAATGCTTCACACCCGTCAACCTTCTCAAACGCGTTCCATCAGTGTGCGGATATAAGCGCCCGTAAAGTTGGAGCTTCCAAAGATCTAATGAGGTATCACTCTGGTCTTCCAACGGTTCTCTTCTGACCTCTCTATGTTTCGTTCCTATAGCACAATTTCTCTTGTGACATATATACGTTGGATTATTTTTTTAATTTCAGCTAATCGTGAAACGTTGCATGTACCAGTTTGCACTATTTGACGAAGATTTTTCAAAAACACTTTCATCAAGTTCGTACTAATCCTATTCCGGTTGTTTCAGTCATCTTTTATCAGGTCTGTATTCCAGAGTTTCGAACCGTCTTTGAAGCCATATCAAACACGTACAGCCTTACAGAAGGGTGAACAAAAGAGCACGTTACATGGAAACGTTTTGCAGATTTATGTGATTGCAAAGATATTAAACGAATTCCAAGCAACAGATAATGTTTGAAAAATCCAAGTGTTCATCAACTCATTTAGTTTACGTCTATGGAACAGCAGTTTTTTCACCGGTTTTTCCCCGATATGCAGTTCGAGTGCCGCGTTTTTTCAAATTACTCAACCAACAAGTGGTTTGTAATCCTTGTTAAAGAGAATCTTCGAAGGTCAACTTTGCGTAATTGTTATTTCGATCACGTATCAGCTTGGAGCAAGTTGCCTAAACGATTAAAAGCTCAGTAAGTCATGCTGTCATTATCTACACGTTCGGCGAGTAAGTGCATGCAAACCAAAGTTCATATTGACTTCTTTGGTGCAACATTTCTCAAATCTTGTCTAGTCCTTAGTATGTTGCAACATTCAAACATGCTAGTGTGTCAGTCATACCCTTCAAACTTGAAATGTTTTGCACAGCGCAAGCCAGTCGGTTGTCGTAGACTGCGTACCAGTGTTTGGCCAATCTGCTCATTGCTTCAATCAACTCGTTATCTTTTTGCACAGTATCTGCATCATTGGTGACATCCATATCGGAATTCCATTCGTTTCCGTTGTGGTCATCATATGCTTTGGGAAGGTGATAGCATAGCCAGACTTTGACGGATTGTTCTGCATGTGCGTTTGTGGTAACCGATTCAAGCTTGATGGTGTTTGTCGCGTTTCCACTGAGCGCACGATCATCTGTTTGGAGACAGCTGGATGGAACTTGGTTATCGGGAGAACTAATGTAGAAAAACTTGCATATGATCTCGCGGGCAACCTGGAGCTGGCTGCGAAAGCTGTTTTTGTACACTGCAGATTGAAGCCAATAAGAACAGAAGAGCAATATGTAAACATGTGTAATGAAACCCCGAAGCTCACTGAGAAAATGCAAAACAATGACATTTGTTTTATAAAAGTTCGGCCTTGATCTAAGAAAGATGTATGCAGTGAATGCTACGTAGTTTTGAAGTACATGTGGACTTCCACCTGGTGTGTCGTAGATATTCACACTAGTAAAGTCGACTTCAAATTATTCATCATGAATTTTCCCTTAACACGATGTATACCACCGGCTGATTTCCGTTTATTTTGATAGTTTTTGGATTGTATACCGCCCATACATGAGTCTATCCAAATTTCTCGTTGTTAAAGATCGACTGAAACCCACTGCAATTTTCTCCACCCATGATAACAACTAACGGATTACCTGCACTTGTTCATTTGATGCGAAGTTGCCTGTCACTAATCTGACCTGAGTTTGTCGCTCTAAGTTGAGAATCAGGCTGAAACATATGAAGAACAAGCACACCAACAGCTATATTTTGGCTGAAACATGGATAAAATTCATAACAAAGCACAAATCTGCTGACCCAGAAACTCATCTGCTAAAACAGGTTATACGCTGCTATCTTGAATGATTGGTATAATTATTTTATGTAGGTTGGATTTGGTAAAATTTGTAGATTGCCCCTATCGTGCTCATGTGTAGAACTGTGCCCAAGATGGTCACGGTGGCCCATGACATCAAGCTGTCCGGCCTGCGTTATTTTGCAGGGTAGTCGCGGGAAATAGGCGGTGTTATTCTGAAACAATTGCAGCTTCAGGCAGCTTCAGGAATACGTTCCTAACATTACCACGTGAAACGTTCCAGGTTGCAGTTCAAATGACTACTGAAGAACAGGAATTTCCGTTTTGATAATTTCAAAAGTTATATCTACTACTTCGTCTCAAAACCTCATTTCAAAGTATACCAGCGAAAAATTTCACCCTAATGTGATTGTGACGAACAAAGGGGACTGGGCATCCATCTTCATCCATTCGTTACGAAAAAATGGCATAAGCGCAAAAAAAGTGAAAACGGGAAAATTGAAATCTAAACGAGTATGATTATGTCTGTATTTCGGTGTTATTTTATATATATCTGAATATAATTTGAGCTATTTTTGACAGAATTAAATTGCTATATTTTGTAAACTGATGCACACTATTTCACAGTGCAACTCCACACCAGAAAATGCCTGCTGTCACTTAGCACAAAATAACTAGACTGGTACTTGGCGGAGCCAAAAATGCAGCCAACAAAACGTTACTAGAAGTGACATTCTGTATTCATAATGTGTAATGCGGAGTCTCTGTTAATTGTAAAAGTTGAATTGTGTCGTCCGAACGCACCCGCTCAAACGTGAGGGTCTAGTCACGTGTTAAGCACTTGCTTAACTTGAACGGTAAACTACATTAGCGATCATGGTTTGTTTGTTCACGATTAATGCTACATAGGTATTTGGGTAGCGCTAATTGCACTACATGGTAGCTTATTTAGATGTGTGGTAAGCGCCTAAGTGTAGGCTAAGGCATATCCGTATAGAACTTTGCAAATAGCACAGGAAGCTATCAAAAGAACCACTGTTTGACCTGTTTCGTGCATGTGTTTTACGGCACCCTCAACTGTCTCAGTTTTGGCGACCAAAAGTCTTTGCACGATGTGCCCCAAAATTCAAGTGTTACTTACCAATAGTTTGCGGGCTGCGTAATGTAATCGACCTCTTCCTACTCTGTTCATATTCTTTCAATCCACTTGCTTTGGCACTTTATGCTACACTGATAAAACAGCCAAGTAATCAAACTCGTCACACATTGATCGCCAGCTGGACAAACTCTATTATTTCGCCTGTAAGCACCCACCCCGTTGCCTGTTCGTTCACTAGTTCGTGTCTGTGTCTGACCAGTAGAAACGAAGTGATTCTCAGGCATGTATTTCACAAAACAATCCAGGTCTTATTAAGATGTCATTATATTATTTACCATTATTATTATTATTAAGGTGCGAACTAAGAAGACAGTTTGGTTTAACAAAATAAAATGTTTTTATTTGAATGGAAACAGGTTTTCACTCAGTTTTGGTTATTCTGTCCCCTCTACTATACTATGACCAATTGCTCACCATAAAATATAAAATATCTGACGATATTTGTCTGTGCAGTAAAACGTACCATGTATTCTTTCTCACTCGATTATTTGTCAGTTTTGAGGTGCACATACAGGATCTGTGCCGACGGTTTTTTGAGGACTGCTCATTTTATCCATATAAATTTACTGTGTGAATTTTTGGATTGAATCTTGGAATGAACGATGCACTTCGGCAATAAAATAAATTAAAATCGGTATTCTGAGTAGTTACTGGAACATTCGTTGATAACCGTTATAAACACTTGAACACTGCAATTTTAATATAGTTTTGTTCAAAGCGTTGTTTTCAAATAGAGGTTTCCTGATTCCAGTGGTTTTTGTCTAACCGGATCGTCTACAGTTGTTGATTCTGACCACCGATATCACCATTTGCTCAGTTCCAGCCATACACAGTGACACTTTTAATGTGTCTGATTGTCTTACTTCGCGGAACTTGCTAAAACTATTTATCATTACACCAACATTTAGCTCAGTATTAGTTGGTACTATGTCTATCAGTTGTTGGTAGTCGGATCCATTATTAGTTCATGATTTAACCTACCAGAACCGAAGTCCGAAAATATATCATTTTTAAAAAATGTGTTCCTCAAAAGTAAACAAATTCAAACGTTATGATTCTTGACTATACTGGAGATTTTGAGAGACGGACTTGTTTCCAGGTGTAAAAATGAAAATATATTTCATGCTAAAATAGACTGCACCGCTCAAGGAAAAAATTGTAGAGAGATCGATTGCGCAGCCACAAAAACTGACAGCAAAATCCTAATAAACTCAGGTGTAAGATAGAACTCCATTTTCGGTGTGAGGAGATTTGTGTAGTTGCGGCGAGACTTTACCGTTAGCAAATAGCACGGATTTGTCTAATAATATGAAGCCGAAATTCTGAATGGGTACTGAATGGAAAGAAATGCTTATAAGCTTACATGGACTTGTCGCAGAAACCTCACAGAGGGCAATTACTCAATCGTAGGTTGGATATGCTTATGAAAGTATATTTGCTAAAATCTGAAATAGGAATAATTTTTGTGTACCTGCTACACAAGAGAACTTGGTAGGGAAGTCCATTTGTTTGGGCAAAACTTCAATCAAAGTCGGTTTCAATGACGTTTGACAATTTATAACCAAATTCTCCGCTCAGTCCTCACAGATGTATTGTCCGTAAACCAACGGCTGTTGGTGGGCATAACAATTAAGCCTCTCACTTTAAGGTGAACAATTTGGAATTATGTAATTCTTGTGACTAGGCATCATTGCTCTGCGTGTATCATTACGGAACAGATGAAGTTGGCCAAACTTACATGAGAAGGCGTTATTTTGTTACTACGGTTTTACTTTTAGTAACTGATAAGGATAACCAAAGTGTGGAGATCTCACTGCAGATTTCTTCAAACCTAACACTTTCAATTACTTTTCTTGTCCCCATATACATATCGTTTTCTATACCCATATTTTGCATGTCGTTCAGTTCACTAAAAAGGACAAACCATAGAGTGCTTTTGCTTGCACTGATTAAAAAAGTCAAAACAATGCTACACCAACGAGCACTTATAGTGAGACCTTAACGTGTTATTCTATGTGCTAGGAAAGCAAGTTGATCACGGCGAATCGTAGCATCTGACTACAAGTATGGTTAACTGTTTGAATTTTTGTCCGTTTATTTCATGCCGCGTACAAGTCATCGTACCATCTATGTATGCCACAATGTGGTATACTTTCGATGGGATGCCACGCACAGATTTCAAGAGAAGGAACATGTAGCAAAACATTTCTGGTTAACGTTTTGCAAAGTTAACTTGCTTGCTCACCCAGACTATCCGTAGAAACCAGTAAGCATTAAAAAACAAAACTGAATAGTTCGGGAGCCCTAAAAATTATTCGGGACGGTAGGAGATTATCACAAGTTTGCCTCAAGAACAGCTGACATCATTTTTGTAGGTTAGTTGCAAGTCTAACTGGTCGATAGTCTATCACTACTGTTTACCGTTTCTTCAGAACTAATTAACAAAGCTGACAAAAATGGAAAAATTCGAAAGCCATTTTTGCAAAATGTATTCGCTCTCACAATTAGAATCGAGGGGTACTAATTTTGTGATGCAAAGTATTAACGGCAGTTCTGATCCTCTGGGTTGAACACTTAGGTTGCCGATTTCTAAATTGCTGATTAGCTCTTAAACAAGACGCTGGCATGCGAGGCAATGGAGTCCGTTATGTCTGTTTTTGAGCATGGTTTCGGCCCAACATTAACTGTTTAGGCCACACCAGCACATTTAATATGTTTCAGCAACCTCAACAGACATCTGGCTATTTTGTGCTCGTGAATTCAATATAGAAGGAATGTGCTAGTGGTATAAATCTGTGGTAACTCGCTCATTTTTGTTTGTGAGCCAGTGAATACGAGCTACTTCCGAATTATTCCGGAGAGCGAATTATGAACAACCAAAACCTGCATCTCATGAGACAGTTGTTTTCCCCATCTTAATTGTTTTGTTGAGTGCAGAATCTGACTTCAACCTGACAGACTCGGAGAGGAGCTCATGCACATTCTGTCAACTCACACATTTATGCACCCGAAAACTACTAGTAATCTTCTATAGATGAAGCATACCTATTTCAGAGTTGTTTCGCAATCGTATGTGCGTCGATGCGTTGTTGGTAACGATTGTGCAAAGTCAATTAACTTCACTGAGGAATAGCGTAAGACATCCACGCGCGTTGGTGTTAGTTTCACTGGTTGTTTTGGGAAAAAACTCAACTGGCACGTTTTACTCGGTATTCTTGAAATCTGAACCAGTAGGTAAGAGAATTCATAAACAAATGCGAATGTTTTTCTTTTGTCTCATTGTCAACCTGAGTTTGGATGATTTTTTGGATCTGTTTCAAATTACAATATTTGGTGTAGCGTACACTTTTTTGTAGATATCGGCAAATTTCACTATAAAAACAGAACTCGTTTGGTCAAGTATACGAAGGCAAATTCATAAATTTATTCCTTTCGAGTAAAAATTCACTCATGAAAACATTGGCCAAAAAAGTTGAATCATTTTTTATAAAACGTAGCTTCTGGATACTGACATAAACGCAAGCAACCCCAAAGAAACTGAATATTCTATAACGTAATACGGCTAATAGTTAACTTAATAACTAGATCACGCCTAGTGCGAATTCGATAGCCCGATAGTCAACAAGATTGATTCGCAAACCTTGGCGAGAACAAAAATACAGTTTGATGTCAAACTTGATCACACGTCATTCCAGACGAACAAACAATACCTGTGGACAGTTGGATACTCACTGGTTTGTGCATAAAATTATAAAACCACTGTAAGCTATGGATTATTCTGGAAGTCAGCAAAGCTCGAGATGAGTTGTGGACTGTGTACTTTTTGTGCAGAAATTTCCCAGCAGCTGCATTTGTGATTCTATCTGTATACATGTCACCAGTGAGTTGATACTCGTTTCAAAAGCACTGATAATAAATGTAGATTAGACATATTTCCAGAGGAGCGATTTTCTCAAGTAACTATTGTGATGAAACAAAATATACGTCGGGGGTGTTAGCAACCTTAGTAATCTGTACACCCCTATGCGTCTCTTTGTTTTCTAGAAATTTGGATGGACGGCCTGAAAAAGTGAACTAAGCAGGTTGTTCGTAAATAGAATTTTGTTCATTTGCACGGTCCTACCTCGGTGATTCCCCATACTGTTGCGTTACTAAACTGGCATGGAAATAACGTGCCCCGTTTTTCGGTTCAAACTTTCTTCAATCACTTTCTTAAAAAAGATACTCTTTGTCGAATTTGCAGTAGATGGTTGACATTCAGCAGTTATTGTTGCATCCCAAGAAACGTACAAGTTTTTCACATAGGTAGTGCAATTAAATATTCTTGCATACACCAAAAAATCCAAAACATTATTGTCTAATTTCCGTTAATTTTATGTGGTCCAATTGATAAGAAGTTCGATCGATGACTTTTGCGAAATTATACAAAATTTGCTGTTTGAACGGCGTGACTAAATCACTACTGTCAGGTTAAAATCATGTTCAGTCTAAGGTTTTTACCGCACACCTCGAGTTGGACCGTTATTTGTTAAGTATTGTTGAAAGGGAATCCACTGTGAAGTGCGTTCAAAACCCTGTGTCCACGTTTTTAAAAGTGGATACATACCTTGATTAACCTAATTCGCACTCATGACGTGTTTCACAACTCAGCCTGGGAAGTTCTATCACTCAACTGTTTGATGTTTCCCCATTGGAAAAATTCCCTCTTCTCAGGTTAAACGGAAAACGTTTGGCCGAATAAATTAACCACTTCCTCTAATAGTTCCTTCATGAGGTAAAGCAGTACTCACTTTGTAACGATTGAATTTCCAGTATGATTTCGCTGATTACGATGCTGGCATCCAGAAGAACGAGCATTGACAGGAGGATCTGCAGCACGTTACTTCGCAAGATGCTCAGAAAGAATCCTCGCCAACTTGTCCACGCAGAGATAAGCCGGATCAGTAAAGGCAATGCAGGGAGGTAAAATATGTTTAGATTGGACGAAGCCTCAATGTACATCTTCAAGTAACTCAGTTGAATTTTTCAAAATGTTGACTTCATCATTTTCGATCAACTGAGTGATATTAAGCTCATATAATTAACCAAAATCCCCTACTACACACGAGTAATCAAGGCATCGCTCAGCAGTTTGATGAGTCTTATGATTTCAACTTCAAATCAAGTAACTGTTTGCAAGTGACAGAAAAATTGCTGATTTTTCCTCACATGTTAAGACAGATTAAAAATTACTCATAAACGAATGTTATGTTTTTACATATGATGACGAACTTCATTGGCTTAAATCATCCGCCCCCTCGGCGTACCTAACATCGGTAAGTGCGCCTCGACTTATGAGATTAACCTCACCAGCTGACGAGGTGACGAAACAGACGCAGATGGATTAGCTGGCACCCTGCTCACAACTACTTATTTAGATCAGGTAGCTTACTGGTGGACCAAGAAACGTCGAGTCTGATTAGAGCTAGCTGTATACCACAACAAAACCCAGCGCAACTGCTCCAGTTGTTGCTGCAGGTGGCCACCACGCAGAAGCCAATCCAGTCCGAGTTAAAAGAATACTCAACTCGTCGTCGTCCAAATAGAGGGATGGTGGTCTCAAGATACACTATATCCCATCAATTCAGTCCATTTCACTAGATGAATCTCTTTTCAAGTTGACCAATTTGTTATGCATAGTGTAGATGGTGAAATCGTCTCTTGGGTATGTTTTTACACCAACAGAGATAGAGTACTTGGCAAACTGGACTAGCTCCGTGACTTTTGTTTCCGGCAAACTGATTTGTGGTAGGCATCACCAACACTCAATGTAAGAAGGAATTGCGGTGCGGTAAACTGTTCAATTCGGATATGATGGTGTTTCGCAGTCACAAGAAAATCGATGAAGGAGATGCTGTAGCTTTTTATTTGATATTAAACTTGAAGACTCCAAGTGTTCTTGGCAGGTTACTGAAGGATATACCGGAATCAGCTTTTCAAGCGACCATCCTCATTCAAAACTCCACTTGTTCGACTGTTGTAATTCAAGCATCGTCTTCTGCGCACAGGGTTACCGACATGGCTCCGCACACAGCTGTGCGTAGAATGCCATCTTCAGGTTATACTCAAACGTTGATAATGGCAAATTTTACTCATGTGGAGCTGGAATTCACAAACCGTTTGGTCAGTACCGCAACATCTTCTGTCGAGAATTTTTCGAGACAATGATTGAAGTCGCACTATTTCAACATATCCAAGACCATATGAGGTAGTGGATAAAACAAGCACCGTCCTATCTTGATTGTATTCTTTCCATTGATGTCGACACTACAGACAACCCACATATCACATCTCCATTTGGCCGTGGTGATCATGGGATAATTGAATTCGGCTTTTAAGACCCCTCACAGCTCATCGGTGGGGAAATCTCCGATGCCGTTACCAGCCATGTTCCATTCAAGTGTCTCCGAACTAGTAAAAATCTGAGACACCTGAGGAATAGAAGCAAATGTCTGATTACATTAGAACGTTCAACCTGGAACAAGTACCAACTGGAACAAAAAGAACTTGCGTGCGATGAGTGTCACATGATGCTACCGCACCACGTTTGCTATCGGAGGTGATCAATTTCGTTATCAGCCCGGTCCTGCTCAAAAGTGGAAGGTGAATCCTAAACTCTTCTACAACAAAGTGGCGTCCCACACAAGGGATGAGGTTTATATCTCAAAACTGCAGACATCTATTGGATTAACCAGTACAGATGCAAAGGTGGCCAACACTCTGGGCAAACACCGTGTAAGTGTGCATAACTAAAAAACATGAACGAATTGTGTACATATAGGAGAAAACTTTACTGATTTGCCCCAGTTTCCAATGTCACAAGTCAGAGTCACATCAGAGAGTCTGCTAAGTCACAACTCACCTGGTCGAATCTTGCTGTATCTAACGTCTTAAAAACTCTGTCACGGAACTAACAGAATCACTTTCAGTCGTTTGCTGTCAACTGACCGTCTCCCGAATGCCTAGAAACTTTTCACAACCACACCTATCTTCACAGGTAGGTGCAGAGTTGTCCGCTCAAGGAGCAATATAGCTTTCCTAGAAAATACTCATGCATCACACATCAGGTGATTGCCCGTGTCTTTTGAATGAAGTCTGTCAATGAACGACTGGCCATAAATATGGTTTACTTTGACTCGTCCCAAGCTTGTAACAGAATTAAACGTTCATTCTTGCTGCGGTACGCCCTGTTTACGGCCGCGATGGGCGCTTGCTACAATAACTTAACAATTATCGTATTCAACTTCGGTTAAACGTCAAGTCTTATGGAAAATTATCAGAGTGGTTCGCTGTCAATAGCGGCGTTTAACAGAGATCTATCGTATAACCACCATTGTTTGTTCCTTTTGTTCGTGATCTACTCGGTACAATCAGCTCAGTGATAACATTTTACTCTATTGACACGAAGCGTTGACTAGTTCAAAAGTACCCGGAAAATGTGATAATTCTACAGAACGATTTAAACAGTTTACACCAGTGGTCCACGAAAGATAACTTGTTCAATGTCAACAAGTGTAACTTGACGCACACTTAGCATCGCAGTCATGTTGGTTGAAACACTGGGGGCGTCAAGCTGTTCTTATCACTATGAGAACGAGATCCGGTCATTATTTCGGTGGGTAGCTTGCTTCTTTATACAAACTGTGCAGCCACGGCCAGAAAGACATAAACAACTTCAAACCTCTCAATAAGAATTTGTAAAACCTACCATCCTGAAGTACTTTGTACTATGCTTGTTCCCATTATCAGCCCACATACATACAAATTCAACACTCTAAAATCTACCTAAGTATAATAATTCAGCCAGTGTGATTGGATTACTGGTTTTCTTAGGCGAAAAATCTCACCTATACTTCTCAATGATCGTTGGTTCTAGCTGGGTCATTTCAAACAGAGTCGATATAAAATTGCTGTACCATCTTGGTGGTGTTACTAGCCTATTTTTCTTGCGCGAACAAAAAATACTTACTTTGGTTACAACTGAAAGGTCATTATTTATTAACATAGGTCAGCAAAGTTTTTGATGCCTTCTTCAGTCCAATGAAGAAAACACATGGTTTTTGATACAGTTCGGCCATCAGCAGGAAGGCACCAAACTACGACCTTGACAGACATTGCTCTACTGAGCGGTTGAATGTCAACAGGTTTTTACTCGCAGATTATAAAACCAGGATGTGAATCAGATCTTTTTTCAAACCTGTCTCATAGTGTTGCGTTTGGGCAGCCTGAGTACGAGAACAGAGCATGCATGTAGATGTTTTATTCAAATTACCCGAGAGTGACCAAAAACTACCCTCATTCAAAAATATACAAAACGGGTATTGAAGTTGTGTATGAGTTTCTTCGGGTTTTAAGACAAATTTTTCATCAGGACGACTCCGACAGGAAGATATCTCATTAAAGGTAAGCATTTCAGAAAATGAGTTGATACCGATATAAAAACCCAGCCAACATAATTGTATTAACGTTACTGAGCGTATGTAATAAGAATGTACAAGATAGCATTGTTTCCGTCTGAGCTATACTTGCTGTACTGATGCGTTTTCAAAATTTTACGTCCTGCACAAACTACGTAACTCCTGGTAACTGAACACACAAATATAATTTCCCTACAATTTCACACTTCACAAAGATAGGAGGGGCAAAATTTGAGAAGTGTGTGTCGCTGATGTGGCCTTCAGTGTAATATTCGACTAGCGTGTTCAGTGTATCACGCATTGGTAGATGCTTAAATGAGGTATAATCACTCAGAATTGGATAAAAATTGTTTACAAAAATAAGCCGCTTCTTTAAACGAATATTCAAACACTAGATAGAAAAGCCAGACTGCTCCACAGTGCTCTTTAATGTGCTGTCGCACGAGGTTTCATAGCAATGAACGCATTGCCAGTAAAAAATCTTACACGAAAAGTTTGGTGTCTTGTTACCGTTAATGGAATGATTGTATCTACATGTTCTGCAATTGATCGGAGTGAACCAACTACAGGTTTCCCGCCGGCTTACTGTCATATGCATAGTTATGTTCGTTTCACTAATAAGTAGCTAACACCACGCGTCAATCAACCTTGCTTGCGAAGAACTTCAATCTAACAGCATAGAGAAGAAATGGCATATTGCAACACAGTTTCAGTAAATTATGTCATTGTCTCCTATGCAAAGTTGTACAGCATTTGACACGATTAGGCCTTTTCGCGATTTCGTTCTCCGGTGCACTTACGAGTAGAAACGATTCCGTCCCTTCGCAGATAAGGCATTTTCCACTGCAAACGGGAATCTAAATACTTGAAGATATATAAATAAAACCAACTCCTTCCGTATGTAACAAACGCGGACGAGTGATCAAATAATCTGCAAGAGGTGTTAACATGGAAAATGTGTCACTAGTTAAAATGCATAAAAAATAACTTTTTCACATTTGCTGGAAACACTGACAACTTTTTACAGCTGTTTCTTTCCCATAGAGCTTTCAGCTAGCACAATTTGTAAAAAACGACGGCAGACGTGAGTTTCGTCCTTATTAGTACCCGTCAGAAATACTATTTATTGTCGGAGAAGAGGTTAGAACTGAAGCAAGCCTTATTGAAGTAACCATACTGAACATCGTATTGCTGGTTTCACATTCTGTACGACTGAGTTACCATGTTCAAACGCTTAGCTAATTTTGCCTGTGAGCATTCAGAGTGTCCTATCACGCCTACAGAAGACAGTTACAAACCAGCTAACTCCACAGAAATGCAACAGCTACTGTCCGTTATCAGTAATGTCTAACTTGTACAACAATCTAGAATCCCATAATATTCACCATCAACTTGACCTTAGCGTGCTAGTTTGCATTGGCTACCGTCACCAGAACGCGAAGTTAAAGATAGGCGATTCTCAGTGAGCACCACTCACCAACCCTTCAATCTAATCCATACACCTCTGTTAACTTCGAACTAATGACCGACAATCACCTGAGTTGGTTAATTGATCGGAATACGAAGACGTACAACTTCATCAAGATTCAGTCATGCAAAGTTACTCCAAAAATTACAAGTTTATTGATTAACGGGATCAGATCGAGCAAGAGACCCAGTGATGTGATATACATTTTAATAAGGCTAACTGACAGTGATTCAGTTCAGGATAGAAATGTACTGTGATCAATCGGAATGAATGTTTTGGTCATTCTAAAATTTATTTTCAGCCGTCCGATTCATGCAGTGTCAGGTCAAGTATATTCGCTGTAAGCAGTTAACCCCCAGGACAGTAGAAAATTCAAATAATCATAGAACCCTAGTCGAACGTCAAAGTAACATATGCAGAGTGTTCCTGAGGAGGCTGTATATTTTCAGAGAAAATCCATATTGACCACGCTGTTCATTTGGTACTCCACTCTCTATAGTAAGCTGGCTATGCTATTTGGTTGTACAAGGAGAGATTGACGGGATGGATTAGTTGTAGATTGAACTATGGAGACAGCAAGTGACACAATGCACAGGTTCCCAGGACAACGGTTGCTACTGGTTGATTTACTTGGGTGAAATCACAGCGACTGAAACCACAGTACTGAAATTATTAAACCAGTACCAAGCCGAACGAACAAAGCTAACTGTCGTTCTCAAACGTTTACTTCATGTGTGCGCATGTGCATGAGTGGCTTATAAAAGCTTATGACCGGGAGCCAGCATATGCGTTTCTTTCCCGAGTACACTTTTTCAGAATAGTATGAGATATTTGAGCACGCTCAAGAATAGCCATCACCTCCTGTACAGTCCCTAAACGTGAGTTTTGCTCAAATCTTTGATTATCATCGTTTCCCAATGTTTTCAGAATGGGTCAATCTGATTTGTTGACAGGCTACATCTAATCAACCCAAATCTCTCAGGTTCTGCTACGTAACAAGTGTCAAAACCTGCAAAGCTACCGTTCTTAAAACTCGACAATCCAACCACATTTTTGATTTTCTACTAGCCAACCACATTTTCTTAACGAAACAGGACCTTTTTTCATTTGAACAAAGTTCTGCAGTAGGGCTCGGTCCCAGAGCACACTAGAAGGTTATCAACAATTCAGTCAAACTACTTCGGTAACATTGCGCTGTTTGGATGCAAATAAAAAGATGGCTCATTATCTTGCACACAATACAACAGTCCATTCAGAGTCACTAATCTTAAGGAACACCTTTTCAAGTTGTGATCCTAGCCCCATTGTGTATGAGCTACCGAACGACTGTCCGGACGAGTTGCACTAGTCTAACGAGCAACCGAATTATATTGTTCTCACCCGTAAAGAAAATGTAGAGGTTTGACAACTACACTGTTCCTGTGAAAGCGCTTATGAAAATGAACTGATAGATAATTTGCACTCTGTGTTCATAGGCTATATCACAAAGTCCCCAAATTTTGTATCTAATTGACAAATCAGTGCGCGACATCCTAGTAACCTTATCAAACGTGCTTGTTCTATTAGTTTGTTGAAGACACTTTTCAAAATTGACGATGACGTGAGTGTAAGATCATTATCCAAGGAATTGTAGCTTTCATTTTACGCAACGGGAACTCACAAAGCCCTCATGCGATGCGTTGTTATAAATGGACAAATTATGTTGCACGCAGTTGGATGAAAGATCTGAATTCAAGATTCACCTGTCGTCAGAAATGGTGGGATATTTCTAACTTTGCGAAGCTACAAAACTCAGCCTTCAAGCAAATTGAAAATGGTTAACTTTCGGCCTTTTAAATGAATCTAAATGAATGTACTTGGGAATACCGGACATAGCTAAACGAATTCAGACTACGGCGGCCACCGACATCTACGCCTTATAAGGCCACTCTCCGAACGTCTACACCAGTAATGTAGGATAAGCACCAATGCGATGTGCACAGAATAATGTCAGCTTTTTATTTAGCGTCGAATCTACCGTAAGGACCTGCACTATCGAAGAGAACGCCTGTGCTGGGTTCTTCTAGAAAGGTGGCACAATGGCGGTCGCGAGATTCTTCGGTTAAATTTTCAAGAAGAATCCATTGGTTTTCATTCAGCATATATAAGGATTGTTTCGCTTGAAGGGGAGGTGTGTGATTGTCAGAAACTGAGACCAATTCATTGTGGATAACCATGATGTATGATGGAACTAATCAAACTAATCCTAAAATGAAGGCAACCCTTGGAAAAATAGGTCCATGGCAAAGGTGATGTAAAAAATTGGAACGCACTTTCAGCTACGGTGATGACACAGCTGTTCATCACTGATGACGGGTAAGAATCCTAAAATGTATCACTGCACTACATAACTTCTTTAATTGCACAACACTTCAGACGTAGTGGAATTGTTTGTCTCGCGACAAACCGGGAATCCAGGACTGAAGTTCAAACGTCACCAAAATTATCTTCCGTTATGTCCCTCATGTAGGCTAGCGGATGTGCAGACATTGTCAAAAATAAGATGCTTATTTTTATCAGAAGAGGAGAAAACTGAAATCAGGAGTATAGAAGCGATTTTTCCTGTCCAGCTGGCAAGGACAATGTTTAAAATCTTCCATTTTGAAAATAATTCACAGTGGATAGAAACTTCGGTGAATTGTACTGTACAGAAAGTTGTAACAATAAATAAGTGAAGGGAAGGAGGGAGAAAATGGATGGTCTGATTAAGAAACAAAGTGAGTTTGCTGTACTTTAGCTTGGTGGGCTGAAGACTGTCTATCCCATTTGACGATCAACAAATCAATGCAAACGTTTTCAAACACGCTGGCAAAAGTATGCTGACGACAGGATAAATACCCAGCATAAATCATGCTTCATGTTTGACGGTACTTACAATGAGGTTTCCAGATGGTATCTGCCCACGTGGTGGCCGCTTAGTGCTAAATTACACGGATTCCGCCATTTTTTTATTGAAGGCACATCGTGTAAACTGTTGTCCTTCGAATGGTAATCAACTTTCATTCATTTCAATTATTTTTGGGTCGTTTCCTTCGACGTTGTTCTTCAATCCATAACAGTTACCCTTTCCAGATTGCCAGATTACAAAATTCAAATACAAGTTTGAGCTGATAGGAGAGGCAGATTCGGCAATTGATGATGGTTGTAAGAATTTCTTGAGAGGCATGTGCCCTGCTTGTAAATCTGTTCAGGCTTGAATTTCGTGAAATGCTCAAGGAGAAGAAGGTGTCAAAATCCGGTATACATCGTCAGCTATGCTTGCAAAATAGAAACTTGGGTGATGTATGGATGCTATGACAACAGCACACCTGTTTCTCAATTGGGGAAGCTAAGGTATTTTAATTCTAACCACGAGTAGTATACACATTCGCAACTAATAAAAACTAAAAAATTCTCTACTTTCATAAGCTTTCCTCTCCTTCCATGATTTGGGTTGTATTTCATTAAATAGAATTCATTACTATGCATGATGACGGAACTGATAATCAACAACATTTAAGTTTGACAGTGTTACGTGCATTACCGACTTACTGTTCGACCATGTTTTACTTCATTATATGTCTGTCACAGCCATCATCCAAACTCGCTTCACCTCTCAGCCAGATAAGTTTATTTGGAGATACTAAATCGAGAAGAATTAATTGAAAATTGCCATTATCCGCCCCCCTAAACGATCGATTTCTAGAATATTCTTTGTGAGCTGTTTACTAGAATTCTTCGTGGTGCGATTAACACTCCATCCCTTTTGAAATGCTACAACGACTCGTCCAGAGGAGTGAAACTAGCGTGCAGATAGCGAAAATTTTGGGTTTCATTGATCTTTCTGTCCAGCAAATAAAACAGACTATGGCATAAAGCAATACGCACTGTCTTGCGGATAAATTAACATTTGTCCTTATTCTGAAGGTTTTCCATGGTCTTCATTTACTGGCGTTTTTCAGATTATTAGTGCCGACCGTTTAGGTTCACTTGCGCACAATGCTTAATAGCATGTGAAAAAATGTGTCCGGATGTACTGGTTGGTTAAGTAACTTAGCTTTTCAATAGCACGACTTAACTGGATAACTGTACAAGTGATTGTATACAAACGCACTTATGACGAAAACTATAACGAAAAAGATTATTCCGCCTTGTAACTCAAGCGAAGTGACTGAGTTTGCGTTTATCAAGCCGATCATTCCAATATAACCACAGTGCACTGTTTACAGAGGTTTAAGTGTTAAATAACATTCAAATAGACTTTCGGTGAGCTAAATTTTATTTAGGACCGTAGTCATGCTTTTCGCCAGCATTTTTAATATCACCTTTACAAACGCTGACACCCAGAAATGAAAGTTTCTTTGTTATATTTCTTTCCCAACCCAACTCAACTTCCCCGCACAACTCAGAGACATATCGCCAGCTAATAAACATGGTCATTCTTGACGACTGCATATTCAGAATACATTCAACAGTTAGCTGCATCACAGGTGTATTCTAGTGAACACAGGGTTTTCCGGTAAGTTAAGTATTTAGTTTACTCAAACTTAATATGTTACCGAAAGTGTGCTGTCATCGGTGACTTGACAATAATAATTTTCGAAGTTGATTGGACAATTTAGTTTGAAAATTTGAATTGAGCGCCAACTGCCTCTAACAGACATTTTACCATCACGTTTATTGTTAATTGGTCCTGCCAAGTGCGGATGAGTTCTAGATGAAGCCGAAAACAAATTTAATTTTATAAACCACTCAAATAGGTTGACGGTTCCTACCTTCCCTAGTTGCCAGTCTAGAAGAAGGAAACGGCCGACGGCGGGTCGTCTGATTTGAAGTGAGAACTTTGAAATACTGTGACGTTACATTTTTTCGAGGTAAAACTGGTAATGTGGAATAAATGGGGTTCAGAAATTTAGCTAGTTACTAAGAAATTGCATATCAGTGTGCAGGAGCACGTTTTTAATGTGAAATAAGGTTAAATGGGTGAATAAAATGTACGGTACATTATACGGAATGCAGTAGCTTGATTTGTAATGCATTTATTATCTATCAGACTGATATATGCGGATAAAGGTGTGGCACACAAAAAACTGATAGATTTTGCTTTTTTTCGCTGAAGTCGCCGGATCTTTTTACGCAAGCTGTCTAAACTTCTCCAGAAACTTGTTGATTAAATATGTGGTACTCTTCGGAAGGCAAAATAACAGAAATTATAGTGATTATTAGTGAATTCACTATGAGAAGTGATTCTCAAAAAATTTCACAAATTTAAGATAGAACGTCTAGAAATTCTCAAAAATTTAATGTCAAAATTAAAACTAAACAGTTGGATAACTTTACTTAAAGCACGCTAGACAAAAAAGTTTATCTTCTGGTAAACGAACTAAATATTTATTTAAAACATGCCCCATCGGAAAATATCGCTGAATGGCATGAAGCCGGGTCTGTGGACCTTTATTCGCTCCAGTGTACATTTTCTAGACATTTCGAAAAAAACTATGCAAGTCGTGACTTGCGCTTTCGTTTTTGAGAATTATACCAATTACTTCTAATTGCTCGTTGACGTCATGAAAATGCACAAATTACAATTAATAGCCATTATTATATACCAAAACTTCATGACAAAGAATCAAAACTGATCAACGAGTGTTTATAGACTACCATTTCTGAATAACGCACTACAAGCGCGATCATTTTTGTAAGTTCATTAGGCTGATGGTTTTAACTCACGGGGTTCAGAACACAGTAAATTGGTCTGCAACTATGGTAGTAGATCGCTTCGAACGATACTCAAGGGTAAACTGAAATGAGCGTTTGAGTGTTACAAAATGGCTAAACCTAATTTGAAAACTTTGGCCAACAAGGCAAGCATTATTCAAATCTCAATCTTGGGGAAAATGTGGGTTACTGACGTGATCTAACCGGAACAAATCTTAAAATCTTGAAACCTACGTCCCTTTTTGAAATAATCTGACGGAACATTCCGTAGATACGAGAAAGCTGTTATCAGCTTTTTTAGTGATTTTTATTCCATATCCATCAGGCTTACTGCTTATTAAATTTTAAATTGATACGATTCCAGATGCGTTCAGGATTTTTATTTACGTTTCAGGTTCGGTTTCCTCAGTAAACGGTTGCAGTCTAATGTGGAAATTATCAATCTATATGTCCACACTTTA
This sequence comes from Paragonimus westermani, assembly GCA_008508345.1. Classification (NCBI taxonomy): domain Eukaryota; kingdom Metazoa; phylum Platyhelminthes; class Trematoda; order Plagiorchiida; family Troglotrematidae; genus Paragonimus; species Paragonimus westermani. The sequence goes on from QNGE01000122.1 coordinate 180,030, forward strand.
AATACTTGGGAGAAAGAAAACTAGGTTGATTGATTACTTAAGCCGCTGAACCTGAACAAGGACAATAGCTGACTTACGACTTCACTCTCTGATTCCGCATTCTTCTTGACAGCTCTGTTTCGAAAACAGAAATGTCAATGTTGTCTTTGACAAGTTGTTTGAGGAAAGCCCGATTTCTTGCCCAGTTGAGATGATAACCATAGCTTGACGGACAGAACAATGAAAAATGCAAGCGTTAATTATTCATTTAAGATTGGGTAAGACCTTGAAAAATTTTGTAGAGAAGGGAAGATGCTGAAAATTTGAATGTATGAAACCAGAAAAGCTTGCTTATTTTCATCAAAGTATGATTTTTGAAGACTGAGGATTTTACTCTGAAAATCGCACAATTTTTCTTCGAAAATTCAAAATTTCAACAAACTTTTCGAAAAAATATATTCTAAAAACCTATAATTTTGTTTGCAAGAGAAAAAATGTGACAGCCTGTAGGCGTACTGATAGTCATGAATAACTCTTTTATAGACCGTTTTTGATAACAGATTTTGTGGAAGGTAAATCTTATTAAACGGCGACATTATATATAAGCAAGCACGCGTACTGCTTTAAAAAATGCACAGATAATTCGAGTGAAATTCCGTTCACTTTTGTCCGCGTTTTACACAGTGAAATATGAACTCGGCTGCGCAACCGAGGGCTCGGAAGGGGCCATGAAAATGAATGAATTGCAAACTTCAACAGCCGGAAAATAATCAGGACTTGTTATCAACTTGGTTATGACATATGCGGACGGGAATCTCAGGCAATTATTACAAACCCCCAGCAACACGCTTGATAAACTCTAGTTGGACGAAACGCCACATATTCAACATCAGGAAAAACGTCTCATCACTAATAAGTTCGGGTCAGATGTGAACAACAATAACGCAAATCAAACTCCTGTTAGCCCATTCTTCATCCAAGCAACATAAGATGCGTGTTGCATTATCAAAGTGCGAAGTGAGTTGGCAGCATATCTGTAAAATGACACGCGAACCTTTCAGCGAATTCCGTATATGATCTCCTCACAAATGTGAATATTGTTATGCTTCCCGGTCCAGCTTGACCAAACTGGAATGTTTACAACTGACTAACATGGGACATTTTCTCACAAGATCAGCTGTGAGTCTAGTCACGTTCGTGACCGAATTACGTCGACGATGACAGTAATATCAAAGTACGTCGTTCAAGAAAACTGTACAATTGTTGGTAATTCGTTGTAGTATTTTCCGCCGGTCAGTGCTATGCAGTAGACAACCAAACAATTGTCAAACTGCCGTTTGGGCCAAAGTAAAAACGGTAGTATCTAATAAGCATACAACTAAGAGTTTGCATTACATGCATTTGGGGACATTCTGTATATGAAACAGTGAGTTCCCTTTAACCACTTCATCAGAGCAGAAAGAAGACATATATTGCGATATGTTAACATTTCATTTACTCTCATTAGTCGCAAACGTAAAACATGTCAGTTATATACAACAAATATTTAACGACACACAGGGACTAGACACACATACAAGCACACCAGATATTATTATGTAATCATGACCATGGCAACCCGACCGGTTGTTTCAACCACTTCTGTGCACATAACGTCGGTTGGTAAGTTCGAATGAGAATCGCTTCGCAAAAGGCTAGTAACTTCGGATTTCGGTTGCGCAACAGTATCTTGAATGAGTTAACCGGGTCAACTTGATGACCTGTTGTCATGAGATGTTTTGCAATCGATGACGTTGGATTTCGAGTAGTCAATGCGTCAATTTGGGACTGGTGCGTCATCTGAT
>QNGE01000122.1:183222-297540 GCA_008508345.1 Paragonimus westermani
CCGACGTTATGTGCACAGAAGTGGTTGAAACAACCGGTCGGGTTGCCATGGTCATGATTACATAATAATATCTGGTGTGCTTGTATGTGTGTCTAGTCCCTGTGTGTCGTTAAATATTTGTTGTATATAACTGACATGTTTTACGTTTGCGACTAATGAGAGTAAATGAAATGTTAACATATCGCAATATATGTCTTCTTTCTGCTCTGATGAAGACATTCTGTATCACAAAAATTCTAGCTGTGCGTAGATATGGTTTGACAACAAAGTTGCTTCAAAGCTTAATTGATCCAAGCGGCAAACAGTTATTCAACGGACTCAGAAGGGAGATGGAGAAGAAGCTTATACACTGCGCAGTTTAACCTACGCACCTGATGAATTAGAAATCAAAGTACAGGTTGACCACAGACGTTAAGAATTCAGGGGACACGAATGACGTTTCCAATATACAATTAACTGCGGACTAATTATGTTCATATTTGATGTGAACGACTGTGAACGATTTCTAGTTGATGCAGAATTTCAGTTCAGCTTACGTTCTGGTGAAATGCGGCAGTTGGCAATCAGTGTGTTTAGCCCACATCTGAAGCGAATAGTTGTTGCACGCTCAGACAGGTACACACGATGGGCTGCAACACAACCTGACTTTCCGGCAGTGAGTATTTCGAAGACAACAGTTAGTCAAATAAATCTTGGTAGTTACTCCTTATCCACATTCAAAAAGTGAGCAGTTTTAATCATATCACCAACGACATGACAAACTATCACAACAGTTAACATTTTCTAACGATTTTTACATGCTGACATCTAGTGGATTTTTGAGTTCGGAATCAGTGCATCACATCAAAGCATCGCGAAGAGAAAGCCGCTGTTTCCAATCAAAACTTGCTATACATTTTTTCAGAGTTCTTCATAAAGCTCAAGATGAAAGACCATTATATGGTTAACGTTTTTCACCAGATCCATCTGCGAGATCTTGTTTTTATCAATACCTTTTAAACAATAAATAAGTGATTTTTCCGTCGCTCTGTTAAACGGCCTGACATAGTTTCATAAAACACATGCTTTCTTATTTGGTAAGACAAAATCGGACCGGTTCCCCGATAAAGCTGTTTGTCAAACATTTCATCAGATAGTTGAATCATTCCGCTTCCTTTGTAGAGTTTCGGAATGGGTTTGCTAGGCAAATTTACCACTATTTATACACAGAGGTGGGAACTCCGTGTAAACAAGTAGTTCTTGTGAGTGTCACGTTTCACTTCACCTAACCGCTACTGCTTAAAAATCAAATAAGCTCTTGCTCTTCTCTTCAACATTCTCAATCACTGTAGTGAGAGACCTAATCAGCAGGCTAAAACTGCAACGTCGTTCACGAAGCAGTGTGTTATGGACTCTACTGTTTGTTTATCAGCTTAATTGGTTAGCATGTAGGTTTCGATGTTTTCTAGTTTGTATAAGAACAGTGGTCACCCGTTTAAACAATCGACAAATCTACCCACAATAAGAGTTCAGCAAAGGGTTAATTAACGATCTGGAAACTCACCAGGCGACATTCACTTTCAAATCTAACTCGCTGAGTCTGACTTCCTTATTACGTCAGTCCTTATTTTTGATACTCACTAGTAACTAAGATAGAGCCAACTATGTACTGTAACCAAGGGTTTTTGAATGTATGAATTTCGAAACAAAGACAAAGCGTAAATGTTCAACAAGAACGATGAAATGAAAAACTACTCCGGGAAACATCACACCACTATCAATAACTTGATGCTCATCGCAACGAAGCCTGTATGTATTTCGCTGTGTGCATACATAAACTTCTCCAGGAGGGGAAAATCCTTTGCTTATGCAAGGTTTTCTCGCGCAGATGTCGGTTAATTGAGGAACGAAGGTGAACCTTAGCACGATTAACACAGTGAAGAATAAAACTGATGAAAAAATACAGACCTAGACTCTAAAGAAGTACACACGCCGGTTGACGTGCAAATTTGTGTTAGGAGGGTAGATAAAAGATCTGTAGTTCCAGTTGATACTCACGCTTGTTTTGGACATCTCAAATCAGCTAGTCATGACCGTAACGTTTATAGGCAAATTCCACGGTAACTTGACACTGCATTAGAAGTTATTCTGCCTACATATTAATTGGGCTAAAGAAGGCGCACTCTTGAGAAACCACAGTCACTTTGCTATCACTATTAACGTGTCTTATATCGTAAACAGACATTGTTGTACACTTCAGTGTTTGATTTCTTCTTGCTTTAACTTCACTATATTTTATGTTAAACTAACCTAGTAGGACCAGTTTGAGGTAGAAGTGCAAACTGAGCCAAGGGTTATTAAAATGGTTAGCTTCGCAATTTTTAGATGGGCAGAAAATTCAATAAGGTTATATCCGTTGGATGTCTCTTGATATCATCCGATATACTGTGCAGTATGATGGGGTCAATGAGGTCCACGGTTTCGTTTTGCCAACTTCACTGGGGCTGCAAAACTTCTAAACAATCCTGAATCGTTTGAACTAACTGTTATTAAGTCTTTTAAAAATTCAGAGACGTTCAACTTGTGACTGAGCACATTCGATTGCGGATTGGCACGAATGCCGTTAACGGCAACGAATGATATGTTGTTGAGTAAACGACTTATCGTAATTCTGAACTGTTTTTAAGACATTCAGATCCGTGTTAATTGCACATTTTTGTCCGCATAGAGTAAATCAATGACCTGCAAATGTTTCGAAAGTCGAAGATTAACAAAAGGACTACTGAAGAGTGCAGTTGTCTAACAGAATCTGCACTAATAACCTTTGAGTTACATCATCCGACTCAGCGATGATTTCACAAGCCGGATATTTGTCGTGGTGTATTTTTGCCGAGAGTGACAAAAACTGTTAGAAAATTCCCAAAACCGTGGGCGAATTTTCAAAAATTACGCACAATTTACGCTTGTTCGGAAATAATTTAATAAGATGACCCTATGGTGTAGTGATGTTGAATGGAGCCTAAGAAAACGTACAATAGTTGTGTGAGTCTCGTACTACTGAGGTGGAAAGTATAACTTCATTTCTTGCAGCAGTGTTCACCAAGCAGCCCGTTGGTTACCCTTGAGATTTTTGTTTGAAAACAAGAAGCATTATATATATATCAGCCGTTTATTTCCGTGAAGAGTGTTATGCTAAAACTGTAGGTTGTTTTTTACCAAAAACTATGCATAAAATTTTCTCCGAAATAAACTTTTTCAACTAGAAAGATTTCGCTTATACCAATCACGGTTGGAGAGTTCGATACGCAGTAGGCTTTAGCAGGAGTGATGCTGTGCGGTGCCAACGTGGTCTGTTTTTTGAGGAAGGTCAGTGTTCACCAAAAACGGTTTAATTCTTGAGATATCCTTGAAAATCAATTTATAAGTTCGAATTTCATTTTTTCGCGCCACAACGTGCTAACACTTAAATCCAGGACACGTTATCCCCTCTGTCTTTGGTTGGTCCATTTCACTTGTAATGGGATAATTCCAGTGGGGTTTTCCAAGGCTGTTCAAAAACTATATATACGCGAACGCTGGTCTCTCAAGTTACCTTTGGTTTGCGAGCAAATACATTCTCGGCTGAAGGTCACAGTCTTCTGTGTTCTTCTGGGGTTTCCGGGTATCGTCACGCGCTGTGCTGCGTGTTCGTGATTCGTATATTCGTGCGCTGTCATTTCTCGTTTTCATCCGACCATCGGGTCATAACCTATTGGCGACGGAGATTGTTTCTCTTCTGTTCTCTCTTTGAACCATGTCTACCGATCCCGATATAAAGCAGATGATTCTGTCCCAGATCCGGCTGATGGAAATGCTGGCCACCTGTTTTGCCGCACTTGGGCCGTCCACATCAGTCGATACGCCGTCCGTGGATCACTTGGCCAGCAACATCCCCGATTTCCCGTATGATCCCCAGCAGGCGTCTCCTTCGAGGCATGGTATAATCGATATGAAGACACGTTCACCATGGAGCTGGCATCGCGAGATGGCGATACAAAGGTTCGGCTACTCCTCCGAAAACTGGGCACAGCGAAGCACGACCGCTATATCAACTATATCTTGCCCGCCGACCCGTGAACCTTGACTTCCGCGGACACGGTCCAGAAGCTGATGAAGATCTTCGGGGATACTTCATTCCTGTTCAACTCTCGGTTTCAGTGCCTCCAGTTGGTCAAACGAGACATAGACCACTTTGTCACCTATGCTGGTCTCGTAAACCGGGAGTGCGGACTGTTCAAGCTTGGTTTGCTCACGGAGGACCAGTTGTGATGCCTGGTTCTCATTTGTGGTCTACAGTCACCAGCTTATGCTGACCTCCGTACCAGACTCTTAGCAAAGCTCGATCAGGAGCCAAATATCAAATTCGAACAGATGGTTGACGAATGTGAGAGGTTGGCCAATCTCAAGCACGATTCAGCGATGATACAACACTCCGATCGGGCGTCTCGTACAGTTCAGGCTATATCCAGTTTCCAGCCAAAGTCCCCTACATGGTGCACCAAACTCAGTCCTGCTGGTACCAAGATGCCTCCCTCAGCATGTCGCTACTGTGGTGCATGGCACTACCACAGATTCTGCCCTTTACGACGACATCGCTGTCAGTGATGCCACAGGGTCGGCCACAAGGAAGGTTTCTGCCAACACAGACATCGGACAGGGTCAAGCCGACTTCGGACTCCAAGTTCAAAAAGCCAGCCGGATTACGGGAGGTTGGCAGATCTAACAGTCCGCTGACCGCGTTCCATGTCGAGGTCGCTTACCGGCGAAGGTTCGTTCCCATCGACATCAATGGTCGGTTGGCTCGTCTGCATTTGGACACTGCTTCGGACATCACGATCACATCCGAGAATCTTTGACGATACCTGGGCAGCCCTCCTATCTACCCGTCATCTCATACAGCAACCAGTGCTTGCGGCGGCTCGGTGCAGTTGACTTGGCAACTGCTCTCCGCGGCATCACCATCGACGGAACGTGTTGCTTTGCTAACTCGGGTTTTGACCTTCTCGGGCTGGATTGGCTCGAACCGCTTGGCCTCCTTGATGTCCCAATCAGTGTAATCTGCAACCAGGTGCGGTCTCCTGCCGCATTCGTTCGAGAGTTTGCCCCCGTGTTCCAGGATGGCTTGGGTCTTTGCTCGTGTACCCAGACCATACTATAGCTTTGGCCCAGCAGTCAACCGGTCATTCACCCCAAACAGCCGGCTCCCTACGCAGCCCTGCTGCTTGTCGACCAAGAACTCAGAACAACTGGGTGATTTGGTGCCTGTCTCCTACTCCGCGTGGGCCATCCCCATTGTCGCGGTGAAGAAGTCTAATGGATCCATCCGCATTTGTGGGGATTTCTCAACTGGCCTCAATGCTGCATTGGAACCAAACCGCTATCCATTACCAGTGCCTGAAGACATATTCACTATGCTCATCGGAGGAACCTGTTTCGCCAAACTGAATTTGGCAAAGGCATATCTCCAACTCGAGGTTGCACCCGAATCTCGTAAACCACTCAAGATAAATAGCCACCAGGCAGGACCCTGTACCGTGGCAAACACCCGAGAGACCATGGTTGCGCCTCCACTTGTATTTTGCTGGTCCCATCGATGGGGTATCCTACCTCGTCTTGGTCGATGCATACTCCACGTGACCTGAGATAGTCGCCCTCTCTCCGGCGACATCATTTAATACGATCGATGCCCTGCGCCGCATTTTCGGCCAACACGCATTTCCCGAAATCTTCGTGTCGGAAAACGGGTCACAATTCACATCAGCACATTTCAAGGATTCCTGCCACGGTTCACTAATACAGCATATTCGGTCCCTACCGTATCACTCACAGTCCAACGGCCGAGCAGAACGCTTCGTGGACACATTCAAACAGGCGCTTCTCAACTCTCGGGGGAAGGGGACCACCGACGGAGTGTTACATGAGTTCCTGTTCGTATACCGTACAACTCACAACCCGGCAACACCCGACGGCCGTTTACCAGCCGAGGCTCTTGTGGGTCGCAAGCGTCGTACAGTCCATCACGCGCTCATTCCGACGAATGAGCCAACACAGGTGCCCTGCCCAAACTTGCAAAACGTCTTCGCCCTTGAAGAGGCCGTCTACGCACGCGACTATTGACCGGGTCACAACCGCTAGATGGAAGCAACCGTGAGTGCTCGTCACGGAAAGTACTGTATGACGTTTTGGTTAGTGGCACCATATGGAAACGTCAGCGCAACCAGTTACGCCCTCGGCACATGAACAGAAAGACAACGGACGACCAGCACCTGCTGCCGCTGGATATGTTGTTGGACACGTTTGCTACGCCGTCCCATGTTGATGTCACCACCAACCTCCTGTCCAGGCGTTGGACCGACCGTAATAGACGCCCGCATCGTCCCATGAAGCTGGACCCTCGAACCAAGTGCTACGGATAACGGTCATTTCAAACGGAAGGTGTTGGGGAAAGTCTATTTTCCACAAAAACGGTTTAATTCTTGAGATATCCTTGAAAATCAATTTATAAGTTCGAATTTCATTTTTTCGCGCCACAACGTGCTAACACTTAAATCCAGGACACGTTATCCCCTCTGTCTTTGGTTGGTCCATTTCACTTGTAATGGGATAATTCCAGTGGGGTTTTCCAAGGCTGTTCAAAAACTATATATACGCGAACGCTGGTCTCTCAAGTTACCTTTGGTTTGCGAGCAAATACATTCTCGGCTGAAGGTCACAGTCTTCTGTGTTCTTCTGGGGTTTCCGGGTATCGTCACGCGCTGTGCTGCGTGTTCGTGATTCGTATATTCGTGCGCTGTCATTTCTCGTTTTCATCCGTCCATTGATAGAACTGGTAGAACCATTAGTTTCCCACTCGGGATTTGTCCTACGTATGAGAGATTATTTCCGCTGCAGAATATATCAGCTATACAGCCCGGTTATGATATTAAGTGGGCTTGGAAAAAATTCGGAGTCCGCTTGATTCACCAACAGCTAATTTAAATTTCCATTATTGCAATTTAGCACTTAACAGTCTTCAAACTGGAACCTCCTCGAGAGTGAGACAGAGTGAGTATTGTATCGACGCATGGTCAAAATCCGTTAAACCATAAATACAACACTGTTTTTCAGTATATGTGATGACAAAGAACTAGCTGTTCTAAGTAAATTCAACACACGGTATTTTCCACATTCAACAAGGACATAACATAAAAGGGTTCTTATTGCACAGTTCGGCAGAAAATGTTTACAGTACTACTTTATACATAAAACACGCGAGCTATGGTAGCTCTTACTATCGTAACGGTGAATTATACGAATATTTTTCTAATGCTTAAAGTCAAAAACCTCAACTGAAGTTCAGCTTCAAGACGTGTTCTGTTTTGTTATTAATTGCAGTCGACCAGCACCCCGAGTTTGAAATTGTCAGACAATAGAAAACCTTATTAAAAATCAGCTGGTACGATACCAGGGTTCGGACTTTGGAAGAATCACCGAACTTACGAGAGGAAATCCTGAAAGATAAAGACAACATCAACTTCAGCCTACGTTTGAAGTTAATTTGAAACAAACAGAACCAACCAGCTGAAGATAGGGCTAACAAAACTTATACATGGTCAACCGTAAACATATTTCATGAATGTTTTGTGCAATGCGATTCATGTGACAAAGATGTGCGGTGGTTTTAGCGTCACTGGGTGAGCTACAGTGTATATTTGTAACAACAATTTGTCTTGCTCTCTTCACAACTTTCCTAATTTTTCTGCACAGTCTTATACAGAATAAAGCGACGTGCGCGGCGCTCATCAATACACATTTGAACTAAAAAGTCACACAGTGCATACTGGTCGAAAAACGGACGATGTAGGTTGAGTTAAGCAGGAATGTTGATTGGCGGAAGTCAGTAAAATCCTCTCACACTTACACAGAACGGTGGTTCAGTACGACTGCAGACAACAATGCAGTTACGATCACTGTTCTAAAAGGTATCTCTCTAATTTTCTTACTAACCAACCGTAAGACATTTCTGACAACTTATTAAGTCCGAAAAAACAGCACATTCGTAAGGAAATTTGCAAATTGCATCAGAGAATATACAATACTAAACGACTGATAATAGTTTTCTCCACTTAGTAACAATGTTGTTATCGAAATAATCATACACTGCTTTTCCTCCTGGGAGACCCGGGTGTGCTCCACAGTTTAATTAACGTTTGTTGATTTTACGAATCGAAAAATCTTATTAACCGTAAACGACACCTACATCACAGAAAGTGCAACTAAATTTTGAAGCAATAGTTAATTAGAAATTTCGGAACAAACCAGTTGACCCTATCTTTAAAAGGCCAGTTTATAAAATCAAAAGTTTTTCAACGACAAGTAGTTGTTGTGCACACATACGCCACATATTCCACTTATTCAATACAACCAGCTTAAACGGGATCCCGTTGTGTTGTATATAACGAGTTGGCCATAGAATCTACAGAAGTAACTTACCAAAAGTGACGAGGCGCATGCTTTGCCGATTCTTGCTATTTGTAGTTGTCTACTGCTCGATTTGCTTGCTAGAACAGACGGCGATAGCCTTTTTTTCCAAGTATACGATGATAACAGCGAAAGTCAAAGAGGTTGGCAGGAAAATACTAGAGTTGAAACAAATTTCATGAAGCGTCTGCAAACTTGTTCTTACAGAAGATTGGACTTTTCCTAGAGACTTTCTATGCGTGATATACTTTCTTACAAGCCGGAGTAAATTTAGACACCACTAGGACACAATACCCACAAAATTAACAGAAGTGTAATGTTCGTCGATGACGCGAACCTCCTCATATTTTCGATAGCTTGTTTGCAAGTGAACTTGGGTAATGTTGGCCATGATTATCCGTGACTAGAGAGTTATAGATCACGAGCAAAATATGCTGGAGCAGTCACTAACCTTCATTCAACTTGAAAAACCATCACCTTGCATCCAGTTCTAACGGTTACGTAACGAAACATTATACTGCGCGACAATTGCAGCTATCCGCAAAGCAGAACGACCTCCTGGCATAAGGTAGCCAACATGGCCATCGATATTATTGAGCTGTAAAGTTCTGTTCTTTCAAACACTTCAGGAAGACTTACTGATTTGATCAAATCAATGAAATGCGAAACGGAACCAACAACTGTATTTTCCTTGACGTTCACTTAAATGAATTTTGGTCACAATACCAACTGCAAGAATCTGGTCATTTAATGTGTTATGAAACAACAGAACCAACTTAGTAGTACCCAAATATTCTTCACGTCCAAGGAGATGAGTCAACTTTATTGTTTATTTTCGGACGCTCTACTACGTATAACTACATAAAGTTGCACCTGGTGAAGATTCCCTAAAGAAATGTCTCCCTCATTAAAGAATTCGTTTGTAGTCACCCTGTAAACAGAAGAAATCAGTCCTCCTCAAACAAATACTAAGTAAACAGTTGGGCAACGCACCACTCTCAGTTAAGTGGATTTCGCCTAACCTCTATTGATCTCTCCAGTAAGCGCGTCTTCAAACGGATTTCCAAAATGTGACATGAATCAAAAGTGGGCCACTTTTAAAATTACCGTTCGCAAACACTGAAACAGCAAAATAATATACTACGTAGACTATCCATAAGATATACTACATCACCACTTAATTCAAAGCGTCTCTACCTAGCGTAACAAGTAGTTTCGTTGTTTTAATCAGAAAATAGCACTAATAAGTCAGTCGCACCTTGAGTCTTTAAAGCTGTTTATTTTTCGATATGGTTAAACCTTGCTCCCTGGCCGAACTGAAGCTGCCTCAGGAAAGCATTCAAACAGTACCATCCGTTTGTTATGCAAATAGTTTACACGACTGGAGTTGATGTGGCGGCAACCACCTTTTGGTTTTTTACGGGTTGGCGTCCTGTTGGCAATGTCTGCCTAGAGTAAAAACCAGTAGAAGTACACCTGATTCTGTTTAAACCGTGATCGAGGAATGTCGGCCCTTTGTCCGTTGTAATCAATTCCACGGCAAAAGTAGGCGTTTCAAAAACAGACATTCCTAAACAAGTCATCTCAAAATCGAAAACGTAATGTGCAGTGTAAATCTCTTCTGCACTGTTCAGCATTTTTTCAACAATTTGCACTGTTTAAAAACAAGCGCTGAATTAATAACGTCCACAGAACTGCCACGCAGAGTTTTAGCGAAACTTTATGATAGATGTGAAACTGCCTAAATCATGAGAGCAATATATACTATCGAAAGCAACTGGCAGGAAGTATATTTTGAGAAGTTTTCCATATAATACTGCAATTTCTATAGTAAATAAATAAAGTGCTAATATACATAAGCTAACGTTCTTCATTCAAAACAATCGACTCTGTGTACTTAAAGAGCATTAAAAACCAATCCAGGAAAAGCGTGTACAAAATGATTTTTGGGGAAGCCACTTTTTTGGTTATGCTCAAAAAGTTCCTATCTTAAGAAACCATGATTTTTGCGGTTAAACAGACAGCTTGCACAAACATGAGCTAAGTTAGTGTTTTCGAGTTTCTTACAGCCAAAACAGTCGGACAGAGATGTAGACTTTGCAAACCAAAAAACCCAAGGGGATAGAAAACGAAAATCCGAGTGAAAAAGAAAATGCATTGATAGAAGATTTTCCATCATTAGTCGGCATACATATTATAGTTTAAAGGATCGCTGTATTAAATCAACCACATTCAAGCAACGACGCAATAAATTTTGGGGGAAAATCGCAGAGCAGCGATTACTTGCAATCGTTCAGATCTCAGCCAGAGGATGAGTGATTACTTCAGTAATGATTGAGTAAACAGTTTCGTAGAATTCCGATTCCTTTTTTTCTGCTGGAGGCGTGCTGCGTAAGAATGAAGGTATCATTGAATGGCACAGAAAAATGCAAAACTATTAACTTTCTACATTCTTCGTACACGGTTTGTTTGAAATAGACGCGAGTGAAGTTCGAAAACTCGAACAACACAAAATTACAAGTTAAAGATTAAAAAACGAATACTGTGTGAGACCGATGTTAATTTGGCTTTGCCTGAAGTGGCAAACGTTAAAAAAGTATAATGCAGTATTTTTAGACTTTTATAGATGAAAGGCATTGAAAGCCGTAATCTGGTTTTCGAGTTGTATCTTAAAAATCCGGAAAACTTTTGTTGAAAATTAAATGAATACCGTTGATAGTTAATTTATTTCAAAAACAATATTTTGAAGTTAGCTGAACAGGAAAATTGAAGGAAAAACTCTTGTTTAGAAAATCTTGTTTTCTAAACCAATCTTTGATACACTAGTTAGTCGTGAGAGAATAGACAACGGAGCAAGCACTAAACTCTCCATGATGTAAGGTAATAGGCCGACTGGATCAAACAACGTGTTTTTCTGAATTTTGAACAGATTTGTTTGAATTCCTGAATAACTAACAAACTATCTGATAACAAGGCAGTTTGTCGAGTTGGTATTTTTCGCTTCTAACAAATTTAGACAAACGTTATCCAGATGCAGTTAAAAGCTATGAATATGAATTCTTTTTCGTCATGGTAACTGTTCATCTGCTAGCCCATGGGCGTCCTTGCAAAACAAATTATTCGGCTTGCCCGCAATAAAAAGCCTAGTTGAAGCAATTGAATTTTTACTTCTCAATTACTTCTAGCACAGCATTCAAGATATTTTTCGGTTTTTAAATAACTTTTCGTATCTTTCAGGCGAAAATCAGCAACAAGGACATAATTATTCGTTTTAACCAACAAACTATCGGCATAAAAATGTATGCATTTTTTTACTTGGGGCAAACTAATGTGTTTAAACTTTTCTACCATTTGTTTGAGCCTTCTCTTTGACTAAACACCAAAGGTTAATGATGTCTGTCATTGTGCACAATACAAAAGTCTTGGAAGCCGTTTTAGGGAAAGTTAATCTGCTAACATCAGTTTGCTACGATTCTGGAAATATCCTAAAAGTGTATTATACATACACATTTTTGCGAAAATACGAAGGTTGTCGAATTATTCTAAGTAGACGTTTGAATGTGAAGACTTTTACGATGAACACTTATTTCGAAGGACTAATCGAATGCACTTCGGTATTGTGAATGTTTTCAAGCTGCTATGCTTCTCGACTACTTTTGCAAACTGGTCACACTAGCCGAATTTCTTGAGATCTTATCAAAATTTTACACAATAATCTTATTACTTAATAGCTGCATAACAGTTCCCCTTTTAAAACACGTTGATCCGGTTAGGTGATAATTTATTTGGATTGTTAGTGATGGTTTCTCGACAAGAAGTTATTTTTCTTCCTGTTATTTATCAGAGTGGATTACAAAATGAATATGTAAATATGGCAGAAAAAAGGCTGACAAGAAACGATTCATCCTCGAGCAGATTTCGCTGCATTTCTACTGGTGTCCACTAAAGATGAGTTAGAATGTATAAAATTTTATACCGCAAAACAGTTACAAAAGGTCGAGATTCAAAACCTGTTCGGTTGCTAACAAAAGAGCACCAATGTCACAAACAGTTTTCTTTGTATACACAAAAGTAGTGACACCCTAGAGAGTGACTTCCTTCAAATAAAAGAGACTTTATTGAACGTCAGTTAGTTGGGAGGATTTATAAGAAAATTAAACACCAACAGATTGCAAAATAACTCTCAAACTACAATTTCGAAATGGAATAGTTTTACAACTACCGTTCAGAGAAGAAAATGTGTGAGCAACTCCCAATGTCAGCCGTTGTCCGCGTTTTTTGCTGCGAAGCCATTGATGGTGCACTGAACGGTCCGAATTCCCACACCTCCAGTTAAACAACTGATGCCTCAGTTTGTCAAGTCGGACGGAATCTGTGAATACGACTGTGGATGGGGAGGATTCTATGTTGGTAAAACTAAGTACCAACTTGGATTCAGGTTTGCCAAACAACTACCCAAATGGTTCCAACAAACGTTCAGCCAACCAGGCGACTTGGAAGCAACCACCGGGAAGGAGCCATTGTCAACGAGTGTCAAGCATCGCTTGTTAAAGTAAAATGTGATCGGCTCATCAGACACCGTCACTCTGTTTTATGCTTACAGAAAGATCTGTCTGTGACGGTAATGCGGTTTTGTTATCAACCGAACTGGTTTAGAATTTCGGCCTTTCGTAATTCTTTTGCGATATGACATTCTGTACATTCTAACTCGTCCGTAGCAAACACCAGTGGACACAGCGTAATCTACTCGAACAAGAATCGTTTCATTTTTATGTCTGCCTTATTTAAATTTGCAACGGAAAGCAGTTGTTCCAGATAGATATTTCTTAAAGCTCTACTGTGAAATATGTTAACGTCTGACACCTGGGTGAGTTTCTCTCAGAGTCCCCAAATTTTGTAATTTCACAAGTCGTAAGCATATCACCCGGTATATCATTCACCGCCTAGCTTTGTGCAGTCCGTATAAAATGGCAGTAATCATACTCGGCTTTTGAATGTCAGTTCATAAACTTTTGTGGGATCTCGGGAAATAACGTAGTTGTGAAACAATCAGAACAAGAATAATTCCAAAATCTCTACATAAAATAATGACAATAGACGGACTTTTCGTAAAAGAATCTGAGCATTAACTAGAGCTAGTCAATCAACGTCTTTTCACAGTTGTTTTATTTTGTTTGTTTATAGTTATCTATCCAATAGATCAGCAACGTTTTTGAAAGAGAAATTAGGAGCTCTGAGAAAGCCTACTTCGATGGTATCAACGTTAACCGGATCTGGAGATGCAGTCCACAACTTTATATCAAACACTTCAGATTTAAACATGATGGTGGTTTCATGACATTTTATTTCCGAGACTTACAGCAGATGCGAGTCTGCGGTGTGGTTATAGTGTTTTAAGGTTTTTGAAAAAAATTCAACAAGCTTATCAGTAGTTCTGAGATGACGCTTACCTGTCCTATTGATACTGACTATAATTCAGCATACTGGACGAACCAGTTATTACATCACACTAGCATACAGCTTGTAAAGTATAGTAATGAGAATCAGTTCACCCAACAGATTTAAAAAAACTGTAATATAAATCCCATAAATCTAAGGCATGATAACCAAATATTTGTAAAACCACTTTGGTAGGCCCACTCTCGTTACACTAGTGTTTTGTGAAATGTGGTTCATTGTGCAACTAAGCAATCGCCGTTTTTTAGTCAGGTGTTAATTCGTGCTTGGATTTGTTTATGTGAAATAAGAAAAGATTTGAGGCACATATGTTTGCATCTTTTGTTTCTAATTATGAAACGTTTGCTTCAACAGAGACATTTGATGCAATAATTTTTTGAACAAACTGTTTGAAGCTAAACTAAATGTGCCGTCAGAAGAGCATAAAGCTGCCCCGTAGTGCACATCATGAGGGAGCATTAGTTTTGACACACAGAAGGTGAGTAAATGGTCAAATGGCAATGTGATTGATTATTTTACTGAAAAATGCCTGTTCCTAAGAACATTCAGCATCCTATAGAGTACTGGATGAAGAAATGCAAAAATTGTTGAGAGCAGTTTGTCACTGGTTATTATGTGTGTTTCGTTCCTATGCTTACAAACCGGATAATAGTTAGGTTCGAGCAGTAGAACACAACGGAAATTTGCATGTTAGATATAGCTGCAGTGCATTTCAAGCACAGCCAGTGTAAACGGTTTTCCTGTGACTCCAATAAAGAAAAACCGACCATTAATTTGGGCACAGAGCATATCACTTGCTATGTGCATGAAATAATTAATTAAAACGTCATATTTTGTTTTCAATTCTATCATGTATCTGCGTCTACCTAAGGTAGAAGTGTAAATCATAGGGTCGAATAATAAACGCTGCCTTTGAATGCTTCGCGATTTTCTGGCCACTATCCACCACTAGAACACACTGTTTTCAAAAAACAGTACATTTCAGCTCAAATTCGCAAATTACAATCACGAAAAAATTGTTTATTTTTAATCAATTCAGGAAATATTTTCATCAGTTTTGATTTACTTTTCCTAAAAGTGAACAGGTTTTTGCACTTATTCATTCTTTCAGCATGTACTTAGCGTGACCGATAATCAAGCACACTGAACAGCAATCGCCTTTCATCACTAAGCTCGATTTTTGCTTCTCCATAATACACGTTAATAATTCGCATCCTTTGCGATCAAACAATGATAACAAGACAGTCAATGTGCTTAGTTCACGCGCAAGAAATGGTGCCATTAATGTCAGAGACGCCAAAGGTTGCGCGTAGCATTCAGCTGTGTATGGTTACTTCCAGATTGTCTTGCACACAATTGCCATGTTTACGCAAAAATGACTTGACAGAGGTGAACATATTTTATGCGAATAGCGGAAGGTACACATGTATTATTCGAGCAGAGGAAGGGACACCAACTAGATTTTTCTGTCGCTCAAACATAACAGTGTAAGGTCAACCCCCAGGTTGACGATATACTAGAATAACCATTTGAGTAACTGTTTCCTATCGCTGAGGATGCTGCTCTGGTTTTATTTCAAACCGACAATATCAAAAGCTAACTACAAACCATTTTGTTTACATAACGGAATTTAATATTTATGAATAATTCATGAATCGTCTATGTGGTTATAATCGATTTAGGAGGTAGCTGTTACCAAAAATTACGATTATCAACGTGTGCTCATTTTGTGAGATCAAACAACCTTTTCTCTACATAATACTGGAGCACCTACTTCTGCAAAAATTGAATACAACTTAAGGTTACTTGCATCTCAAGGTAGCTTAACTTGCTGGTAGCCCAGGTAGTACCAAATTGTCATATTAGAAAGTTTAAATATAAGAACGTGTGGTCTGAATCGAACGTCCGACAATTCACGACAGTTCACTCACCGTCTAATTACAACCATGTTACGCATACCGAGTTCTGTTAACGCTGGAATCCCATTCGGAGACAACTAGCACAGGATGGGAAATATGGTTCGGCTTCACAGAAATAAGCCCCCGGAGTTAGAATGAACATGGATATACACGTAGGTTGAACAAAGTTTACGCTCGGCTGGTTAAAAATAAGCTTCATCGGTATGATTGACCAGTTGTTCAGATAGCATAAGTTAACCGGAAGTATAAACACGGATCAAATCCGTGGTGATTTAACCGCACAATGAAACTGAAAATTCTCTATATAATCCTTGTTCCTCAAAGCAAAGTCAATAAACTTAAGGTTGTTGGCTACTACATCACAAACGTTAGAAATTGTAACCAGAATTAAAACTGGGTTTGCAAAAGCAGAAAACCAAAATCTTACAGATGGCGGACAAAACCACATTTGTTGAATTAACAAAGTTAGCTCCCGGAGTTGTTGTATTTCAACCACGGAGCGTAAATTATAGCAGTGCATCTTTAAACGTTGCTTATGAAGCGAATGCAGAATACTGGGACTAAACATATTTTACCGTCTTTTTTGTTGATCAGAACGTTTTAACTTGGTAAATAACACGCTTTCATCTTTCAAGCCAAACATACGAAATTATCGGTTTTGTTTATTCAGTAACAAAAATAACTGAGTACCTTAGTTGGGAATGTGAACGCATTTTGTTTACACTTATAGGTCACCGAAGCATTCAGTCATAGATTTATTCATTGCAATATCCCTCATAAAGTTGCCGTTGACTTGGGTAACGCCAGATGTCTCACGTGATCTGACCACTGAAGAGCGATTACTCAGCCATGTGAGAGAAATCACAAACAGTCAAGCGAATATGTCACGCACGCAGTATGTATGTACAAACAAAGCCTTGAGCAGAAAGCGACCTCAAAGCCTTCCCACCAAATTGCAGTAGCTGGTATACAACATTTATGTTCAGCTTCAATAAATTAAGCGGTTCTTTAACATATACGTGTATCTCAGCTAAACTCTTTCATCAGGAGACTTTGAAACTCACTTCCTGTAACCTATTGGATAGTGAGTTCCAGGAAGCTGCATGAATTTACGAGCTTCCTTAGAGGATTTCCCCACTGAGATACTCCGCCTGAATCTGAACTTGTACAGTATAGACTTCGGGCATCCTCTACTGAGACCTACTCCTAACTTCATGTTGATGAATAGTCAGCAGCAATCCAACGCCAACACTTTAGCCGCTATGACGTAGAAACTGGAATTATTTGAAAGAAATCTCAGCTCCAAGTTCGTATTCTTAATTTTCAAATTTGCAGTTCATCACTTAAGTTACACAGCTGATAAGAGCTGGAAAAGTAGGTCGCTTTGAAAAGTTTTCACTAGTTTAACATAAACATACTGCAAACGTTCGCAAGACAGTGGTAAAAAGTTTACCCCCCAAAGAACCCAAGGATGACCCACGGCAAGTTAATACCCAGTAAAAATTGCAGTTTGAATCGAAAACCTCCGTTTCTTTAGTCTAGATCCTCTTCTATCACTTTTGATGACCTGTAATTAGAACCACAGTATCCGCTGCAGAACAAGAGTTTTTAGTGGAATATTTTTACAAATGCCTTTCAATATTAGGGAACCACCAGATATGTAACCTTTACGTAAACATGTAGTCGTGGTTGCATTGTAGAATCTGACATAATAATCAACTGCTTACTTATCATCTTCCTCGGGAGTTGGTGAGTCAATATCTGTTTTATTATCCATGTAATTTGTAGGCGGTGATATTACTTAGCAAACGACTGCAAGCTCATTTTTAATTTTAAAAAATGTGGACTCCAGATGTGTAGTATTCCACCACAACGTTGTCTGTAGTGTCAGCAAATAATCCAAAATGGCCTACTGTTATTGTCATCGTCCGTGGAGTTACTTAAAATCCTCAAATAACAGTTTGTCGTTTATCAAGTAATTTGCCTGGTCGTAATCTATCCGAACTCATGTCAGACAAAAAGCTAAAGCTGACGAATGTCTCCGCAGCCGAATGTCTGTATATCGCTCAAAATACCTGTCTTAATATATCGTCCATCCTCATTCTCTTAACAATCGTCCTTTAAATGCGTCCATCTTTGCCCTCGTGATTTGCTTGGTGATTGGTTAAGAAATGTTGTATGGATATGCGTACGTACTAAGGTGTGTTATATCTATGCATGTAACCATGCAGCTGAATTTGGAATTTGGTCCCCAATTTAAATAAGACATTATATAAAATTTTGTTTCTTAAAATTTGGCCTTTGAAAACCCGAACCAAGATATTCCAGTTTATCAGTAAACAACAGGACGAAACGTGTCAGGTCCCTCACTACTATTTTTGATCAAAAACATAAAAACACAGGTTCATATTGAATGCACGAGTAATAAATGAACAAACGGCTATCAAAAGGCATTTTGCCAGTGGGAGAAAACTCAACAGTTTCAAAGCGAACAGGTCGTTTGAGTCAATAGTTTACGATAATAAGGCAATAACTGAAAATTACTGTTAACGTTTTACTATCAGGTCATTTGTACTATTCTTGTTGATGTCATTGGTGTTGGCTTGCGTAAGAATCCGTTCCGCCTTCGAAGGTTTAGGCGAACAAAACACTCCTGACATTAGGTTAAATGAACTAACAATTTGAAACGAAAACAGCATAGGTAGTGGCAAGAAAGACTTTCCAAATCTTGGCACTAACCGACCGGTCTATTCACTTTGGAAATTTTATTCGAAATCTAAAAAATTATTCCTGGACAATTTTGGAGTATTCAGTAAATATCTTGTCGAACGAGCTAAATGAGTCAACAAAATGTCGTGGTTACATCACTCACTCGAAAAGGATGAGGTCAGATTTTCACAGATAACCTGTTACTACTTTCTCCTGCAAAATCTCGCGCATCAATTATCCATAAATACTTATCCTATCTCTCGCGCAGGCATTGATAAATTTTGTGGTCACAGAAGTTGTTATAAATGTGTGACAGAATGAAAGTTTCGTTAACTTGCGTTTGTGAACAGGCTTTTCTTCAATCTGAGTCAAACACTTAAGAGTTGCTTCAGTCTTCGCCAGTGTTTGGGTTAAAAAACCGTTAAATTTGGCTTGCACCAGTAACGATCTAATCTTCGTGAAAATATGCATCGGCCCTGACTGAAATTTTGTAGTGTACGCACAAACACATCTCGTAATCTCAGTTTGCAAGAATAATCCTATTTCATCCTCATTCTATTGACGGTAGGTCAAACTGTGCTAAACATTCTTCACTTAAAATACTGAATGAATTGTTAAAATTCTGTATGTTCCCCCTAGTAACTGGCATGAAGCAGACAGTAGTTTAGGCTAGAATTTGCCACGGTTTTTATGATCAGTGAAAGCTCTGAGTAAAGTAGTAAGCTGTGTGCACGTGAAACCGATAAACTACTCAGCTTTTGGTGACCTTATCGAAAAATGTACTTTATTATTCAGAAACTCCGGTGCATTTAAATCCTGCGGTGTTTTTTGATAAACTTTCGAAATCAAAATTATCAGTCAAGCAAATTATGGGAACTGTTCGTTAATCAATAGCCAGCAGCGCAACATGTTTTATGACCAGATCTTGCATGCGATGTACGTGCACTTTCGGTAGTCGAAGAGAACATACGCCATATTTTTAAGTAACTACCCCATGATTTCGGTCAAACAATCAGAAGACACAATTTGCGGTCTGAATCTATTCAGAGAATTCTCTTCATTTCTAAACATATAGCTCTCACAAAAGAAGCAAAACTGCTTGAAATCAATTGGTGGAAGTCGATCACGATTTCAATCACTATTCACAACTAAACCCATGACAAGTGAACATTGCAAGAAAAGTTGTTTTTATGCGTACAGAAACAACAGAAGCAGACCGAAAAATTTGACCCTGCATATTTACAGACGTGTGAATTATTCTTATTCATCATGATCCTAAACTTTGTCCTGTGAGCCGTGCTCGATGAACGTCTTGCGTTGACTGAAGCAGCATCCCGGCTCTGTTGAGTGTCGGTCATTCACCCGTGGACTACTAAGTCTCAGTCAATTTAAGATGCAGCAGTGGGCCTCAGTTTTAGTCGATCTTTCTCGCCCACCAATGCAAATATCACCGTACCCATACAAAATTAGAGACGCCATGAATGTTTTCCACAGTACTGCAGGTTTTACTGTATGTCTAAACGTCGTACCTGCAGTCTACTCGAAAGTGTTTATCAAAATACCATCAGTGGAAGGGTGTTTGTTGTACACCGCTGTTTAGCAGACCTTTGAAATTACGCCTACGAAATAATATGTTTACTTCACTCCCAAGTGATAGGTTTAGATGGCTCAGTAGTGCGAAGATCCGTGTGCAGCTTTGTTTGTAAAGGTTTTAGTACATCCTCGAAACGTACATGTGAAGCCATGCATAACAACTTAATTGTCAATGACAATATGTATAACCAAAAGCGAGGCACAAAACGTTTTGTGCATCGCATTGTGCCTGTTGCCTTGTGGTACACTAGAAGTTCGACAGGTCGATCTGAACAGCGGTCACCATTACCATTAGTAAGATATCTGTGTAAACAGGGATGACGACAAACAATTTTTCACTTCGTTTCTCACTTGTTCTGTTCAGAAACGTATGATTCACTTAACTTCTTGACAGTTTCATATTGCGCAGGTCAAGCCACGAATACACCACCTACAGTACGGTTCATCATCGCTACCCCACTCATTTTTCGAAACATCTTACACGGACGAGACCGATGTTATGTTGCTTTCTGAAAGAAAAGCTGGCCTTGAGGAGCTAATATATGTGGAAGGATGTATAAAACTGGGTAGACTATATTTAGAAAAGCAAAATCTTTCATGTACCATCACGCCGCAAGCAAGTGGTCAACATTAACGAAGCACAGTATATTTGTATTAAAAACTATAATTTTGAGGTACGATTTAAAACGTACTTTTCAAATTATGAAGAAGTGGCCACGAACTGTTGGTGTTGTACAGGTATATCACACTTCTGGCGCTTGGTCTGGAGGGTGACACATTGCTGAAATAAACCACTTGATAACAGCCGACCTGTGGATTTCATAAAAACCGTGCCGTACTAGAGTTTCCGCAGCTAGAAGTGTTGAACTGGAATCTCAGATTTCAGTAGAAGAGCCATGAATAGAGGTTTAGGTAACTCACGATTTTGGTTTACATGCAGGTGTGAAGTTGGAAGAATCCATGAAACTTTCCTCTACTTTTTCTGCTTACTCTAGACATTCCATAAATATCACCGTGGTTACACCATTTGATTTGCGACTCATAATGAATACATATTGACTTAGTTGTCGAAGCGCGTACACGAGTTTGATAATTCAGGGCATAAATTTTGTATTGATGACAACTGAACTTACCTGACAAATCACATAAGTTGGCATTCTGCCAGCTGTCATTATCGATCAACTCGGGATAAGGTACGTGACTTGACACTCAATTTTATTAAGTTAGACAATAGGTCGGGTCTTATTTTACATGATGTCGGAAAACCAGGAAGTGCTGCCCCGTTAAGGTGTATTTTTCGAGATAACCCATTTCTACTAGAAAACAGTGGATTTTACGCGCACACCATCTGGGTTAGAAAAGCATTGTGCAACTTGCTCCGATTAAGTTACTGTCTACATTAGTCAAAATATTCTGAAAAAAGTTCAAAACGATTTTAAAGAAGACGCTCCTAATATTTCTGTTTGCTATCTTGCGCTCAATTTTAAACGGCCACGGATTACCTTCTTCAAATAAACAAAAACTTGGGTTCTCATAAGCCAATTGAACAAAATTATCCGAGGAGCCCAAGTATTTATTCCTAATTTTCGTCGCATATTCTACCCTTAGTGATAGCTTCAAAAGGTGATTTATTCAACATTCAAACGCTTCACTTCGCCAGCATCAGTTTTTTTATCAACGTACAGACCGTTTTGAGGAACCACGGGTGATCCGTCTTGGGTCAGGAGTATTTGGACATCGCGACAATTGTAAAACCACCCACATGTCGCTAAGTTCTGTTTATGTGAGACAAATGCACCTCATGGTAACGAAAAATAGTTGACACTCCTTTCTTTCAAACCCAACAAATAAGCCGCACGATTCCCAGAACCGCTTTGATGTGTAGTCCAGCGTAGAACGTTAGTTAGGTAGGCGTATTCAGCTGAAATAAAGAGCCGCGATGCAGAGTTCCCGCATGGTTTCGAAGTGATAATCAATTATATACAGGTACAGTTTATTGAATTCTAGCTGCACGGTTACGGGGCCTCGTGCCGTTGTGTGCTTGTCGGGCAAATGCACTTTAAAATTCCTGATGTGAATTCAGATTTGCAACGGGAAATGGTTGTTTCAAAATCCTGATATCGTTTAGATGAAATCTTCAGGGCGTTCAGTTTAACGCTTGAATTCTGTAAAGTGAGGATAACATTCAACGGGATGAAAATATGTGTAATAATCTGAGCGAAAGACTCGGTGCCCTGGAATGCAAGGTAACCAAATAAAATTGGAACCTCAGATCGAGCAGCAAAGTGACTTATACTTAAACGCAGCCCTCAAATGCAGACACACCGAATTGTTTTGACAATCGTATTACCATGAACTAAATCGCAAGGACAATGAAACTACAGATTTCACTTCATTGCACACAAGAGACTTCAACTTATGTGCCCTACAGACGTGTTCACAATGACTTCAAGTAAGTTGGAAGTGTTCGCGATTGAAAAAGCCCTGCTTCTCATTATTTCAGAATTCCTTCGAGGACAGCTTACGGATGTTAATCGCAAGTGCTGATCACACTTAAGAGGCATTGGTCATTGTGTTAAATTCCCGCCAAAGGAAAATGGAACAATCTTATTTATATTCAGCAAAAGTCCAACCATTTTTGTTGTCCAATAATAGAGATGGACAAAGCAAAAAATGACTGAAATTGTTAGGCTATATCCCTCCTGTCCAAAATTAATTTATTCACCTCCCGAGTTTCATATTTTTAAATACAACGCATTCAAAAAATCCATTCTTTCCAAAGGCTTCAGTTTGCGACAAATACGACTGTCAAGGCCCCCACGGATTCTAGGTTATTGGACAAATTTCGTTATGAGTAAACCTCTCTGCAAATGTGGGCAGATTCTATGATAGCATGGACAGAAGACTGTGTGCTTCACACGCAAATTTGTGCACAGTTGAACAATGAAAAGACTACACAGTGATGAGCGATTGTATTGATTTGTTGCAGTCATTTTAAAACTTCCGTGATAGAATCTCAATAATGAGCTCATCGGAACTAAACTTTAACTAACCCGATGTCGGAGGTGTTCACGCAACCTGGCACTTTATAGTGCAAAAGTGACCAGGTTATATCCGTTTACATTGAAGTCTACTCTTGAGACCTCGTGTAAATAAACTTTCAGTCTGAAGGTGTGCGAATATCAGAGCAATGCGTTTTCCACCAAATATCACACTCAGCATTCAAAATACCGTTAGAATGTTGTCAAATCAGCGTTTTCTGAATAGTATCCCGTAACTGATTGACACTGATCACAGTGGTATCTGAGACGTTCATCTCAAACCTTCGAACTTAATCTTATTCCTAACATTAAACGATCCCTACAAACTTATCGTTTAACAACTCTTGAAAATTAACATACAACAGCGAAATTAACTTGGTGTCTTTACCAGTAGACTCCAGATGTGCTAATCATTTTAGTGGTTCTGGTTACTTATGCTTTCGCCTGATTGTTAGGATGTCTATTTTCGAAATATCTGAACTTCTGAAAGTAGTAACACAATGAAGAGACCGAAACGAGTAAACGGTTACATGTGTTACCTACAAGCCCTTTTTGCTGTATAATTTCCAGATAGCATCAAATCTTTCGACACTGTAAGCTTGAGGATATCTTATTCCACCAATACGTGTTTACTGAACAGAATGTAAACGTCTACAATAATATTTGTGCCAAGTGTTGTACCATCGGGCCCGCGAATGTTTGATGCGTTTAAACAACGCAAGTTTAACGTTGGCTATCACGCTCAATTTATCGATTAGAAAACGAAGAAATGCACAGGTGAGCCATACGATGTAACTCATTATATTCTGCATTACATTCTACAAACGAACAATGAAGTGCTTGCTGTGCTTCAACTTGAGGTAGGATTCCAGTGGTATGTAGAAAGTTGTTTAGCACTCTAGTGGTCACTAGTGTGGTGATTCATGCTGTTATCCAGACGGTTCGTCCAATTATTTTGTAAACAGCACTCACTAAGCTACAGGGTCAAGTTAAGCAAATGAATCTTTGTGTGGATTGCTCCCTTGACCCGCTACACCCTATTTTGGTTGGCGTAAGAAAATATCTGGAAAACCACATCAGCTAGTTTCCCCGAACATCTTTTAACTGGAAGCTTAGACGCAACTGTTTGGAACCTAATCATATCCAAACCTGCATGCTGACTACCAAGTCGAAAATGACAACTGTAGAAGTACTGAGAATTCTTTATATACAGCAGAACTGTGAATGTAACCGTGAAAATAACTCCTTGTTCTCCATACATCTGAGACTTAGTTGACGTTCCATGCAGTGCACAGATAGAATATGTTAATTAAACCTGTTTGGTTTTTTCAGGACAAACCGAAACTCACAAACCGTTCGAAATTATCCTTTCTGATACTGTAAACCCAGTTTTGTTCACTGCTGAGATAAAAAAAACGTGAGCACGTGTTGTCTAACCACTTTTAATCTAACAACCGGATGAAGAAATATAGCCTACCAATTTAAACCCATCAAATTTAATAGGGTTAGACGGGAATTCGACGGGCGGAAGGCATAGAGATTAATCATTCCAACTCATTGTTTATTAAAATGCAGCCTAAACAACAATTTAACTGTTTGTAGACGTGCTCACAAGAGAAACGAATAAAAATGGACCATTCAACCGAACTACGTCTGTCTGAGAATTGTTAAAATATACACGTGAATGACGAACAATGAAATTTCGATGGTGTTATTGAAGAGTTCATTGAAGCAAGCAGACTTAATGTTATAGATAACTACATACGGCCATTTCACTGCAATCAACCCGTCGACCACCCGTATTCGTTGCGTGTTCCGCATGGCAAATCAGCCCTGGTATGTGCATCGCACTGTAATAAAATCCACGAAGCAAGCGGGCCAAGAATATATTAAGAAATGTCAGGTTGCGGTTGATCTTCGGCCTGTTTGTGTGAAGATATCGGTAGCTTCAACTCAGATTCGATATCTTAACTGCAGGCAGTAACTCCCAACCAACACGTACAATGAACTCGAAAGTCGAGGCAAAATTTTCATTATCAAATCAAGCGTATAGTTTTATGCCATTCCAATGTGGTTCAGCTAAATATGCGCCTATTTAACTAACACTGGACTGTTTTATATGGCCAACATTTTCGTTGCTATTGCAAGGTTTTTTAGACAGTTCATCCATTATTTCGTTGAGTTCTTCGCATAGCATCAAAAATTGAGCAGATGACGAGCTTGTAGGAACGGCAAACTTGTCCTCATTAGAACACTACGAGAACCACTTAGAAGACAACTTAATTCTCACGGTGGCTCGTGAAAAAATGATAAATAGCCAAAGATTTTCACGCACTAATTACGCTTTTACTGTTCGCTTCATGAAACATATAAAAGCTGTGATCGTGCTCTAACCAAATGTGTTTTTCTGAAACAGGTTTTTATTCTACTTCTGATCAAGACCCAGAGTAAACATCAAGCCAGCGTCTACAAAAATTGTTACAGAATAACGTTTACGGTGGGTTTTAAGCATCAATTTGCAAGCAGGTTTCATGATTAGCCATAGAGTAAATACGGTAAACCACATTGTCCCTGAGGCCTTTTCGTGATAAAGGTATTTGCACGTATAGCGCCGCACATCTCAAGTTGACAGCTACTATTGCAATCCGATACATTGCCGAAAGGAGTCTCTGCAGGTTATTTGGTGATTCTAATTAAAAGGCGTTTAGGCGAATAGTCCGTTTTAGATTATTCATCATCAGGTCACGTGTATAACATTCCATGTAATCATAGCCGTTAAGTGGCGGAAGTCCAGAGCAACTGTCCACGTAATTGCGTCAAACGGTTGTAAATTAGAAGACAGTAACTTGACCAAACTGACCTTGGGAGTGTGAAGTGGATAACGGGGGACCATGGTGGACGTAGGACATGAAGAAAATTTGTCTGAGTGCATAATTGTGGATTAAACAATCAAATTCTGTTGGAGTCCGCGGTGGCCAGACTCGGAAAGTTAAGCCCTCCGGACTGACAATGTAAAATTGACTGATAAACAGTTCGAGCCGACAGAATCAAAAAATATACTGTCATCTGCAGAAAAGAACTCGATTTACACGACGCCACGCTATAATGGCTGAGTTACGGCTGAACTAGTGATTCGTAGAACGAACAAAGCAATTGACTGAGAGTACATCACACTTGCGAACCTGGTCCAGATTCAACTAGGCAGTCCACGTACAACTTAAAAATATATAACTTAAATATATGACCCCTTTTCTGTTTACACTTTCATGCACCCCAGTGGAACAGGATACTTTTGTCGCGAAAGCGGACACGTTTCCTAGGGGATACTTGAACATTACGCCACCTGGCTGTCTAAGGGCGATGTAAAGTCCATTTTGCGTACAATTCTGACAAACCTGGTCAACTCAGAGCACCAAGTCTCACCAGGAGTGACCTACGAGCCATTTACTGCTTCTCCTGTAGTCAATCCAGAGGAGTTAACTTTCCTAGTCTGACCACCGCGGACTCCAACAGAATTTGATTGTTTAATCCACAATTATGCACTCAGACAAATTTTCTTCATGTCCTACGTCCACCATGGTCCCCCGTTATCCACTTCACACTCCCAAGGTCAGTTTGGTCAAGTTACTGTCTTCTAATTTACAACCGTTTGACGCAATTACGTGGACAGTTGCTCTGGACTTCCGCCACTTAACGGCTATGATTACATGGAATGTTATACACGTGACCTGATGATGAATAATCTAAAACAGACTATTCGTCTAAACGCCTTTTAATTCTGAAGACTGCATGCAAAACATTATTTTAAGAAAATCTTCAATCGGCTTGGAAAATATTAGATGAATTCGATCACTCCGAGGTTACTTGTTTATCGGTGAAAAAGGATCCAGTTTTCACGAATGTGTGTACAACTTGAATTTTACGCAAAACTGCTGTATTGTAAAACGAGTTCCATTCATTCATTCCTGCTCTTCATGTCTCACTCGTCATTTTCAAACGGCAAAGGGCGTTGTAATTGTCAGCACTGTTTACCAACGGGAAAAATATGTACCTGTTGTCTTCTATAATTTCCCCCAGAATCAGGATATATCGTGACAACATTTACTGTGGTGCCACTTTTAGATTTGCCGGTTTTCATTTCAAACTTAGATGAGACGTCTAATTTAGCTCATTGTTTGGTAGTGTATGGAAAGAACGTTTAAACGATTTTCTCTTAAAGATCCTACAAAAATATTAAAGCTATGAACTGAGCATTCGATAAACGAGATTCGAATGGAATTCTTCTAAGTGAGCATGACTGTACGGGTGCAAAAACCTAAATGAATTCATAAACTGTACTGAAATTATTTCATTAAATAGTAGCCGCTTTAAATGATTAAATCTACCTTCGCCTTTTTATAGCCTGTGACATTAATAGTCAAAGCAGTATACGGAAACCTCAGAAGTGACCAATTCCTACCGATGAAATGAAAAACGAGACTTGAGCACGGAATTTTCATTTATTCAACCATTTTTTGCAGTCCAATAGTGTTGGCTGACATCAACGTAGGTTGAGATCAGAAACGAACCGAGAACACGTACTTGTATAACCTACGACAAACTTTTATCGTTCATTTTCTCAGGACCTCCTATGAACTCGCTGACAACAAGATAACCTCAATTATAAATTTAACAGAACATTGCAATATTTACATGAGCGAAATTTGATATTAGTCTTAAGATGTTAGTGGGAACCTGACATGTGCATAGAATAATTTATCACACATCAGTAAATGTAAGAAGACTAAACCTTCTTAGAATTGTGATCAAAAATTCTGTACCCCAAGAAATTCTTAAGAATTGAAGTATTCACAGGTCCACATGTTTATAGATTTTGACAGATAAGAATGAACTCATCGATTATACGTAACCGTCTCTTTTTCCGGGAAACTGTGTACCGGAGAGTCTATAGGCACAGAGAAAAAGTGAATAGAAGAGAATAAAAGAAAACCTCATTAAAGCTGTGGACGTGTAGAAATATCACTAACGAACATTGCAGTACATCAGAACGGCATTCCGTCAAGTTGGGATTGGGTTAGACTGGCAGTTAGAAAACCTGTATTGCAGATAGTCTCTCGCGCATGTGCCAGTGAAACAGTAATTTGGAGCTCTCAACCTGTTCAGCCTTGGACACAAATTTGAACAATGCATCTTAGTGCGAACAGACTTTAACTGTGTGGCAATTCTCTCTGCAAAATAACTTGTTGATTTCATAAGTAATTTCCCAGAATGATCCCTTCAACGGCGATTCTTGTTTAATGAGAGGTGATGGGTCAGTTGTTGGTCTGAAGTGTCCAGTGCATCAATAAAATCAGGTCTCCTCTGAGGTGTCCGTAATTCGTTGAGAAGTAACCTAATCCCGCTAGTCTCCCCAAGTAAGAGATTTTCCCAAGCGTCTTATTTCTTTGAATGACCTCTGTCTCAACGGCGCAATTGAAGCGAATTTTTTAAGATAATGACGGTAGGCATAAAAATGTGTTGTCACATGTAGATAGATTATGGGAGCGAAGGTGGGATGAAACCTCTCAGGACTGAAGGTGACAAATTCTCCGTGAGGTTCAAGGTTGATTTTGCCTTTTTAGACATGGTTACACATGTTGTAGACTGTACTACAGTGTCCGACACCAGGGCTTGCTCACATGCTCACATAAATGGCTTTGTGTCGTCAAGTTAGTAGCTGATGCAATTTTCATGACGTGTGACTTCATGTGTGATGACATTGAACGTCAAAATATTTCATGAGGAAAACCGTTTTGGACGGTTCAAGTCTTTCTTTAGAGGGTATCAAATCTTCCGGGTACTCTGAAACTAGTCCAGCTTCGTTTCCTTAACAGAGAACGTTATTAGTGAATTGACTATACCGAGTGGTTCAGGAACGAAACGAACAAACAACAGTGGTCCTAAGATGAATGCCTGCTGAACGCCGCTATTGGAAGCGAACCACTCTGGTAATTTTCTGTTTGACTTGATGTTCAACCTAAGTTTAGCACCATAATCTTCAAGTTATTACAGTAAGCGTCCGTTGTGGTCACAAGTGTGGAGCAACGTAACAAGACTGGGTGTTTAGTTCTGTCACAGACTCTGGAATAGTCAAGACAAATCACACCTGTGGCTATTCGCGCGTCGACAGCCTTCATTCAAAGGCCATGGGCAATCACCTGATTTGTGATGTATGTGTATTCCTTACGCGAGGTATACTGTTGCATGAACGAGAGTAAACTTTCCACTACTCTGGAGAATAGAGCAAGCGACGTTATTAGCTGGTGGTTGGCTGCGACATTTCTGCATCAACCTTTCTGAACCTTTGGAAACGTGTCGGCGACGAAAGGAAAAACACCCGTGACAAAAGTGTTTACCTATTTCTCCAAACTAAGTTGGTGAGCAAACACCACACAACTAAATTCTAGGTCACGTCTCTGCAATGCTAAAGTTGTGGTCTGCGAATACGTGAATTTGAAGATACCACTTATTACACCTCTAGGTCTGCTCTGAAAGGCTGACATTGTGAAATAAATGGATTGTTATCCAGCGTTCTATTAGACAGTTAATGAGTCGGGTTTATTTCTACGGTTTGTTATGCTTCCGTAAATAAAGGCTGTGCCAGCTAAGGATGTTATCAGACCCTAACTGTGCTAACACTTTTTAATGGCCTGAGAAACCGAAACGTATACCCCAGTTCACAACTTTCGGCAAAGCCGTGACACCTGGGAACACGATAATCGACTCTCTCACCCAATACACAAAGTAAATATCTGGCCCACAAAACAGTACAATCAGCAAACTTGGCGTTCTGCTGTTGAAGCATTCAGGTTTCACTAGTCGAATTGTTGGCGTAGTCCAAAGTCACCAGCGGTCGACATGCGCGGATGTCCTGTGTCTCGAATCAATACTGGAGCCAGGCCAGCTGGACAGACTTAGGTAAGCAAGCTCGGACGTGTGAAAGTGGCTACTGCAATCACCCTCAGAAAAAAACACGCTTGTAGTTAGGCGACTGATGGCCTAACGCGAGAAGTACGACTGTTTCGTCAAAAAATGAAGTAAATGGTTACACGTTTTTAACATATCGGAGGTCGAATTTACGATTATCGCAAAGTTATCCGTGCAAGGCACACCAGTCTAAGTAGAAATGAGCTGGCCTATCGAACAGAGTTATCACCTTATGGATTACGGCAAAAACCCAGTGACAGTGCAAATACAATGAAAGACGCGCTGCACTAACCAACGGTGTGTGCGAAACTTCACTGAAGGTCCAAAATCCTCTGAAGACACGTACAGTGACTGCTTGCATGGTCATTGAAACTACTGAAGGATTTTATATAACTATATCAAAAGATTTATTTGAAAAGTTTATTCTCAAATTAAAATAATGGTGAAAAGTTGACGGTAAATTTTGGTCCAGAAAGGTAATCGATTACAACACTCCTGAGGAAGGCCACCCGAGATGGTTGAAACGTAGACTATTACAACTTGCTCGTAACGTTCTGTTATTCCCAATTTGTTTATCAATAACATGTTAAACACCACGCCCAAACTATTTAACTTCATTCGTAGTATAAAACAAGGAATTGTAAACTGGCAATCAGTAACAGCAGTGAATGAGTTCATACTGACTTGGTTTTTTGATGGAAATCGTCCAATTGATATTACGGTAGCGACTCCGATTAGTCCGCTAAACTACGATAACAAAAACTGTTTAAGATCACGTCTTTACTGTAGACGGTTGCTGTGGACAGCCAGAATGCAGGGAAGTGGTGTTCACATGTTCTTGTAAGTTGTGATTTGCTTTGGTAAGCGCCCTAGAGTTAAACGACCGCCTACGGTTCAAACTAAGTTCCCATTCTAGGGATTAAGTCACTAGGACGTTACGGTTGGTACCCCAAAAGTCACGCTGAAGGCGGCACAATGTCGTGTGCTGTATTGCAGATTATCATATTATACAAACATGCCAAAAAGATTCACTTTGTTTTAGGGCAGTGTCCGATAAATACATTCCATGTTGAAATGGTTTGGGTTGTACTCCGAGGATTGCATGTAGTAGATTGATGAAGATGTTTCTCCGAAACTATACGCCACTGAGAAATCTTTGAAGGACGCTAGTTCCGCAGGCACACAAGCACTCCTGGGTCGAGGTCTGTCACTAGCCACAAATGACGTAACGGTGAACTTAATATGTTCCAGTTGTCCGTCTCAACTCTGACAAAATCCTTCCAAGGGATTTATAAGAAAAAGGGAAAGACCTTTTCCTATTAAATGTTTTATGTAGATGAAAGGCCACATTTTTGCCGCTGTTACTATTCTCCTTCCCGTAATAACTTTCTACAAACGTGAGCAATACTCTCCAATTTGCAGTATATCTACCCATACTGGGTAGTAATAATTTGACATAGAAATTGAGTGTGCCGGGCCTACAAGAAACAAAACTATAAGCCTCTATGACTGTAAGTCATAGAAGGCTAGATATTCTCGTAAAACTTTTCGGACACAGAGATCATGGGTGGTTACCAACTTTACTGAAAACATTATCATTACCAACAAATTGGTTAGAACATTTGAATAAAACACGGCAACGTTTATTTGGTATGTAGCAAGTAAACTCATTTCTTGACTTGTAAGAAAATTCCGGTAAATAAATGAAAACTGGGGCATTGACTGGTAGTGGTAGTAACCACAAGAAACTCTTGAAAAGAACCTGTTAGCAAAACTTATGTCACAGTAGTTTCCGGACAGAAATTCGAAAGACGTTCTAGACACAATTAACTACCGCTGTCGAGTTTACTTTCTCAAGTCCATATGACGAATCTTCGTCGCTCCTGAGTTGCATCGGACACAAGTATTACACTCGAACGAACCTTGCCAATAAAATATTCAAAAACGTTTTGCTGAAACTAAAGTTTATATGCAGCCTATATCCTCGTGTGCACTAGGAATAGTTTATCAACCATTCAGTTAGCGTGGTAAAAGCGTTTCCTGTGCTTTGGTTCTTGTTCGCCAAGACCGTTACGAGTGAACGTGTGATGCGTTAACGCATGCGATCGTACAAACTAAAGACGGAAAAATTATCTAAATAAAATTGTCATAGCTCAGAGTATTTTAATTGGGCGGAGCACAATGGAATGTATGGCCGCAGGGAATTCAAAGCGAGCGTTCGGTTTCACGTATTACGGTATTCCAGACGCCCTAATAGAACAAATGTGGATATGGTTTTCACCCTTTATCAACAGACTTTTCATTACAAATGACATGTATCCCTAATCAGTCTTTTCACTAGAACAGCGCATGATATTTCGTGTGTAGCTGACAAACTGATCAAGAATATAGTAACGTTTAAAATATTTCGTCAACCAACCTACCTCAGCAAACCATAGCAACAGTTAGAATGCTGAGATACTATAACAGTGCGTCCGCAATTCTTACTATAAAAGTTTGAAGCAATGGTTCCCATCGATAAATTTGAAAAAAAAGCCAATAGTAGCATGTAAGATGTCTTGCGCAATGACATTTCGTTCACATCTCATCGGTCACTTTTGCGAAATTAGCATACACTTTATATAGTTGGGGGGTGGGCAAGCAGCTAGGCGAAATCAAATTCTTACTATATTTTACTTCGCATCTATTCAACCAAAACGCTTGTTACTGAGTTTACAAAGTTGCCGTCTGTTCAAACAACAGAAGTTGTGATCCTTTTGAGGACTGGCGGCTTTTCTGGGATCCACAGTGTCACACTCCGATCAAACAGCCATATGGCTAAATCTAAAATGAACCTCTAGAAATACACAACCAAATACACAGGTGCACTATCTACAATGTTCTATGGAACAGTCCACCACAGCCTTCCTGAGTATTGATTCAGAGATGTAAGGTGTTGGGCCGTTTTTACTCCGATGTTGCAGATCTTTAAAGGATTTGGAGCAGCACATAGATGTCAAAACGAGAACTAGGCGTTGCAGCATCCGTCCCGGAACAAATCCACAGACTGTCCCAGTCTAACGTAGCAGTCGGTCCTCTACAGTAGTTGGTTTTTCAGACACTCACTTTCAACCTGTCCTTCTTAGCCAAAGAGTTTAAACGGCTTACCACAAAATGGTGCGGTTCATACGTCGACATTCAATGTCACTGAGGTCTGCCGTCTGGATATCCCTAGTGTCCACATCCTAATAAAATTCTCAAACTAACTTGACTGCCTCAAGAGTTACGGGTATTCGAGAGATCACGGATGCAGTTAAAAGTTGTTCTTTTTTTCCGTTTGACAAAAAAACGATAACCCCAGTGCAACGGAATTTGTTTGTCAACATCTGCAAACAGCTTCACTCCACTGGGTGTTAAACATCAAGAGAAACATGTGTTCTGCCAGAAAGCGGTACGGCTATCCAAATATATCACCTCATATCCGACTTCGATTAACTCGACGCAATAGACAATCTGCGCAAAGATGAACATGGGAGAATGAAACTTAAGAAATCCAGGAAAATCCTATAAAAAAAGAGAAATCAGCGAATAACTCAGTAAAGCAGCTGGACAGGAGCACCTATTGGAATGACAGAGTCAGATTTCTGCCAACAATAGGAAATCCTCAACAACCGGCATGCAAGTATAAATACCGCTAAGACCGATACTCAACATGTGTAATTCGCCCTATCATGCTGTTGCACAATGGCATGCGGAGACGCTGGAGCCGGTTAAGAGATAGGTTACGGAGTACATTCTGAGAAAGACATTTGAGTTCGTCGATTCTCTCCCAAAACTCAATGTGTCCGATCAAAAACTACTTTCTTTAGACGTTTTGTCTATATTTACCAATATCTCCTCGTTCCAGACAGTACATTTTAATGTGACTGCATCGAAACTTGTCGGATTAACGTCGGTCTACCTGTGACTGAGATGAAGGAGTTATTAATGATCTGTACTAGCAAGATTCAATTTCAACTCGATGCTGAGCTCTACCGTGTAGTTATGGGTTTACTGCTACACCCATTAATGGCTGATATTTTCACGAGTTGGACGAAATTCTTAGAACTGCCAGTTATTATCGACAATGTGCAGATGATATTTTTGCGTAATGGACAAAACGGAAGTTTTACAGAAGCTTTTGACCGTTCTTATCAAAGCGCACACGAACGACATACTCACTTTGGAACAAGAAACTGATGACCGCATGTCATTTTTGGACGTAACACTAGCACGCAGATCAGATGGGTGATTACAGCGAAGTGTATATAGAAAGAAAACCTGGAGCGGGCAATATCTACACTTCCAGACCAATGTACCGATTAGTCTGAAACGAGGCCTTGTACGCTGCTTGACAAATAGAGCCCTAAGAATCTGTACGAAAGATACGGTTGAATTGGAGTTTGGCGTGTTACAGGATATCCTTTTTAATAATGCCTGTCACCGGAAGTATGCAAGAATGACCAATCAAAGCCCGGATAGCACACAGTTGATAACTTTGCCGTCCAAAGGATACACAGCAGCCGAGGTGATAATGCGCCAACTAACCGATGCGATCGGCAGTGCCTACTGTGCTGCAGGTTCCGTCGTAACGTTCCAATGAAAATGGACGGTGCCATTTAATCTGAAAGATAATGCGCCTAACAGTGTTGCTTCGTCCTTCATCTATCCATTTGACTGTTCCTTCGGTTCACCATACACTGGTCGCGTCACCAGACCTTTTTTGGAAAGAATTCGTGAACACTGCCCAGCGTGTCTTCGTTCCGGAATAACGGAGGACATTGACGCATCCATTATGGCCCACATGGTTGACTGTTACCGACACACAGACACGAATAGCACGTCTCGCATCGTCTACCGTGCCCAGGCCGCCGCGTCAGGAAAGATCAAGTGGCGCACCATGTGTACAGACGAGGCGGTCACAATGCGATTACGTCCACCAAATTTGTTTTTTTTTCAAAAACAGTTCGTTTACATCTGTGGGATTACCATGACCAGACACCTACAATCAATCCACGCTACCATATGGTCCTGTACTTCCCAACTCACCCCAATTAACACTGACTTCCGAAAATCTACCTCCCTTGTGGGCATAATCACAACGAATTCGTGTTCATGTTTTGCCTAATCACCTTACTCTCTTACTATTTTTGATAAATAACTTCCTTTACTGTTACATGATTTGATACATAATTTTACCAGCCTAAGATGAGAATTTGTGGATATGAATTCTCATCATTTTGCGGAACTTTCCTTTGCAGGATTTTCTCTCTTTTCCCGCTTCTTTTTTTGCAGCTGTCATATTGTAGAGTGCGGTTTTGCTTTCCCAATTGTGCCTCTGACTTTCTTCTTACCCCCTGAAATATTCCATCCGTGTTATGAGGTATCTTGCCGGTATACCATAAGTGGCGTAGAAGCCGTTGATTTCTTCAAGTTTCGTATGCTCCTAGATATTTATCACTGGCTCATCAGTGCTAACGGCGCAATATCTTAAACTGCACACAAGTTTGTACACGGCACACCTCATTGATAGCAATTTTCACCGGGACAGTTATTTTATTCATTTAGTTATTGAGTTTTTACTACTCACCGTGTTACTTCTTCCCTCATCTGAACGCTCACTAAGCGATTTGATTGCATGGTTTCAAATGAGCGTCACGGTGACGTAAATTATAGGGTTGTTTTCCAGGTGATGCAAAGAAGGTGTCTAGCACTCCTGCTATTTTCATTCACTGTAATGAAACGTTACGAAAATGATCTAGTTCCATTGTTTTATCAAGGAGATGATAAAATTTTGCTGTGTTGTTGTCGTTCCATGATTAACTTGATTGGCGTCAAACGTAGGCCAGCCGACACAGATGTCAAATCTACCATTTTAATATAATTTATTTATAGGTAATTTATGAATGATATTCAAGGTCTCCACGGAATTACGAGTCAGATCGGATCATAAGGTTATACAGAAGACTAACATTTGCGGACATAACAAGAAGCAACGAAACGAGCCAATATTTTGCATTGCACTATTCGTCGGAATTTCAGTTGTTTTCCTTGGATATCTGTGCATCAATGTTTAACTCATTGTGAACGGTTCATATCACAACAAAGGATTTCCATCGTTCCACAATCTGTGTGCTAGTTGGTACTAAATTTGAAGGCAGCTTTGTCCAACTTGATAAAATGAGGTCCAGTACATTTGTGCTGCCTTCGAGAATGCCTTGGAAACTGCCGCCAAGGATGATCATTTTGGAAAACAACAAGTTTGTAAGAAAACCAACGCGCAGTATACCAACACATCCTGGAAGAATACGGATCCCAGCGCATTACAGATTGATCTTGACGCGATTAAGCGCCAGTCGTGAAACTGGAGTTTCCCTCTATTTGACAGTAAATGTGCCCACGTGTCACTCGGTAGCGATTTTATTAATAACTTCATGGTTCATAGTGCGTTTAACAAAGTAGACGTGAAAATCGGTCTGAAGAAAGTTCTAGGCATCCGGTTATCGTTTAACTTGTCCTTTTGGTGTCACCATAATATGGTAGCAACAAGTGGATTTGCCGTCCTCAGGATGATTGAGCGGACTTTTCTGCGCATAGACAAAAAAGCGTCTGAGACGTTTAAAATAGCTTATATAAGACCGCTCCTCGATTATGGTAATCAAGTAGTATTTCCCAGCCTGAAGAAAGGTATATTAGCTGTTGAGCGTGTGCAGCGCGCGGCTACCAAGCTAGTCCCTGGCATAAGAAGTTGTCAATTACAAGTACTAAATTGAAATTCTTGATTTGTACCCGCTTGAATTTTGACAACTCCGAGATGACTCAATTCTCACACACTTATTTACAGTAGGTCTCGTAGAACTGTTCTTCACTGTAGCGAATGATGATGGCCGGCGGAAACAGCATGAAGCTTTTCAGGTTTCGTCCTCGGACCTGTCCTAGGCAATAGTTCTTTTCTTTCAAGGTTGTTAGACATTGTAACAGCCTTCTTTCTAAGGTCGCCAGCAGGGCTTCTAGGGATTGTTTCAAAGCTATGCTTGATTCTCAGTTACCTGAAAATTCACCAGGTAAGTAATCTTACTCCGAAAGCAGTGTTGTACCCCGTTTCCAAGGATTGTCACTAGGATCAACAGACGTCCGCCCCAAAATTGAACAAGAAAAATCGACTAGATCCAAGAGTCTGGGGCCTCTGCCTCAAACCCGTGTTTCAATCGCTATATCACTGATTCTACTAAAACCTTTTTTTTTCTCTGTACATCAAACTGGCGAAAATTTTGCCGTAAATGCTTATGTATTTACACTAGATCAAGAGTTTCACCTCTCCTGTGTCGGTCAATATGAGCCCCGTTAATTAATCGCTGGCACTTTCAGCTACACTAAAAGAGATAACAAATGGTTCAAGGGGGATGTAGATAGGTAGATCTGAATATCTCTAAACATACGGTAACCTCTACTGCAGTGTACCATTTGGCTAATGGTTGAAAAACACTTGTTGTTCACACGGCGTCTACGGACTCTGGTCATTCATATTTTCAATCCATCAAGGAGCACACCACTCTGTATTGAATGGTCTAGGCTGTCTTTGAATGAAGCTCGTTACCAACGGAGATAGAATATGCGAATAAGAGGATATCTGCGGCGAATTATTGCTATCCAAAAAGATTGTCAGTTTCACGATGGTCAAATACTAAGTGTCGGGAACTAAAGGAGTTCGAAGTATAAATTTTTCGAATAACTTCAAATCTCAGGAGAAACATTGATAAGTTTTGAATGCTTCGATCACTATACATTGTAATTCGTTATACTTGCAAACAGGCATTCTCAATTTCAGAAAATTTAAACAAAAACACTAATAGACGTTAAAGCTCATAATCAGTTTTGAAATAAACTCACCTTCATTGTTTTATCTGGAATGTGGAGCAATCCGGATGTGTAATGAGTACATAATGAAACCTTAAATACTGTGAACTTTGATTGAGCATCCCAGTAGCCAGTGAAGGTGGCAATCACTTGTTAAATCGTGAGATCATACTGACTTCCCGTTGGGCCGCTTTGTGGCCGCAATATGGTTCAGAACCAAAAACGCACTTTAATCTTAATTTCAGCACTCTACTCAACATACCCAACTTAACCGCTTCACTTTGGTGATTGTCATGCGGCTTCAGGCTTACGTAAGCTATTGTTTCGGATTGATCATTACAAGTGTATCCTTGCTGTACAGTTAACATCCATCAGGTTACCGTAAGTTTGGTGGACAAACACAGCGGTTGCTTATTTAAAAATGGCTGTCATTCACTGCGGAATGTGGGATAGCGGTTCATATTTAGGTGAGGATATATTTTGTAAACTGTAGACTAAAAGCGAATTTTCTATCGTGCGTTGTTAGAAGCGCGAGAAGAGAAACGTCTCTCCCCTGAGCTGAGTACAAAGGAGTGTGAAATGTAATGGGGACCAAGATATTTCTGCTCACATTTCACTAACCTCAAGCCTCCGAATAGTTGAAGATATTCATTAACCGTTTCATGTAGTATTTAAAACTGTTGTGATTAAGTCGTGATAAGGTAATTTATTTGCCAGGACCACTGAGTACTACACGAGGCTCGGCAACTGAAAAAAAGTTCACTTCTGATGACAGTTATGCTACTTGCAGATTGTAAAATGATTTGATTTGTGCAGAAACTTACTCATTATGTTTGGTTAAAATATTAAGACAAAGGTTCAGGTTAAATATTCCCGCTGTTGGTGGGACAAATAGAAGAGATATATTCAAACAACTAGATTGATCCGAAATTAGACTGTATTTGAGACAGAAAGATTACAACCTGAAAGGTGGTTGGAAGAACAGATGTGTCCCTAAGCAGTCATTTCTATCAGACATCGACCAGCATAGAAAGTTCGTTGGAAAATTACCATTCAGATGTCCATAACCACCGGTCACGTTTTGCGCGTGAACAATAAACTCGTCTCACAAGACTTTCCAGTGGTCAAGAAAGACTTTTGAATTTCATAGACACGTAATTGTAAGAAACCAATGGTACCGTTAACGTCCGGAGCTAAAGTTGTGAATTTTCGGCGGTGGTACGAGCCAGGTGACTTTCATGGGTGGCTGGACGAAGCGATAGTACAAACAACAGAACATTCTTTACCTCACGCTCAAGGTTAGAGTTGTCAGTTTTATCTACCACCAATGGATATCAGATCAACTTACACAGAAGATGCATTTGTTATACCGCTGTTTTGATCGGCAAAATTCTCAGACCTATCGCGATGGGAACATTATTCTCTGAGCACTTCAGAGAAGATCACAGTTGGAAACAGTTGACACGCGCAGTTACAAACGGTCTGTTCAACTTCTGTGCGCAAGTAAAACGTGGCAATGTGTAATGTTTATGACACTACCTGCATTTTCACACCTACACAAGAACATTCACCAGTTCGGCTAGAAAGTGACAGGATTTAGCTGACTGTTCGAGATACGCATACTAAAAAACAAAACTAAAACTGAACTGTAAACGTGCGTGGAAGACGAAATGGTGAGTTCGATTTCGCCAGAGAGTGCACGTAGAGAATGGTGGATAAGCGATCCAGATGTGACACAGATACAACAAAACTTTGGTGACGGTGAATCAACAGATCAATCGAAGCACCCAGGAAGTGTTTTCTGATCAACTGGGAGAGATGATTTGGATTTATTCTAAGCATAATTGTTAGTACTATCGTCGGTTCAGAGTTATCGGACAGTTCAGGATTGCAAACTTTTAACCAGCCGAATCTGTCGTGTATTGGGGTATAAACTGCCTTACAGCTAGACGTGGTTGTTGACACAGCTAACTAGTTGTCTGGTTGTGTACGAATATCTTGTCAAAATAAGGAATACATAAAACAACTAAGAAATGGGACGTTTCTGTATTCAAAGCGTGACTGTTAACCAGCAAGTGGAATCTGAGAGATTAGTGCCAATGACAAAATACATTGGAACGAAAGCCCATCAGATTGAGATCGGGGACTACACTCTGCATGATAAGTCTAGTCCGGCTAATCAATGTCCTGGTTGTTTTTTGTACTCACGAGTGTTCAACGTGCAGTTATTATACATGCGGGTTGTGGATTAGAAACTGTTTTGTACATTCCTTGTTCATATATGTATTTCTTTCACCGTTCTGGATTAAGCAAGCCGTTTGGGATTGTACAATCTGATGGTAACCACTCGTGTTTTTGATAATAGTGAATTCCTAACTAAGATAAGAATGGTGGGGGTAATTCTTTGAATATATCGTTATTCGATCACCCGTGCTGATGGAGTTATTAATCTATGACAATCGACATAGGCTCTGAAGAATAATTCAGAAAGATATTCATGAATAGTATCTGACAGTGGACTTGTAAGTTCCTCGACGTAAGTTGCGATTAATAAGAAAAGTAACAGCGCAATCTTCAGTGTCAAGTTTGGCATGATGTTTACTTAAAGTCTGTAGACGCCTGGTATATAAACTAATGTCCTCAAACCCATGCTTTGGTTTGCGTTTTATTCTAAATTATAATAGTAATGACCTTGATGGAAGCCTATGAATCAGAGGTGGACAGTTACGGACTAGCTTAAATAGAAAAAACATTTGACTTATCTCAGTTCAAACCTCGACGAAATGAGCAACTAATTCAATTCCATTCCAAAACAACTAAGTTTATGCCACCCACTAGAACGTTTTTTTGATCTAGTAGGTTGACATCAAATATATCCGATACTCGGTGTTACGAATTCCGCAGGTTCATACGCGGTTACAAAAGTGTATTATTTAACACTTCATTTTGAAATAACTTAGTTGTTGTCCTAACAATTGGTCATGTGTGTCACATC
The DNA here is from genome assembly GCA_008508345.1 of Paragonimus westermani. Lineage (NCBI taxonomy): Eukaryota > Metazoa > Platyhelminthes > Trematoda > Plagiorchiida > Troglotrematidae > Paragonimus > Paragonimus westermani. The sequence goes on from QNGE01000122.1 coordinate 224,256, forward strand.
AGTGCGAATACCAAATCAAATTGAGTAACGATTCTTCACGCACTTTACTTAATAGTACCAGTCGTCATCAAATAGACTGAACAGGAATGCGGAATGAGCATAGTAAATTGCGAAGGTTTGTTGGACTTTTTGAAGTTTAGTTAAGTAATTAACAGACAAACGCAAACGAAAATCGTCCTTCTAACACATACGCAACAACGACGACAAATATTGTTGCACATCTACGGCATGTTAAGTTGGCAAAAGAGTTTATCAAAAGAAACCATCAAAAGTGAAGCAATGGAAGCTAATGGTCACTCAACTTATTAACCTGCTACTGTCTTGTGGTCTTTTACTCGCAAAGAACGATTCAGTTTTGAAGTTTCTGGAAAGTGAAAGTAGACCACCGGAACTCGGAGGGAAATAGTTAAATAAAAATGTTTCCGTAGTGCATGTATCGTAGAAATTGCACCGTCTAAACTCCAAGTTGATGAAGATTCTACTTAAAACGTTGCTCAACTTGGACATTTGTTCAAAAGGTTGCGCCATAAGAACTGTTTTTCTCGAACAATGCGGTGAATTTACAGGAAATCAGTCTAAACAGCTTCAACTAGAAAACGCAATGAAAGATTAGTAATGCGGTGTTAATTTGCCCATAAGACTTTACGGTAAAGCGTTTGAATGCATCCCTTTTGCTCCATTAAGAACTACTGTCATGTAGATTAATCTGAAAAGATTTTGAGGTGGAAGAACACTCTGAAAATTAACAAAGAAAGAACCCAGCTAGGTTGATGTTCAATAGAAGTGAGGCGAAAATAGAATTTTGTAGAAAATGACCTTCTATTTTCGTTGCAAAGTACTTCACCTAATCGCTATCTAGTTTCGATCTAGTAGTGGGCGTAATGGACAATTAAGAGATGGTTGAAATTTTTCAAACTGACTATGTACGTTGAATTAATATTATTCGAAGGTAAAACGACTATACGTTCGTGACGCAACAAAACAGAGCCAAATTTTCCTCTGCTTCATTCTTTTCTTTCATTAATTTTCAGAGCAATGTTGGGTGCTTTGAGCAGACTGGCTTACCAAAACAAAACTGTTACAAGGGTCATTTCAAAATTATCTTCGCACGTACAACCTACTGAAATTTCTCGGAACCGAAGCATACACACCGCTGATTAATGGACTCGCCTATGCTGCCAGCACACTACAGACCACAATTGCAGGGTCACAAAATTGTAATACACCAGGTAAGAGAGAGAATTGGAGTTTATCAGTAATCGTTTATCGAGAACCCTTAACATCAGTCACGGTTCGGCCTGTTAGTCTATCCTCAATTTAAACCTTTTCTTTGAATACTGCGCAAACCGCCGATTCTACAGCACAAGGGAGAATGACAGTGATTTGCCGCGATTTGAAAACGTGCGATGCGCGCTTCCTCAGTTTCGGCTTCACTTTACACTATATGTTATACCAACATACAACAAAATAATGATATGTTAGTAGATGTAAAGAAGATAAATGTGTTAAGTAGTTTGTTTCTAAATTCGGGGAGTACGACGGCGAAGCAGGAACCAGTTTTGACGACAAATTAGGCCCAATATGGAGTGTCTTTCAGCGGCTTCATGTCTGTAACCGAATGGCGAGCCCAGACGGAGCCGATTTCCAGCCATCGATCTTAAGAAATACCGGCTGATAAGTTGATTTCTGTGTGGTAGGTTGGTAGGCAACTGAGAGGTCTTTTAGTTGTCCGTATTCGGTAAAGGTCGGGAAACGGCAGATCTAGCAAACCATTGGTCACGATAAGTAAAGACATAGGTTCAATAAGTTTTAGGAAGTCAGAATCGAATTGGGGTAGAAGAGATGATGGCTGTGGCATGTCGGTTATTTAGGCAGAGTATACTGCCTTGTTTGAGCACTCTTCTGGGTTCTTAATTTTTACATGGTTAATTTCCGAATGTCATTTTTCTCTTCTGCTTTCGAAAGACTGTATATTATGCCTGGTGAATATAACTAGTGGAAAGTTCCCCTGTCGACGGACTTTAAATAGTCTGGGATCACATTGCAAAGAATGAATAGTTTGTACACAACTACCAAACTGAGAATACAGTCCGTTAAGTGATTAGCATAAAAATAGATTTCCGAAAATAATGGTCTCCATAACTCCTCAGCGGTACATTTGTGTTACCTTAGAGTGGTACAATACGGTTTACGATTGTGTCACACTGGAGTAGTAATGTGTGAATACAGATACTGCGCACAAAAAATTTGTGGTCTTTCAATCACTTTCTAGGGCACTTTTCTCATGCCCACGTTGTACCGAAACTAACTAGCCCCATAGTGATCTCACAAGCTTATTCATAGTATTTAGTACGACTGGTTTCGTATAAGTGATGAGCCGAATAAGAGAAAATATACGTCGCAAGTTCAAAATTTGTTTAGAACAGACTACCGGTTAATGGTTGAATATACCTTTTCCAGTTTTGAATGCATCGGTAACACTTTTAAATATCACGGCGTCAATTTAAGATTTCCCGAGTAAAGTTCTCTGATGCTCAATGGCAAACGTGATCACACGCCTAGTATGCACTTGGGCGGGATGGTGGACAGAATGATCGGTTGAATCCTACAAAGTTGACACACATCCGCTGACTGCAGACAGCAAATAAAGCCAGCAAGCCCAGGCCCATCTACTTAGTTGACGGGGGAACAGGCTAAGGGGCATGCGGTCTGAGCGGATGGACAAACTGGGCAAGCCCTGTCTCACATGCCAGAGTGATAGCCAACCTAGTCGACCTGATGATTTCTGTCACAGCTAAAAGCAAGTCAGAAAGATGCAGAGTAGTCGATCGTTCGAGGTCTCCAAGCTTAGGCACATAGAGTTCCGGGTATTTGGCAAACCATTGCAGGGCGGCTCTGGTTCCGCTGGTCTGGAAATGACTCACGCGAGACAAACCGACCCCCCTTGCGCGTAAAGGTGTGTTAAACACTGTGTTAACAAAACAGTGTGATTGAGGGCGGACTAGCAACAGTTAACCGCACTCCAGCATTACCGTTGACAAAATAAGTGTGGACACCAAAGGTGGATGACTGAATATTGTAACTTAACCGGTAGCCTACAGTGAACCGGCCAAGAAATTCACAAAAGAAATTGATCGCAGGATGTGCAGCATCTATCTGCTTCGTTTCACGAATTCCGATTAATTTCAGCCCCCCCCAGCATTCACGTCATTATTCAGTAAATATTTCTGTTGACCATTCTACATGTCACATGCACTTACAGTTTGACACTGTCCTACGTGACATTAAGTTCCTTCTCATGGAAGCCCACTAATTTGCTGTTCCCTTGCGCAAACCCATAAAATGAACAGCAGTCAATCTCCCTGCCCGAATAAAGGAATTCGTTATTTGTCTATCAGTACACATCACTGACATGATCAATGACGAATGCCAGCTACCCGTCAAATAATCATTTCGCATTTGCCCTACGTAACCCTCAAACGTTTACTCCCCTGATTATCAGCTGTGAACCAACTATGTATTGAAAACTTGAGATAACTCGACTCATTTCGGCGTAACTTCACACCAACTAAGTTGTTTACTTTACTTCAACGCATATCTACCATGCGCTGCATTTTCTCTGAAATGGGTGTTTTGCACAGTTTTCTCTTCAGCAACTAGAAGACAAACAATTGAGAGCATCTGAAACTTAAAATAATGAAAGTACTCAGGAACATTGTGGAAAAGTCAGCTTCTAATCACAAATTGTATTACTTGCGAAAAACTATTGATTCAGTTCTATGATAATGTTTTAAGTGACCGATCAATAGACCTCTATTCGACAGTTTGATATACGTCGTTGTTGTTAGCAGCATCTGCTGAACAGTAGTAGTTACTACCCCTGGTAGTTGGTCCAAGATTTTCTAGCAACGTTCTAGGACAGCATCTCACAATGACTTGGTACTAAGGTATGGTTAAAGTTTCTGGCCCCTGAATTAGAAATAATTCAGTCGGGATTCTTCTTTATTTTACAGCACGTTCATCGACTTAAAGCACGTAGACAATACGCGCAACAAGGCACTCAATTCATCTGTTGATCTACTGTTGGTGACGCGCCGCGAATAGGTCACATTCAGTGTGGGTGATAGAAATGCTAGTGTCTGCCTGAAGCCGGATGTATTGGTACAAATGTGGTTGCGGTTATCCTCTACAGGTTAAGCGGATACTTGCTGGCACCAGCTTAACACTGGACGCAGTCCTAAGTAACGAGAGTGATGGGCAGAAATTTGGAGATTAGAAAAACTCTCTTCCAATATTCGAGAAAGGTAGTTTCAGTTGTCACCTCGTACATGATGACGTCAAAAACCTATTAACCGAAGCTATTAACGGAAGCACCGTTAATCGGAAAACACCAAACCCGTCTTCTATATAAAAAAGACGCGCACACATAAACATTGAATTGATCGTATGCTCAAATCGCTTAACAACAAAACTCATTTGGGTGGTATTTTAACTTCCTGTTGTCACGTACATCTTACGTAATTTTTTCTCGTGATACGTTGGTGACCGATAAGAACAAACAAAAATGTCGGCAATCTGTGGCCATCATAATTTTCCCCATGGCGAAATGTTACTTTTGTAAGGTTACAACGTGAATGATTTTCACCAGTCTTTCTGGCAAACACTTAACCAGGTACTCCCCACATTCCTACCCTAATAATGAGAAATTTAATAGGACGTTTTGTAAAACGACGCAATCGTTCTCCTGAACCAGAAGGTTGCATTAATTACGAAAGGTCAAAGTCGGCTGCAAATTAAGCAATCCCACTAGTCCCAAAATGAGAAGAATATGTGTTCAATTACCAAATGTGAAAAACTGTTTCGGTGACCAAAAAAACAAAGCCATTTGTTTTACTTGTATACCAATAACTTGTAAACGTGAAACGACGTCCTGAAAACTTTAAACAACGATTTTCGTTATTTGTTAATTCGCAAAGCGTAACACACCTTCAATCACCATATTTTTGTTTCAATACGAATTTGCTAGTTGATTAAAAATATCTGAAAAGTGTTAAACGCACAAAAACTAGATGAAACTTAACCTCACAATTCTGATGCCGGGGAACTGTCCGGGATGTCACAGCCATACAGGTTACCGGGACTTTGTCGGCATCTGCAATCAAAAATGACAATATTTTGGGAGCAAAGCTTTTCTAAAATATGCAGATTCGTGTAAACTCTCCATTCTAAGCACGAGGGTTGATTTTACTTACGAAAATATTTTGTGATGCATGGTTCCTGCAAGCGGAACAAGCTAATAAAATAATGCTAGTCATCGTGCTTACAGTTTACACTTAGTAGCCAGTCACTCTGTAACAGCTTTAAATATATGGTGTGTGCTTTATCCGCAAAATGCACAAAAGAAAAGAGAGACGTTTCAAAAGTTTTTAAATTATTTTAACAGCCAGTATTGTTCCAATTTTTAATCGGAAGTCAAGGATTTTAGAGTACTTTCCTGATAACTTAACGTTTTGACTGGCGTACGGAGTAAATTGATGTGTTTCGATGCATGCTAACGTGACTGTATCCTTTCAACACAATAATTCTCCAGTTTTACAACCAATAAGCTTACACTTCACTGAGTAAGTTTAGTAAAAAGCATACTATTTTTTACCCTCACATACCGACCGTATACAGTCTTGAGGCAGATTGAGCTACGGCAAGTTTCCTGTGAGTATTTTTACATCTGAAATTTTTTGGGAAAATGACACAAGTGACTCGCGGGCAAGAGGTACAGTATGGTTGAATAAGATTTTGAAAAATTCAAATTCTTCTTTTCGGAGTTTCAAGTGAAGCGTTAATAAGTAGAAAAGTTATGCTGCAGTCAGTGCATATAGTTGAATTAACCGGCAGTTTATTTGGAATGCAACACCACCGAGCTAAGGTTATGGTAAATAACCATTCACTGGACATTTAAAAAAAATAACAAGTCAACACGTGCCAGAACCAGATGTATTTGGTGTGCACAGTGAGATCAGCGGAAATCACTGATTTGAACACAACAAAAGTTAACATCTGCGTAACTGGAAATGTTGCAGTCTGTTACCCTTTAAATATCCTTCAATTATTCCAGGTCTAACTTTGGCTGGAAAATCTAATCAGCACATGACAAGTATTGGAGAAGATTGAGGAAAATGAAGCCAGAACTCGAAATGGTAGATGAGCAAAGCAGGATGACTGACATCATTGCTTCAGAAGGATTAACTACTTGGTAAACCGGTCACAATTTTTGGGTTCGCTCTCCAGAGAACGTTTTGCTGGGGAAATTCTTGTAGTACCAACAATACTTTGAAAAGACACAGGAAGCTTTAGACTGGATCAAAAATACTGGTCATGAGTTAGGCATTGTTGAAATCCAAAATTACCCCAGAGAGTTCCCCACCAAGTCAGCTCTAATGGACAGTCACGCTGAAAGAGAAAGAATTGGTGAGGAAAAATTCTGCAGTTAACAGAAATATCGCAGGGTGCTTTTCCCCAAGATCTCTCGGCGTACAGTAATTTACCTGTGAAACATTGAGATCATTCTTTTCAACGTTCGTAGAGACAGGCTGTCGCGGGCCGCGAGGGGATGGTGAGGTGCTCAAAGTCGAAAACTCCGTGACCACTGACACGGCGCAGTTTTTCGCGGTTAATAACTTGAACCTGCCGATTAACTTTCAAGGGTGTAAGTTTATTTCCACGGTGACGAAGATTTTCCAAATGAATACGTCCAAATCCATGAAGTCAAGGTATACAGAATCCCGTCAGTTTCCAACATCAATCTACAGTTTGTATGGTTGATATTTTGACTGCCTAATGCAGGCAAAACTAGGTTGGATTGAACAGTAAAAGTCCGTCTAGAAGGCGCACCGATTACCTCTTGAGCTTTTCCAGTCAGTGCTAGAAGGTAGTCACATTCACAGACATTCATTCGCAACCTAAATCCAATCAACACGTCACGGCTGTCTGAGGCCAAGTATCCCTTGACTTATATCGCAGAGAAGAAAAACCCTTCACTAGAGAACAGATGGTAGAACATCAACCTGTACTTAACTCGCGTACCGGTTTACTTATTTGATATCAAGAGGAGCTGGCAATCGTCCGTCTTTTTACCAGCCGGTGTTGTGTGAAAAACTAATTAGACTAGTGACTCAAACTGAAGGGTAGAGCTTCTGTCAACTTATCTGCTCGATGATGGTCTAGTTTCCAAGGCAGCAGTAACTCCTAAAGATTGAATGGCGTCTAAAGGCCTACCAAAAGTGATGTCTTTTCCTATCATTTAAAACCATCCCATTAGCCTTACAATGAGGTTCCCATGGTTCTAAATTGTATCCGTCAACGTAATTATGAGTAACGGATGAAGTCATGTAAAGACCGAACGGAGATATGAATGTTCAGGCGTGCCACTTCTACTTAAATAGAGCTTTCACTGAATAAACCGCAGTTATCTCCTGTAACCTTCATATCGGATGAACAGATGGGTGGGTAGTATTTTACGCAGCAGCAGTGTGTCAGCGGTACGTGCAGTCAACAGCAGTGACTAGTAATGACTCGTCTTCAGTCCTACCATCTACTAAATCATTGTAATTGACAAGGTGACAGAAGAAAAACCGAAAGTAACTCTACTTGGGACCCTAAGGTGGTAGCAAGTTGGCCTGTCAGGTAAGGACAGATCGTGAGAGGCCTCTTGAAACCTTGAGTGGTGCTCGTTTCCTAAGATTCGTTCACCAACAGATGTGTTAGCAAGGCTAGAGGTGTGGGAGTGCTACTCTAAAGTGATTTCAAACCCTCAGAACATTGTAGCATCACGCGGAGCTTGTATTAAGTTGTTTGGACTTAAGAAGGTGTCATAAGATGAGACATCCGAAGAGTTCTTGTCGGCATCTAGAGATATGTTCGACCGAATAGGTAGTACTTTTGCTGGTATAGACACCCTATCTTATTGAGTATATCAAGCAAGTCAATACTGAATCAGGTAGCGATTCAAACAAGAGCTTACTTCAAAAACAAGTTTAATGACAATCGATAGGAAAGATTGGGGTTTTAATTTTCAAAATTCACAAAGACGGTTGAATGTTTCCAAATAGCTGAGTCGCCCTACAAGCACTGTAGATTATAGTCCCTGAACAATGGTGCAAATGAGGTCGGGGCATAGAAGGCAAACAGTTTCACATTTAGGGTACAAAACAGATCAGCAGTGGTTACAAGAATATGGATGTGTAACCGCTAGACCGAGTCAAGTTAAATAGTCAGTGAACGCTTGCCCGCGAACATTCACAAGCTGCAGCATGATGGAGTCTGTAGAACCATCTCTGAGGTTAGACTGAGCGCGCAACTGAGTGTGAATAAACCCAAAAGTGGTATGATGACCCGATCTCACGTGAATTTAGGTTGCGCATTCGAGTGCAAGCGCACATTCATGACGATTATTATGGCCTAGAATTTTACTGCTGAAATCCTCCTGTGCCATATCATGATGCCTGATATCGTGCATCCGCTGCGTGACACCAGCGGACTGAGTAAAAACAACGGTTCGGCTAATCATGAACTTTCTCCCCAAAACTCGTCCGTTAATCTGTAGTCCCGTTGTACAGTTTAGCTCCTCTTTTGATCCCACGTGGCTTCGATAGTCACAAAGCTAAACCCTTTGAAAGCACCGGTCCGTCAGAAGGTGTGTACAAACTGTACGTAAGTCCGGCTAGTACCAGGGATGGTGAAACTCAAGTTAGTTAGGTAACGTACTCCGTATGCCAACGAAGCGTTTGCCGCCCTGCAATTTGTTCAGCGTAGCCACTACTGCAAGAAATAAGGCATATGGCTGCCGAGCACTAATACGTTCACGGGCTATTAGTTTTTTGGCCGCTCCGTTGTCTATGTTCGGTAGGTGCCGCCTGCCCACCCGAAAAGTTTGTGACCACCATTAATATGGTTGGAAACATGCACCGTTAGTGAGTGTATCGTAGTCATTGGCGGGCCAATGTCCGTAGAGTTGTAGACCTCTCTGAGTGAACTTGTGATTTTTCTTAGTCGTTTGTTACATATTTTGCATACCGATTACTCGGCCGCTTTCTACGCTACTATCAGGACCATATTTAATATGAGCTGTAGTACTCAAGGTTACGACTCAGGATAGGAAACGGTGTAGATAACGAAAACGTTAAACAGCATAAACCCATGGGAAAAATAATCAGCGTTGAACGAAGGGTAAGTATGTAGTCGATGGCAACTAAATCAACAATATTTCATCTCCATACCGCTTTCCTCGTAACGTTCATACGCGATCAAACAGTTTCTCATCATTACACTTGAATTTCTCTTTCACAAGTGAGACCCGTGAACACAACAAGAAAGAGTTAGACCATTGTCTCTCGAAATGACTGATCGATGAATCTGGACTACTTAGCCTCGGTTGCAAAGTCTCGTCGATTAGTTAATTATCGCACGTAGTTAGCAGCATGCAGTAACTGCATATATTAGAGGAGCGTACCGGAGCATTTCTTTTCTTATCTCATCCATTTAGTTTTACTAACAAATAAACATGTGCTGTTGAGATTGAAAAATGGATACTCGGAAGGCCGTCAATTCATCAGAAAATAAACATTCACTTCCGATGGTTCTTCTTAGACATCGCTGAAAGAATTTTAGACAGTGGAAATTTACTAGATGTTTCAATACCGTGCATCATAAACCCCATAACTTTCACTGGCAACTTGTTACGTATAACTCAGGAAACTGACATGAGGCACTGTGTCCATTGGAAGATTCAGAAAATGTGCGAAAAATGAGACACCGACCAGCGTACCAGTTTAAAAGTACTAGATCATAATACAAAATTCAGAGATAGTGGCATAGATACGTTTGGAATGCTGCTTCCGTAAAATGACAGTTTTCACAAATAAACAGAACACAAAACCGCCACAATCAGAGAATCTTGTTTAATTTGAGTTGGAATAATTTAGAAACAGTGGACGGCACTGAATTGTTTAACACATACTGAAGTTGGTTCGGTTCTTTGAACGGCAAGACCATTTGGTCACCCATGCAACTCAATGAGATCGATCCTAAACCGACTGGCTTGAAGCCGACAGGCCGTAACCATGGTTCCTGCTTACAGTATCCATGACACTGGTGGTTTTAATGTTTCCTACAAGTGAGCAACTTTGTCTGATTAGTTGCATATATTCCATGTTACTACCTGTATCTCGCGACTGAGGAAAACTTTCCGAATGTCTAACCGTGATTGGGCACGCTAAGTTGATTTGCAACCTTTCTGTTGGTCGTCTTCCGTGGAAATTTAAGCCAGCTTTTAACTCCCGCAATATTTGCTTGTTGTAAACACAAGAAGTGGCCTTGCACTTTACTTTGCGTGGACCATTGCAATCGGTAGGACTTAGTTATGAGTGACTCGGATGTACACAGTACCGTTAGTTGTAAAGTAACCTCAATGTTTTCTTCATTTGAAAACTCTCACTCAGTTTCAGGTGTTCGTTTTTTGCTAAAAGCAAAGCACCCCAGCTTTCCAATAATAACAATACCCACAGGTGGCGTTAACTTTCAGAGTAATAGACTACTTGTTAACAAGACACAAGCTATCCTTGTGGAGCTTGATCATCAAAAGAATGTGAATTTCTGATGTGTATAAAAAACGTAAAATCCAGCAAACTATCCTAAACCGTACTTCTGCCAGTTATTCATCACCAGAATTTCGGCTGTCCAGACTGAGCTTGACATGTCACGGGTCAATCAGGCATTGGCCGGTTATTTTTCTGATACCGCTGTGATACCCTACGAGGTGCTTGGTCAATTGGCTGCAGTGCGTAGTTGAAAACCACGAGCATTCACTACTACCAACACAATCTACCACAAACACCTCGCTTCATAGTACACAACCTCCAACATCTCTCACGAATGCACACAGGAAACAACGTGAGGGTCCATAAGTGTCCGAAGGCATTTTGCACTGGTTTCTGATACTTCATATGAAGACTTCAATACGGACGTGTGTAGACAAAGCAGTAAGTTCAGCGAAATGACACACCCCTGCATAACGAGTCTTTGTGGAACGTTGACGGTTCTAGCTTTTATAACTTGGGTAAAAACATTAATACTTTTCTCAACTGGATGTCCAAGTGAGAAATAAACATGACGAATTTCCTCCCAAGAGTGTTACACTTTGCTCGTAACGCTGTGTTTTCCTAATTTCATTCATTAACAACTTGATAGATACGGCAGGTAATCCGTTTACGTTTATTCTTGCTGGATCTGGTGCAAATACCTTATAAATAGGCAATGTTCGCTAGCGAAAACCTCAAGCTAAGAAGGAACCTAGTCATAAATGCTGATAAAAATACATGATTATTCGGCAGTTCATCAGAGAGTAATAACATAAAAATGGTACGCCCACCAACCGTTGATTCAGCTGGATCAGGATCATCATTTGGCTTCGATAAGTGGAAATCAATCAAATAGACTGACAAAGGGTGATTCTACTTCCTATAGTATGAACATCCTTTATACTTAACTACATCTTGTCATATAAAGGAATTTTTTGTCAATCGCCTTTCGTAAGAAGGCATCGACAAGAAGGAAACTTGAAACCATTTTTTTAAACGTCCGGACTGAAAATACAGAGTATCAGTAGAGTTTTGCATATTTTAACTATAACCGTCTTTCATCTTATATGTTATAGAAATGTTTTCATATATTAACCGTAGTCATCGTAAAAACTCTACCTCAAGAAGGGCCGTTTTAATGAAGAACATCGTTTTCCGTCTTAATTAAAGTAACTAGCCTCACTTAAGACCACGGACCACAATCCCGGTGTAATTTGATTCAATCACCCTCTTTCAGAAAGATTAACAAAAACAGATCGTGGCGTTTTCTCTCTTCGTTCATCTCTCTGAATACGGAGACCAATACGGCTGACCTCTAACAAACCACAGACCGGCGGCTCAGTGCCATACGTATACACGCTTAGGAATGATTGAACCAACAGTTAACTGTGAAACTGGTCACTTCATATGGTGACAATCACAATCAGCCTGTTTAATTTTGGGGTTGTCTTGAATAACAGAACGGTGTTCACGAGTATGCAGTGAATTATATTGATTTTATTTACCTGGCACAACTTTTAGTCACAATCTAATAAGTTATCGGTCGCTTTAAAACACTGATTGTTCCAAATCAACTAGCCACAACAAATGCGCGCCTATAGATGACAATTCCTAGTTGGACAACCATCACTGGACGGAGAAGAACCCGCCAACGAACACTTCAAAATCCAATCAATGTCAGCGCGTTACACAAAGAAATGATTCTCGTTTAACATCGAATATTGAAATAAATTTTAGTGTATGGCACAACTCTCTGAGGTTCAAGTGACATGTGTATCACACGGACGGACAAAACCACCTTTTGTTTAAAAAAGAAAGCACAATTCAGTAATGTCTTGTTCACGCTAATGTGATGTAAGTCCGGTCTAGATTCAAAATATTTTTGACCGTTTGGCTCACAAAACAGCCGCATAAAATTAGACAGTAACTATTCAACGTCACTAGTTGGACATCAGTGAAATGGTCTGCCCAGAAGACAACAAAAACCAAGGGATGTTGGTGTGGTGTAAGCTATGTACAACTGTAACTACACATAAGCCTGCCTACTAGCAGACTGCCATGTGCGATGCATGTGGGAGTAACATATCTTTACTATGTTTAATTCAAGAAGAATGCGGCTCAAATCCGTGATTAAATCTCACGGCCTAGCACAGTGAAGTTTCCGTCACTGCATGTTCTATTGCTTGAGGACAGTATAGTGGGTTCCGGTTACAGAATGATGTAAACAAAGGACTTATGTTGGACACAGTTTCATCAAGTAAGCAAAAGGGACGACCTTCAACAACTGCAACGCTTAGTAATGTTAACAAGACTCACCCCCACCGATGACAGACCAGGCGCATCCGTCTGCTTCATGCTGAACATCACGAGCATCCATATTCGAAAGTTGGGATCACATATGAGTGGTGTTCAACCTGGAATCACCAAATACTCAACACTTTCCATATTCAACCTTCGTATATCCTGATCCCTATTGCTCTAAGTTGAAAATAAGTTTGACCCGCAACTGTTGAAGGTTTGCATCCTATGATTGTCAAAATTAAGGTTTTCTTCTGCTGAGCGTCCACCACACATGTGGTTGCAGTGTTTCACCATTTTGTTGACTGCCGAGTTATCTGTGCTGTATATCTTCCTGTTGCCATAGTGGCAAATTCGGCATCATGAACCTAAGGTACAATGTGGACGACGATGTTTTTCAATGCATTTAAACAAGCAAATAAATATCAGCCATTCAACGCGTTTTAAGCTTATAGTTGTTACGCTGCAAAGAAAGGTTTTAAACGATTTCGCGCAGAAGTATACTGAAAACGTAATGAGTTGTTTATATTGCCACGATCTCGATAAAACTTTTCCGTAGTTCAATCAGACAATCAAAAGAGCGTGCAGAAGCCTAGGTGAAATTGTCACTTTTGTTGAAATTGTGTTAATCACCTCAGTCTTAGATCGTAGAGTTCACAGTGTCATCCACCAATATCATTTACCTGTCCTGTCGCTACCAGAAAGTATATAAAGACTGCAGTTTCCTACAGCCGTTAAGTTAGACAACTCATAAACTGATCGCAGAATCATCAGCGAAAAAAGTTGGGGAATACATTTTTTAATGTAGAAGTGTACGACTAAAAATAACCAAAGAGAATGTAGAGTTGTGTGAACTCATTCATGGTGACGTTTTAAGTGTTGACAGTGTTCAGCAGGCTTCCCTGACAACTGAGAAATAGTAACAGTCCTCTGCAAATCTTCTAAATAAACCCAACACAGGCGTAAGAATTACTCCTTTGTATTAGTTGCTAGAGGCTCATGATAATCAGCAGTGATATACATTGATAGTGCAGTATCTAATAGAGGCATTTGAAATCCAATGTCTAAGGAATGTCGTGATTTTGAAGTCGATTTTCTCATTTGGAAGGTTTTATAAAAGATCGCACGTGTTTGGAAGATCAAAGGCAGAAGAAGGGGTCGATACCGTAGCCACTGCATGAGTTTCTGGAAAGATGAATGTTACACCTAAAACGGGTCTTTTATCGTTGTAAACGCTAGCGTGATGAACAACTGACACACAACCGGTGCACTAGTGAGAATCAGTAGAAAACGCTTTTATCAGTAAGAGCCGTCTTGTTTGCAAAATGTTCTCAGTAGCTCGAAATCACTCTGCAACTACAAGTAAGGTCAAACACATTTTAACACGGATTTCTAATACAGCAGCGCATCTGATAAATTCGCAATCAGTACATATGTTATGCGAAGCAATAATTATTTATACTTATTCCTCTATTTAGCATGCATCGATCCTTTCAGATGAGGACATATCAACCCATTTTAAGAATCTCAACAATTTGCCCGGCTCAGTTTTGTAAGTGTCGACCAAGTGAATACGATTTTCATTTACCAACAACGACTTAAATTTTATTAAATATTTTGTGAGGACTTTCAGGACAACCAAAGTTCTGCCATTCATGCAAAACACTGAAGCCGTTATTATGCGATTATTCTTCAGAAGACAGTGACACCAAAAATCCATAAATGTACTCACTATTTCACTATTTCAAGGACAGCTTCAAACATTCCCAACAGACGAAGACTTTAGAACAGTCCTGGATTAGTTTGCAGAGATCACTTACGATTATAATAGTGGGTGAACTCGGGCCACTATCCTTACGGAGCGAAAAAGTATCCTTCTATGTTGACAAATCAGTAAGAGTGTAGGTAGTAAATCATTTGGTACTCTTCGATGTCTGATAGTGTTGAACATACTTCGTGGTCATGCGCAAGTTGTTCTATTAGCCGCAGAACTGTTCATCCATGCCGAATTTGGACTCAACAGACTGTTCGCTTAGAAAAGACTCGAGCAGGAGGGAGACTGGCTATGACCTGCAGATATAAATGACGAAAGATAGGTCCTAGGATTTTACAATGCTGTGCTTTATCTTAGCGCTATTAACTGACACAACCAAGCCGTTGTACTTCAGAACATAATATGCACTCTGGAAATGGTCGCCTCTAAGTACATGTGAAAGATTTCGACTGTGGCACATAACATCTGGAAGCACTATCTTCTGTAAATTCAGAAGTCTGCCTAGTGTAGAGACGGATATTTTGAGGCGGGTAACTACGTTTGCTTGACTTCCAATAACAGTCGCTGAAGAAGGGATTTTCAATAAATCCGTGATTTATCTTTAAACCTTTCACAGTTCCTTCTGAAAGGAGGGTGTTATCAGTAGCTTGAAAATCTTTATAGCAGAAGAATGTTAAAGTAGTCCAACTGCTTTTTGACATGTTTGTTTTCTATGGCCAGCTGTTCATACGACCGTCATTGCACTGTCACAGTTTCAATCGACTCGACGGTGACTGAGATTAACGTGAAAATGATAAACCCGGTGAAACACGAAAATGAAAGTGGATCAAAATGTGCAATACAAAGCTAAGTAAACATTTCCGTTTCTCAAGCAATGTCTAAGACAAAACTAGGCTATCAAGGAGTAATATGAACAGAGCAGGAAATTTGCTGTCTGGTGGAATTGTAAATTCAACATAGAATTCGATCCCTTTTTTCACCATTTTCTTTTCGAAATGAACTTACTGTGGAACCTAATCATTCCGTCAGAAGTGCCCAACTCCATTATGACAAGAAAATGAACCCCTTTCGATGCTGACACGTAACAACCGCGTTGACTGCTATGGGACTGATCTTATATATGGCACCGTCAAGTTATTACAGACAGTATTCAATCGCATTCACTTTAGTGTGATTCTGTGTTTGTCCAACTAATTCAAGAAAGGATACAGTAAAATCCCTGTAAAACTCAATTGTGAGATCGCTGTTGTAGTGGTCAGTGTGGTTACCATTATAAGCTGCAGTCCAACCCCCTGTTGCACCAAGACTGTCTTCTACTGGCAAGTCTTAGGCTAACGATAAAAGCTCGAATCTGTTGTTTCATCTTACGACTTGCTTTTCGAAATGTCTGTCTGGATAACGCAGGTTTGATTAAACGTGAATGATTTTCAACTTGTATGTCGTATAAAATGTACACTGTTTACTGAACTATCCATCGGTAATCTTACACATGTCGCAACCCTCCTGTACTATTCTTCCCACCCAATACAGCTCTCCCCTTTTAACCAGTGGCAGAAAATTTCACAAGAAGTTGAAAAAGCAATCTGACGATTTGCAAATTAGTCTACAATTATCGAATCTACAAATACTTGCGACTGAACTTTTGATAGCCGAGTTGTTAGACGTTAAATGCACTCACAACTGAGTCTAAGCCATTGCGTCCCGTTTGATTGCAGTATTTTGAAATGAAACATTTGGTTGAAGGTACGCTCTGATTTGAGTTCAATTACAGTGCACAACAGCGCGCCAAACTGGAATTTGCACCCAGAATCAACTGCTTAGAACAGGAGCTTGTCGTTAACTGCTCACGCTGACTGTGAGGTTTTGAACAAGAAGCAGGCGAATGAACCAAACAAAAGAAACATCGTTCACTCTCCAACTGAAACGATCGGGCAAGCTGAACGCTATTCACATATGAGAGCGATTGAGCGTTTAACGATCAACAGAATACTGTCAACACAATGACTCACATGTAAGACAGGCGGAGCAAGAATTCCCAGCTGAATGAATATGTACTCCATTGGTTAGCTCTACTGCGGGTGAACGTGTAAACTAACGCGTCCTTCCGAAGTGAGATAGTCGAAGAGCTAACTTGATAGCAAAATCTAAAATCAAATATGTGTTTCTCAGGCTACCTGAAGTATCACTATAAATTCATAACTATATGCATGTGTGTAAACTCTCGATTTCAAAAACGTCGCTAAGAAGGAGTGAACTCCCTGGTTAGTCATACACCGATACATCCCGCATATGCCTACAAATTTTGCACGCAATAAATGGATCCTAGACTACAGTGCACGAGTGACCAAAAGAAATAATTACACACCAGTCTCAAAATATTTCTAACGTTATTCGTTTCCCTTCCCAAGCGGTACATTTTATTGTAAATGTGGATGGATTAAGACGATCGTCCGTAGTTGGCGAAAAGTCAAGTTACGGTTAACGGGAACTGGAACGCAAGTTATTTTCTATTGCATGGACCGCTTCTTAACGAAGTTTTATTGCAACAGATGCCGTTCAGCCAGAGGCTGGTAACCGATCGTTAACCAAACCACGGGCAACCTGTCAACAGTGAAGTGTGGACATGTGTATGCATCAAGATTTTGTGGTTGCTGCACGTTTCAAATGGCTGTTTGTTTGGTAGCAAGAATAAAAAGTCTGTGTATCTGACAGATTATCTGTTTCATGATAAGATTCAATCTTTACAGAACTTGCACTGGATTATTTTACACCAAATTCTGCGATGCTTTTCAGAAAACCAGGTCAACAGACCGCAAACAAAATTTATTTGAATTGGTATAGAAGCCTCCAGCATAAACAGCTTGGAACCCCGATACATCCGTTGAACAACAGTCCAAACTTTAAAGTACGTCCACCGGATTGCATCCAGTTGCTCTCTTTTCAGTCGTAATTATCAAGAAGTGAGAAATAACTAGCTACCAAGAACTCAGCGAATTCTGTAACCCATCTTTTTATATTACACCCAGAATAACCAGCTGGAACCGCCATACTTTTCAGATTAAACACACAACACATAGTGACGGACATTCATGTATCTAGCTACTAACAACATTCTCTTACTAGTTTCAGTTTACAAATTATTAAAATGGACAATTTTGTTTTATATATAAGTGTTGAACTGTCATTCAAAATTTGCACCTGTCCTAGTGTCGTGTGGAAGAGGTCGTAAAATTTAAGAACGTAAGTACAAGCAACTCCGGTCGCCTATGAGTACTTCATAAGCAAGCACAAATGGAAATGTGCCAAGATGAGAATATTCCAATGCAATGTTTCTCTAGTTGTACGTGATTCAGTCAACATGCCTGCACTCAACAGTAACTTTACTAGTGAAACCATTATGTACCAAGAACAAATTGTGTAAGATGTACTATGCCCCTGCACTCTCTTCCATCATATCACACATGATATACACAAGATTAACTTTGAGAAAATATACGGAACAATCGGACACAACCGTACACTGCCCGCTAGATCTTCCGTACTTCTGACCTCATGGCGAATGTCTTGTAGACACGAGATTATCCTAACTAACCCTCTTTCCATTCGCTTGCACAGTGGATTACTTTTCTGATTTTTGGCGACGTTTCTGGATTCATATAGTAACTGAGCTGTAGGACGTGTTCGGTAATCGATGAGAAAGACTAGCGAGACTAATGTTCAATTCACGATCGGCTGATACTTACAAACTGCTGAAAATCTCTGGAGATATTCAGATATTCTTGGGTGGTATAGATACCTGTTCATTCTTCTGCATCGAACTGCCAACAGCAGTAGATAACCTTATAAATTGCATGGCGAACAGTGCAGGAACGAAAAGAACCCCTCCTCTAAAAGGCTGGGTCATATCAACTTCTGGTAATATTCTTTGGGTTGCACAGTGCAGTATCTTATCTTGGTTTTATGGTGGACCGGTCAAGAATAGTTTCTCGAAGCTACCCTCTTCCACATCCTACTTTTGAGATCCTCGTGGTTTTTGCTCAAAGCATTATGATTTCAATGTTGTGATGAAGATTTCGTGCCAATTTCTTTTTTGAAACAATAGTTCCCATCGATAAATTTGATAAAAACCAATAGTAGCATGTAAGATGTCTTGCGCAATGACATTTCGTTCGCATCTCATCGGTTACAAAACACCTACAGACCGGCCACTCAGTGGACCCTAGAACGGCTTTCAGAGTGTTCTTCAGACCCACGCTAAAGCAGGCTCTCAATATTGCTGAAGCCGTCGCAATACATCGACTGAATCCCTCTTTATGCGCTCAGAAACAGTTGGTGACTAACCTTTCACTTTGTTGGTAATAATGCAACTGGTACTTTTTACAGTAATTCAGCTCTTGTTTGTTTTTCTGTAGATTTTTTCTAACCATATCTGACATTTACCACTCAATATGTATGTATCTTTTACCACCCATTTATTGCATCAAAATTATCAATCAGTTGCATTTTACTGCTTCCGCTTTGGTCACCTGACTGACTGTTTCAAATATTTCTAGATTGATTTCGCCTAGCTGCTTGCCCCTTAACTATATAAAGTGTATGTTAATTTCGCAAAAGTAACCGATGAGATGCGAACGAAATGTCATTGCGCAAGACATCTTACATGCTACTATTGGCTTTTTTCTAATTTCTTTTTATTTCTTGTTAAGGGTCCATGGTAGCACCCGACATAAGTTCTGTACAGAATTGGTTTCAACAAGGCCGACCTGTGACAGTGGCATGAAGCTCATGAAGCGTAAATACTTTCCTCACTAAACTCAAGTTGCAGGCCTCAAATTTTAAAACCCTGTGAGTGTTCACCCAAAGTAGTCATGCTTACTGTACGCATCGTGTTTTGAGTTTAAACAGTTTACCCCCCATTGGTCTGTAAATATGCATGTGCAGCAAAAGCCACCAGATTGCTGACAGTGCTGCCAATTGTGCCAACTCACTGTTCAATAAGCGGAAAGTTCTGTAGTCCGATTAGGGTATCTTTCTAGTCAGAGCAAACAGAGCCTTAAAACGTGCAACTCGGTTTCCATGGAGTGTCCGTATAATTGCCACAAACACCAGTTAAGTAAAATGACGGATGTAAAATTGCCAAACGAGCTGAAAGAAATTATTGGAAACCCGGAGACGCTTCTTCTACCGTGGATAATCTAAAGAAATCCCAAATCATAAAAATAAAGCGGTTCACTACGGTCAGAACTACGTGGTTTTTCGAACCATACAAGCAAGAGATACTAACCAACAGCCCACAGCATCGGGTAGATCGATGATTGTTGCAACACAAGATACTGTGGTAAAGGTCGTCTTACAGGTATAAAAACGGATGCTTGTTTCGGCTAACTGAAGCTTCTGTGAAAGTTAGTTCTGCAGACAAATGAATTTTTGTAGGACTTTCAATCGTTAATTATGAATGTTCCCCAACATGGGGTAATCGAACTTTGCCGGAAAAATCTGGCCTCACAGGCTTTGGTGTAATAGTTGCTACTGATCCTCTGCAGCTGCTTGATTTATTATACACGCAGGACGTCAGGCAAACTTCTGAACCACTATTTGTCAGCCAACCTTCGGAGTACATCATTGAAAGTTTTGAGAAAACGCCTGTTGGTCTACTACTCTGGATGACTGAAAGACGATTAACCATATCAACTCAGACATTATTACTCCACGGGGTTTACGCTATGTCGTCCGCGTGGTGAAGATTGGTAGGAATGAAGAAACCGTTGTCACACTAATAAGTATTCTACTTATGGACCCGAAAATGGGACTGTCTATCTTCTCCGGACACGGTTGTCTGTCACAAAGATGATGGAAAGGTAAACAGATTTGCGTACCGCATGTCAACCTCCATCACTCGACATTCCGATTGTTAGGTTTGTAGTGACAAAATTCGAACAGTTATTCAATCGAAACACTTTTCATTGGTGTCACGCTCATCATCTACTTTTATTGATGACGAAATTCAATTGCTCAGGAATACTTTTCGATAAACTGAGTGGCGGTAAGATTCAGTCAGATGGTCACATCAAAAGGTAGGCAAATTACTGTTAGAAATAGGAAAGTGTGCAATCAGCTCCATTTCTCATGGTTGTTAATTCCGTAACTCGAACCATATACGGTTTGGTTTCATCAGTTCAACTGAAAAATATCGTAGGTAAAATCATGGGTGATAACAGATGTCGCAAACTAGCCTCACCTTCAGTCAAGAGTGAGCAACCTACTGACACCACCCCACGCTGTAATCACCACTTTGTGTTTGCCTGAAAAGAAAGTTATATCGACAGAACTGAAAAGTGTTTGAAGATTGAGATGAGAAAGGATTTGTCTCGACAAGTTCAAAGTTCGATACTACGACCCAAAACAGACCTTGAGTTTACACCAATAACGACCTTATGCTCGGCGTTGAGTATTTTGTTCCACGTCAACACGAGGTGTACAGAACAAATTAGATTTTGACCACCTTGATTGCCGATGACTTCAACACTTTGTACACTCATCGGCCTTATAAGCTGACGTGCTACATTCACATTCACCCCATCCAAAAGTCTATAAATATGACACGTCTCCAGAGGCGAAATCGTGTCACAAGCAAACATCTGCTGCATGTGGTGTGGCAATAGTGTATATCGAAGGCAGCGTTGTGAGCAGTATGACTACTTCTATTTATAATGCAGTGATTATTGCGCACAACACAGCATACAGCATAGCATATAGCATCTTGGATCAAAACTTCAATTCCTCCTTATATAATGACGGGAGTTTATAGCCCAGTCACTTAAAAAATATACATCAACGCTCTCAAACTGGAGTCAAGCTTCACATTATAAGGCCATTATTGTGCAATTATTTCTTTGTGTACTTAACACAACGGCACCCACATATGTAAATAAAATTGGTCATGCTGTTCACATCTGAGATTTTTCAACCGCTGCACAAACAGTCTTGCAGCCGATTGTGTCTAACAAATTTAAACAGAAACTGACTTGGGTTACTTGAAAACCGTGAACTTTTATCCTTATCCAATTGAAGGTTGTGAGAACTATCCTTCTAGAACGGAACGTAAAAAGTGAAGGAGTTTGAGAGTGATGGGCAACTCCAGTAAAAGCTTTTCTGCACTCGCGGTTCATCCTAGCATTTGTAGAATTCAACAGGTCTCCGGAACGGTTCGATGGCAGCAATTTGAAGGCAGTATCTTGGGAATTCGCATCAACAAACCATCAGTAGCCTTAAAATTAATGAATCGTTTATCTTACAGTATTTCACCATACATACAAGCTATCTCTTCTAGGAATCCATGAGCTTTGTAGAATAACACTGCTTTGTTTAATGGCAGTAGTTAGCACAACCTTGAATTTGTATATTTAAAAACACCGTTTGATCAGAATCAACATGATTAGTGAAGAACAAAAATTCACCACCTGCACAACAAGCCTCGCGGTTCTCGATTAGAACAGTTTTGGGAGCAAACTCAATCGACCGTTTCATTTTTCGTTGAAGCACGCTGAGTGCGTCCTTGATACATGCATACACAACCGCTTATTTGATATGATAGCTAACGTGAGAACTAATCCGTGCCACTTTCCAGCAAGTGATTTCTTTTGCCAAACACCCGATAGTTAGCAGTTCGACCAACAGAATGTACATTCAACTCGCATCATTCATTTCAACAAGGAAACAATCCTTTTGAAGGCTTAAATTCTACCAAATGTGTCACGCATGGCAATATAATTAGCGGTCGTACAGATAATGTCCTCTATCTTAAAAATTACTACGTTTTCCTTACAGTTTTGTGAACCACATGTGGCTTTGTTTGAAACTTCAATCATCTGATCCGAAACAAAATGCACTGTGTCAAGCAGACACTAGTATCGACACTCGTATCGGTAGCCCATGCGACTTTCTTATGAAGAATTTGTAGATTTCTGTTTTTCTTTAACAGTGACAAACGCTTATTTGTTGAAGTTAAAATTTGGCCCGATAAGTGGTCTGTTTTCCCAAACACTTTTGTCTTCGAATAATTTCGTCTCGTAAGTAGTGCGATTAAACATAATTTTGTTCAGTCATCCTGCACACCTGTGCGAAATAGAGTACAATCAAAAGAACGTGTGAGCACCTATGGGCAAAATTTCAGGTTAGTTAATCACCATTCAGCTTAAGAAACGAATCGGTCACATGACGCAGTAATGATATTAGATACGAATGTACAGCACGGTAGAAGAAACCAAGAAGTCATTCATTTCATCTTCTCTATGAAACTGAAAAGAGTGAACTAAATGGTGTTTAATGATACATCCGTCGAAACGATCTTGACATTTTCCAGCTACAGCGAGAGATGCTACCCTCTCAAACGGGAGTATTTAAAAGCTGAACCGTGTTGCGGTGCAAATTAGTTCGCGGATACTTTAACATCACGTCTAGTAAGCTGTGCATTTTTTTACGGCATTTATCGTCGAAGTTATTAAAAAGCTCCCAGTAGAAATATATTCAGTCAGCTGTCTTACATTTTGATGTGGGTTAATGAAACCAACTTATAGACGATACAGTCAAAAGTGAACAAACTTTTCGCCATAGGCGTGATTGCAATCTCTGCTAGATAATCTGAACCTAGCATGCTGAATTAGACTTTCAAGATCTGCTAAAAATAATCAGTTATACTTGCAAAAGAGCTTCTGTTGTACTCAATCCTACACTTTCAAACAGAGACATAGGTTCCAGTATCTAATCAAACTTGAATAAGTTTTCAAGCAACTATTCCAACGTTTACCAGGACGAAACACGAAAGAAAACCTTAGTGATAAGTTTGAAATTTCAAACTCTTCCATCCATTATCAACTGTTTCGTGAATGAAACCCAATTTGCATACTTATCTGATCAATTAAAACGCCTAGAACTGACCTTAGTAGATGCTCTTAGTCGGCTTACTGCAAAAAAGGTGGACTTCTTCTCTTAGTGTCAAAGTTCCCCTATCAAATAGAATTGTCTACTGACAAAAGATCATATGTGTGCAGTGGAAGATTTGCAAAAAGATGTGGGTAATGTCATTCCACCTCACGATAAGGGTTCACGAGTGGTCTTCTCATTTGATCCGATTGTGGTTGCAAGGTGGAGTCTTATTTCTAACATTACGAAACTTTTCATCTAAAACTGAACTGAACTGAACAAAAAGTGAAGTGATATTGCAAATTGTTTTCAAAATTCATCGTGAATTAAACCTTGCCAAGGATATGCACCACAGACGAGCTCTAATGAGAACGAAACTCGAGTCTAGTGCATTTTTCCGAAAGACACCGGCTGGCTGGAAAGTCTTTCTGAATGCGAAGGCTGCGATCAATTGTGAGTGATGGTCAACTTGAAAATTAGCTATCCATCAGTCACAGACACTGCGAACGAACGGTCCCCTGAAAATACACAATCCCAACATTTCATTGAGACCCATTTCGTTATTGCCACGTTCTCCTTATCATAATCTGGCGAAATGAGCGGTAAAAGTTTTCCTACCAGCCAAGATATATCTTCTCAAGCACACTCTTACAGCCAACGGATTTTTTACAAGGCGTACGCAGTACGAACGTTGCTGTCAGAAGAATGACAATTTCTGTTATCAAATCTTTATCCACGAGGTTACCACTGACCAAAATGATTAACATCACACACGAATGATTGATGAAGAATTCCCCAAAGTTAAGCCTACCTGTGTTTTATTTACGCAGGCTTCTTGCTCTAGGCACCAGTAGGACACAGTATTCGTTGGACAAGAAATGGTTGCCAGGCAGATGATATAATCACGGGTGGTCCTCTCAAAACTGTACTGGTCGACATTTTATAGCCGCTCTTGATAAACAAGCGCAAATGTTTGTCAGCTCAGCGTACTCCTGCAATGATAAGTGCACAACATATTCGTGATGTATGAATCGGGTAACCCAAAAGGAAACACTTACACACATCTTTACACGTGGCACCGCAATGTCAAACTTACAGCTAGTATAGAAGAAAAAATCAGACATCATTTTCAGATGTCAGACTCACATAACGTAATGGTGGATTGCTCTCTAGAAGCACTTTCTGAAAGAAGACGTGGGCTGGTCACCTGACACACTTTAAAAGCTCTGCATCAATCATATACAAACGCCAGCCGGTGCGAACACTGTATCACGCAGTCCGTAAAGATTCTTGGAATGGATGTATCTCGGAGAGCTTGACTTCATCAAACCAAGCCTTATCCAGAATGGACACCCTGTGCATTCTATCTGCTAATGTTCCAAACCACTCGACTCCCAACCACCCAACACAACGACATCGCGGAAAAATTGTGTTCATATCTCTACTCTGGAAAGAAGACGTTGTAACGCTTTTTACGGCACAAGGAATGAAATCAACATCAAATCGCACGTGTACGCCAGCCAATCTTATTGTACTGCAACAGCTAACTTGCATCCCTCTAACTCCTAGAAAGAATTCACTGTCCGAAATGGCGGAGCCAAATATTGTTTGTGCATTTGACAGTCTTTGCGGTCTACAACATGTTGACTGCACAGTGAAGGCGCTCCACACTCGGATCTCTGTGCATCTCCCTAAATAGCTGTTTAATACCAAACTTTGGCCAGTGAAGACTGCGATTACAAAGCATTTACAAGAATTTGGCTACCTATCAAATTACTCCTTGTTGTCTGTCAAACCATGCACATGCACGCCCTAGTGTTTTTGAAAGTGCTCGCAACACATGGCATGAAACCATCGTTATGTATTCAGAAACAGATGTTAATGAACCTATTGCTACCTTACCGGAGGGCTATCTAGAATGGGTTTTGCTCCTACTCCAATTTCATCATTTCTACTCCTCTCTCTCACCTTCCAGTTTCTGCTTTGGTCGGGTGGTCAGTGTACACTGATTGTTTGTACAACTTACACCCTGATCGATGCGTGGACAGTCAACCACATACTGCCAAATGTTTTCGCACTCCTTCCTCTGCGCTCTGCATCCATATCTAATATCATTAGGGCATCATATGACTGATCCGTTTTTGAGCTGAATGGTGATTGATCACTCCAGAATTTGCCCACAGGCGCTCACACGCTCATTTGTTTATACCCCATTTCGCGCACGTAATCGTGCTTAAACGTCCATCTTACACAGCGAAATTAACGTTTTTCACTTTGATTACCTGCTTTTACCATCAGATTGCTCACAGTAAAAGTGATATCCCCTACGTCAAATATGTGGGATCAGAAGCTTCTTGTCAAAAAACTACGTCTGAAAACTTTGAATAGAAAGGCAGCCGGCTGACACAGCTGACCTCCGGATTTGTCAGGTTGACAACGGTAGGCATTGTAACCGTAGAGCCAAAACAAATTTCGTCTAAACGAACAATTTCGGATTGTGTGACCGAAACCCATTCGTCTCCGCAGTGATCAGACTACAAAGTTGGACTCCGCAAATCCTGATCTCTCACTGCTTGTGTGTTTAATTGGAGTTTTGGTCTTTCATTAACACTAGAAAGACCAGGTACGGTGTCTTTGCCTTTTCTAGCCCTTCCGATCGCTGATAGTATGGCGCAACTCTGTGTAGTATACGCACTCCTCCACTTCTCTTTCAGGTCAGTAGACGATTAGGAGACTGTCAGCTGATCATTTTTGGTTTTCCCATTGATATACGCCTGATACGACACCAACATACTATGAAAATAAACTTTTATGACGGTCTTCTCTTTTATTCGTAATCAAGATTTGTTTTGGGGAGAGGAACTTTAGATTGCGCAATCAATTACGTTACGACACCTCAGTAATTAAAAATGAACAGCTCATGTATCACATCTCGAAAATTCGACTGGAAAGATGTATCTGAAGTCACCTGAGCCAAATGAACGTAAAACTGCAGATGTGCTGTACAATAAAAGAATACAGCAGTAGGATTCATGTTACATGAAAAAAAGATTCAACTGGGTTCGGAGAGACAGTTTATGAAGACATTTTAAGGAGTGTTACGCATCAGGAGTGCTACACATAAAGAGGTTGAGTGGATATTGTTTAATATTAGCGAATTCATACCACTTTTTATCTCCCCATGTTTTGTTTTTAATGCCCAGCAACCTATTACAGCTAGCTCGCGTGATACCGGCTTTCACATTTCATCTCATTCTCTAAGCTTTCGATAAGGGGTGTACTTGCTTCCTATTTGTGAAAAGAGCACAGAGGTCTCAGTAGAAATAACACTGGAGGGTATATAGTTGAGAAACCTGGAGTGGTCAGTACCCGCCACTTTCACAACTACTTGCCGATAATTGTCCAGCAGAATTTGATTGTGCATTTTATTCCGAACTCTATGCAATCCACACACCAGTGCGGATTTTGAAAGCACGCGTAGGAACTGCGCGCATCAGTAGACCAGCAGATTGAATAGTTTACACGGAAAATATATCGAACGCAGGTTTATGGAGAATTTCGGGAAGTCATTACCAGTGTTGTCAAACAGACCTTTTCAGCATAAACATGCATGCAATAAAGTATGTATAACACTTCTTTCCGAAAAGCAAGTAGCAGCCAAGTCGAACGCAAGCCAAATGAGTTGTGCGGAAACCAGTATTAACTATGTAATAAGTTTCCCTTTACCACGGATAGTACCATAATATATCTACGGACAAAAGGGCCTAACAACACTGCAGCATTCTTAGTCCGTTTAGCTGGTTGTGCATTTGACTCGAACCAAAAAGTTCGTACCAATAGGAGTTTATCCGATAAAACATTATGTGTACTGCTCTGTAAGAAGACAAAGATTATCAAGTAGGCTACCCTGGCATAATTGGTCCATTGTGACCGAGGGGCAAAATAAGAGAACGTATAGCACTGTACATTGGGCTCTGGCTTCCAAGTTGAGACAGCACATCTTGTCTACCTTTGAAGCAATCACACTCTGAGTAATTCACCCGGCGTTGTGTCTTTGCAATCTGAGACGGCCATGGATTAGCAATTACACCCAGTTTGAGCTATGACCTGGTCAATTCCACTTTTCTAGTTCATTCGGAGTTCATTGTTCGAAATTCATCTCGTTTATGCTGGTAACCGAAACCAAATCGTGTCATCTTATAGGACCATTGAATTCGTTTTTCGCCCACTTTAGTCGTTGACTACTTGATCTCCGTGTAATTAAAATATAAAGATGAAAACCTATCGGGAAAATTTTATTCAATCAAAAGTTGCTGTTAATTTTAGGCGGAGTTTTCAACTATAACCGAATATTTCACTGAACATCCCACCAGATTCATTCACGGACCTATTACCACAATGTGGTGGGTGCAGTTGCTGCTTCGAGCCACGAATTTACTGATGAATATCAACCATCTTCACCCTAAGTAAGTTCTGGTTCTGTCAGTATGCGCGTGATATCCATGATGTGTCCCTAAAGATGTCCAAATTCGCTCTAAGTATAAATCGGCTTGTTTCGCGGACACAATAACTGGTGCCATGACGAACGCGAGGATGAAGATCCCCTCGCCACAGCCGTTCGAAGATGGAGACGTTCGGATATTCCTGGAGGACTTGGAGGACGTGGCCGGAGTGGTCGGAGTCAAGACCGACCGTGGGATGCTAGCTGCCTTGCGGACGCTGGTGAAGGGCAGGGCGAAGGCGGTGCTGGACGCAGCGCGAAGAGGCCCTGCAAAGATGGAGTGGGCCGCTGCGAAGGAGACGCTGGTGGCTGCGTTTGATAGCCCGGCCGACCGCCAGGAGGCCATGCGGCGGTTCAAGGCGGCCAGGCTTGGACAAGAAGCGGACCCGTCCGTGTTTGCCGCCACTCTGCAAGGTTTGCTGGACAGGGATCTGCCAGGATTGGATCAAGAATCACGAACAGTTTATTGAAGGTCTACCGATGGCGGTTCGCGACCAAGTCCGTATTGCCCATATCTCCCGGCCGATGGACCTTGACGATCTGGCAAAGGTGACGCAGGAGTTGGCAGTAATGTCTGTGGCCTCAGTGGATGCAAACATCATTACGGACAAGAAGACACTGGAGGTAATGCAGAATACAATGCAGCAAGTCGCGGTGGATGTAGCTGCCTTAAAAACAGCAGAACGGAAGAACGATCAACCAGGAGGTTGCTTCATATGTGGAAAAAAAGACAGTGGAAGAAGGATTGCCCAATTTTGCGGTCTCAGAGGTCTAAAAATAAAGTGTTTCGTGATTGTTCTTTTTGTTGGGCGGGTCAACTAGTGATGGGAGCGATTGAGAAGGAGGTCGTACATACAAGGGTTGAGGTTGATGGAGAGGTAGAACAGTGTTCAGTCGATACAGGGGCAGCTATTTCGTTGATTGCTCGTGCCGAAAATCAAAACCTAGAACCGACATCCATGATGATCAGGACGATTGGAGGTCATAGTCTGCTGGTTGACGATGCGAAAGAATGTGGGGTACGTATCGGCGGCCATGTCGTAAAGCACCGTTTCATTGTGTCTCCAGAAACCAGGCAAACGATACTCGGAGCCGATTTCCTCGCTGCAACAGATGCCGTGATTGACTTGAAGCTCAAGAAGTTGTCAACCAAGTATGGCTCCCTGACGCTCATAGGACAGCGACAGGATAGCGTCAACCAAGTACGTACGGTCGAGAAATACGCGGAAGTTTTTACAAATGACGATGATCTGTACGGATTTTGCAACTGAATTGCCCATGAAATACCAATAACCGGAACGTTTCGACGGACCCCGTAGGATACCGGTTCATCTTGAGGAGGAATTGAAGAGACAAACACAGAACATGCTGAGCGAGGATGTTATCGAAGAAGTCAACAGTCTGTACAACTCGCCTGTTCTCCTGGTAAAGAAGTCCAATGGGAAGTACCGCTTTTGTGTGGATTTTAGACGACTGAATGAGGTAACACGGAATACGGTCGTACCACTACCGTCCGTCGCTGATATTTTTGACAAGCTACAGCAGGCGAAGTTGTTCATAGTTTTGGACTTACGCTCAGGATACTGGCAAGTACCAATTAAACTCACAGATCGTGAGAAGACCGCATTCACGGTAGGCGAAAAACAGTATCAGTTCAAGCGCATGCCGTCTGGCCTATCCGGGGCACCGTTCACATTTCGGCGCCTGATGGTTCAGCTGGTAAAACAACTGGATAATGTGGCGGTATACGGAGATGATATTGTAATGTACAGCAACACGGAATCGGAACATGCTGCTCATATAGATGCTGTCTTGAATCGCATCAAGAACTCAGGACTCCGGATCAATGCCGGTAAGTCACAACTCGGACGATCATCGGTGGTGTTACTGGGACACGAGGTGGGTCAAGGTGAAATCAAGCCGCTGTCGGAGAAAATACTGGCAATTAGAGAGTTCGTGGCTCCGAATTCCAAACGAACCCTGAGACAATTTTTGGGTCAAGCGGGGTACTACAGTCGGTTCGTGAACAATTTCCACTCCACTGCATCGCTATTGTACGAACTCCTTCGAAAAGACAAGAAATTTGAATGGACCGACGATGCCCAGAGGGCGTTCAAGCGAGTGCAAAAAGCGATGAACGTGCAACAACAATTTTAGGCGGAGTTTTCAACTCTAACCGAATATTTCACTGAACATCCCACCAGATTCATTCACGGACCTATTACCACAATGTGGTGGGTGCAGTTGCTGCTTCGAGCCACGAATTTACCGATGAATATCAACCATCTTCACCCTAAGTAAGTTCTGGTTCTGTCAGTATGCGCGTGATATCCATAATGTGTCCCTAAAGATGTCCAAATTCGCTCTAAGTATAAATCGGCTTGTTTGATAGGATCTCCTGGTGTTGCTATATGGCACTGCAATGGTTATATTTTACTGCGATCTGCCAGCCAGTCGATCAAACAACCTCATAACGAAGAAACTGAATTAGTATAGACCTATGTGACCATGTACTTACTTTAGTCTAATTCGAATTAGTAGCTCCGTACTGGACCAGTCTCTTTGTGATGTGTATTGATCAAGATAAGCTCTTTAAACAAACTTGAAAAAATCCGCATCCACTAACATATTTCAAGGAAATAGTTTAATAGACTGGTTTCTTAATGGCCTTTGCTATCGTCATGGTTTTTCAATTACCTTCACTGTCACCATGCTACACGCATAAATAATAGCAGTCCGCATTAGCCTACAAACCCACACAATTCCGAAATATCACGTACTACAATCAACAATTTAACGAGAGGGCCGTAGGTGGAGGTCAAAACCTGACATGCCTATCACCCTTTTGGTTGGATGCAAATCGATTGACACAAACGGTTCACGCACACGGTCAATGTTCATGGTAACTGAAAAGAACTTTGAGGGCTGCGACCAACTTAAAACCTCAAGACCTAATACTTATCACAAGCGAAGAGATGTAATATACCTGTATGTGACGACAGCAGATCTATGTACACCTCAGTTTTCGGACATTTTTCAATCAACTCATTCCAGGAAGCCAGAATGGCACAGTTTTACCTTTACTTTCAGTCGCGCATCCCACCCAAAGCATTTTAGACTTTAAGAAAAAAAGACATCCTAGGTGTGACTTCCATTGACGAAAAGTTCGCTGATTCTTTCAATCGGCGGTCACCCCCGACGAGTATACGCTCAAAATAAGAGGGCATTCAGGACACCTTTCCGTAACTGGACGTGCTGTCAGCAAGAACGTCAGGTGCTTCACTCGTACCCTGCACAATCTCTGTAATCAGGGCACGCAAGCAGTTCAAAACGACTAATGATCAACTGAGTTTAAAGGCTTGAATAAACTTCTTGTGACATCAGTAGACGGTGTAACTTTACAATGACCTCTTTAAACTTTGGGTTGATTTAAGTTTATCTGTTCACCAACAGATTTTGCTTTCAGCCCTTGAGTTTTGTATACCGTGTCCTGGGCAAAACAGAAATGAAATTCCGTAACTCAAGTTTTAGGGGAGACACTTTGAAATGAGTGACTTCATTAACGTTTGCGGGATTGCATGCTATACGGATAACCACATATACACTGTACTAATGCAGCCTACAATTATAACGTGGAAGGTTACTCAGCGTCCGTTTACCAGACATTGACAAGTGTAGCTACATTTCACCTGAAAAATGCATTCTCACAGCGTAGTCGGGTAGAAGCACCTTTAATGGATTGTAACAGCTGTGCTATAAGTTGACGAGCTGCACATTTTCTCCACGCTGAAATGAACATCACCTGATAGTCATGACTAAAACTCGGTTGTGGAGATCCAGAGTTCACACAGTGACAGCCATTAAGCAAGGACAACCTAGGACACTTATTCATTAAAGGAGTTCAAACATCATATAAATACATCTCAAGCAAGGTTGACCAGAACATCGATGTGACACTGAAGTAGCTAAATAAGAAATACCTTCACCCCATCAATTAATTTGATCGTGTTTTATCGAACGTTGGCTCGTGCCTCAAGCTCAGTCACTCTAAACTGAAGCGTCATCATTGCTAGCACATAGGATGATGCATATTTGGTCTTGTTACCGTCCCAAATTAGGCAGTCCGTTTGAACGTGAACATCGTGACTACCTCGAGTGCTCACTTACATCAAAATCTGAACAATTCACACGCCACTAGAAGTTGAAGGTTTCATATCGTTAAGGAAATAATGTGGAAACTAATAGAACATCATGTCCGCCTGTGAAACGCCCCTGTCCTCACCGGGTACTTAAATTCTTTATGTTGGAAAAACAGTTCGGTTGACATCTGGTGCCTTACTGGAACCTCAATGATACTGCAGCAAATACATCATTTACACGTTTATAAACGCTGAGCAGTAGTTCTCCCAGCAAATGCTAAGCAAGCCAATTTAGATCTGACATTACGACTGAGCCATATGTGCCACGGTTATTCACTCTGAAACGAAAGACTGATAACATGAATGGTTTGCTCGCTCATTTGTCTTACCGCTGGATTCATACTACTAACGGTTCCGGCCACAGGAGCAGTAAACCACCAAACCAGTTCCCTCGGAGGACGCAAAAATTCCGGGTGATTAGTCAAGTACCAATCACCCCAAAAGAATCCCGTTAAATTCTTACAGAATGCATGGCTCCTAGTGTAGAACCCGATGACTAAATTTAAGTCCCATGTCGTCGATCACGCTTCACCATTGAAGTTATTGCTTGCCCAGTTTTAGCAGTTGTGACTTTTGTGTGGAAACCAAAAAATTGCAGTGTTATACAACGCGATCTGCAATAATGCATCCTTGTAGCCTTGAACTCAAACTCTTGTGAACACTCTTGTTAAATACCCTCGTTATGATAAATCATCGTCGGTTTTTTCTGCTGAAATGCGATTCATTCTCCAGCATGTGCAAATTTCTTTCGCCATGCTTGCTGATCCAAAGATTCTGCAAGACACACTTCATTATGTCACTCCTTCCTTATGAAGAGTTCCTTTCCAAATGTATCGAAATGCTAGTCAGAAATTCATGTCCTAGCAAAAGTTCCCAATTCCTAGGTGCAGAAATGAATTGCAAAATGGGTATGCTGGTTTGTTTTGAAATTTTTCCATCACAACGCGGAATAACACGGCGGCTCGTTTTTTTGCACTCAATAGTATCGAAATTTATCTTTTGACTAAAACCCGAGTTCTCTCGTCCGTAAAGCATTTTCGTAATCTGGAGGCTGTTCTTTTTTGTAGCTCTATTGTGTTATCTTACGAAATAACTTATTGTAGTGATCTGAGGAAGCACTCCTTAAACATAAGGTTTCTGAGAGTATACATTCTGGATGTTTAGAGTCTGACATGCTATCGCGACGCACTTCTCTATGCTTTACCCTAAGTGATGTCGCTCGAGTATCTCTTTAGAAGTTATGGATTTGCTTTCTCAAGTTTGACCGATTTCCGGTAGTTCTCACCTAAATCACTTATGTCAACTTTGTCACAACGCGTGTTCTTCATCCAATCCGTCGTCTTTTTTAAAAGACCCTCACCCGTTTTTTACTTCTTGCACAAGTCAGGAAGGCAGATTATTGTTTGCATTTGAAATATATTGTATCGAGTCAATCAATAACACTTGCTGCAAAAGTTGAGCTTTACCATTTTCCATGTAAAATGCTGGAAAACACTTTCATTGTTTTACATGCATACCCTTGTTACGCATTCGCCCTTAGAGTATACAAACCGATCAAGGTAACTAATTTTCTTGCCGTATATGCACGACCATGTTCGTTGGTTTGTCACGCAGCGCTAATTAACCTCCACAAAATCTGACTTCACATATGACATTACGTCGCAAAAGAATGTATTAGATAGTAATCCAAACAAAATTCCTAGTGTAACGATGTTAACAGCATACTGCTTACATTCATTTCTCAAACAACCGATCCCATCTGAAACGCACATTCAAATTTGAGGTTAACTTGTCAGTTGGAAACGTTCCTGAAACTTCAGAAAATTTGTGCGGTTGCCCTCATACCACTTCGTGAGTCAGTGAAAACGAATTTATCTTTTGTGAGTTCGGTTCTTTCTTCACGAACTCACTTTTAAGTACGTCCGGTCTCAAATACTGCTGGGGTTTCTGATTGATCACGGCCTGACTACGACTGGCAGTTAAAGGTTAACCGTAAGCCCAAGTTCTACACACTTTGCAACGTACAGTTTATTCCGAATAACCAAGCGAATAGGCAGTTTGTGTGGGAAAAGTCTTGTAAGTCTCTTGCTTAGATTATTGAAAGTCCGAAACTTTCCGGTACACCTGTAGCAAAACGGTTGCACTAACTTATGTGTGGTTCCACCTACTTGGTTTTTAAATTGTGTCCATTTTTGTATGGGGCATAAATATCAATGCTTGCAGAACACTGAGTGATACACAAGATGACTTACTTATAACTGAACCGTTAACCGATTCTCAGTGGGGAGTCAGTCGCTGACGGATATTATCTTAGCTATTATCTCCTAAACTGATACTCGTAGCACTGGTAATTTTACGGATCGGAAAATGGGTTGTAACACAAACGGTTGTAAGTCGTGCCTTGTTCACATTTTTCGAAAAAACCGTTGTATGAGAAAAAGAACAAACATGCTTTTCGTTCGTTTGGCTTCCCTTCCTCTGAGGTGATCTTCGAACTGTTCATTTTGTGGATCGTGTCTTTCCAAGACAAAATGGACTTCCACTAGTAATGATAGTATACAATCTTGTTTTCCAAAATCGCGCAACATCGTGTTAATACATGCGTTGCTAGGGCTACAGTTGCCGCACAAACTATTAACTTCATGCACTTTTATATCTCATTAATGTCAGCGAGTTTCCTTATTTCCCATGTCCGTCATTAATAATAGTGCAAGGAACACCGTGCATTTTCAGGTGGCATCAAAATGTGCCCTACAAAATATGTAAAGGCTGAAGTTCGACCTTGCCTTCTTGGAAATCCTTATACTTATATTACTTCAACAAGTGACACGGTACGAATGGTTTTAGTGTGCTTATCAGTTGTCTTTTGTGCAGCCACATCTTCTGATCAAATGCGAAAAATTACAACATGGTGATAAATAGGCGAGTTACCTTATTGTACCATTCCCAAATTAAGCGTACTTGTGTGTATCGTACCAAAAGTGTCTCTAATTACGTCTTCACACGATTCACATGATGCAATATTTTGGATCACCACCGATTTTCACCTAACTGAAGTGAATAAATGAACATTTTCGCATCTTTATTATCTGCAATGTTGATGAAGCTTCCTGTATTGCTGCCTTTACTTTTAATAGATGGATGAATGGAGAATAAATAACAAGTTTGATAGTCTGATTAATTCGGTTGACATACTTTAATTTCGTTTTTACGATTTGCTTGTTAAACTGAATGTTCTTCTAAGCGAGAACAGTTTAATGTAGTCATTACATTTAGCTTTCAGGACGATCAATAGCATATATAATGAAGTTCTATCACGGCAGTCAAAGTAGTTATTTGGGTTTTACGATGCAAGGTTGAAAGAGGAATTTTAAATACTTCTAGGAATTGTTAAGGATTACACTGTATCTTTTCATTCCCTCAGTGTTACTATGGTTTGGTTTTTCAAAATAAAAACATTGAACAAATTCATGAGATTTTGGGCGCACGCCGTGAATAAACTCAAGTATAACTTGTAAATCCCGTTAACCAATTTTTTGAAGCAGCGCACGTCTGGTCAAGTAAGGAAAGTCGGAAATGCAAGTGTTACGACATGCTAACGATAGATAGAAAACAGATCAGATTTTTTTACTGTAGACTCTGGTCCTTGACAGTGTACCTCTGAATGTCATTTGATGACAAATGTGGTTAACAATAATTAAAACTAATACGCTGAAAATGTCCGCTTGGTAATCATTTTAAATAATTTCAAAAGCTGGGCGTTTGTGTCTCACCTACATTACCTGTCACCTCTAAACGGAAGAAAGCCACTGATTACTTTGTCTAACACACCTTTCGACCACAAAACCACCAAAAATAGCGCCGCTAAGTTTTGTTGTATCACCATTTATGCACGTGTAGTGTTATATCAGAGGTATGCCCGACATGTTCTATTTAAAACCTGAGTAAATCTCCGTAGTTTATTGGTGTAATAAATTACTAAGTAATTAGTGGTCTAAACCGTATGGTGGCGCTTCGCTTATTCAGATTCTCTTATGTCCAATCGTCGGAGCTATCTGAATAAAACGGCACGCCACAAGGCTATGGTGACCCGGTTAGAGTTAAGCAGGTTAAATGGCTCGAACAAATACTGTTACATCTAGCCCTGGAGTTTCTATCCACGATTTAATACTCGGTAACTGAAATCACGACTGAACACTTCAAAATAAGGTGCTGAAACGATAAATTTCGGGAACGATTCTAGATATCCAGGTGGGACTCAAAAATTTACTGTTTTATACACTTTGAAATCAAGTGGTATAATGTAATTCGACAGAACCCAGCGATGTGGGATGCTACATATTGTAAACGAATATGCTGTACTGCAAATGTGTGTGGTACGAAAATGTATGCGATAGATCACCAATTTCATAGGTGATTTTCCTGTGCTTTCTCATTCGACCGGGTGTATTTCTACCGACGTTCTTCTGATAGTAAAATGCATTTTCTAACAAAAATGTTCTTTGTAAATAACACTATCTACCCACCATAAGTTACTATCATGTTCCAATTGCTGAATAACACGACTTTCAGTGAGCCAGATTTCATACCGGCCTATCATCCGCTACAGCGCACTGTGAAAAGTATGTGTACTCAAAGTTATCTTACAACCGAAATGCACTCCTAGTCACACTTTCGGCAGTGCGTGTGTCCAATGCTCAATCCAATTAACTTAAAGAATCTGTCACGCACTGCATTTGTCAGCTTAAACAAACGTACAACAACGACTGTGTCAATAGAACAAGGAAGTGTCTGAGACGAGGAAAAGCCATAAACCGACGACCAGTCTGAGAAAGAAGTGTGAAACCATCACTTGACAACTGCAAAGATTATTTCAGAAGTAAGAAATAAAGTCGAGTCGAACAGCCATGTCAATGAGCCAGCATGTGTCGCGAACTTGAATCATCTAGTATTCAGCGATTTCATGCGATTGAAACAAAGTAAGCAAATATTGTGTGCATAAAATAACAGAAACTGTCTCTCTCGGTGACAGATAGCTTTCGACCTCTATTCCACTAGTTCACCCGTCTTTAGAATTCGTCTTTTATAAACCCATTTTCTCCGAGTGTTGTTCGAGCACGGCTGATGGCATCATTGAGATTGTCAAAAAGTCATGAATGTTTCGAACTTACTGTACATCAAATTAAATAACTGAAAAACAGAACACCACAAACTATCAAATATTCCTAGAACAACATGATTTCACTGGTAACTGTCAGCGGTCTTCAATCGATTGTTTTTTTATCGACCGTTCCGCGTGTGAGCTGTTGATATCAACTGTAGGCGATCAGCGAGCAAAACAATCTAGAAACTCTTTAGTACACACGGTGTGTTGTGGTTGATTCTGAAACTAATTATCAATCTGGACAAGCAAGTGATCAGGTTGGTGTCCCTTGGAACTGACTGTTTAACTGAGAGAACAAGCAGAACTGTCATTTTTATCGCTTAGTATCTTGTGAATGAAATCGTCCGGAAAGTTGTTTACAAATTCCACACCTGGCTTACCGAAGTGCAACAGGCAGACTACGCGAAAGATGTCTGTGCACTATCTACCTACATAAATCAGAAACAGCGTCCATACACGACAAAAGTTTTGTATGCTGAATTTCATCAGTAAAGTCATGTTTTCATCTCCAAAGAATATGTTCTGCATATTGAAACAGGACCAAACAAGTTACTTTTGGATGTACTGTACTCTTGACATCGTCGTTAGGTTAACTTCATGCCGCGCACACGATGTTCCATTTTAAAACAATTTGCAGTCAAGAGTTCATTTACAATGAATTATAACTATTGAAACCTGAGAATCTAACCAACAACCATCATGCTACGAGCAAAGTTTTTTTATGACATGTGTGAAAAACCTGCGCAAACTTTTGAACCAGTATTGCTATATATGATGTACATTGCAACCAAATCTATTCACATCAACAGATTTTCTTCATTCGGAGTCAAAACGTAACGTGTCATTTCAAGTGAACTAAAACGCCATAAATATTAGAATAGTTATTAAATCACAATTGTATAGAATCCATTTCAAAATGAACCAAGTATCGTTTTCAGGATTAAAGACACGAATACAGTGGTGCCTCTCCAGTTGCTCAAACGAAGGCAGACTACGGCAACTTCAACGCTAGAACAAAAGACTTCTGAGCGCACACATTAGAGTTCGACAG
This sequence comes from Paragonimus westermani, assembly GCA_008508345.1. NCBI lineage: Eukaryota > Metazoa > Platyhelminthes > Trematoda > Plagiorchiida > Troglotrematidae > Paragonimus > Paragonimus westermani. Next base: position 262,796 of record QNGE01000122.1, read on the forward strand.
CTGGATTTTAAAAGCCTCGGCAATGGCCAGAATACGAATTTCAGGCAAATCATATAGTCCTGGTACAAGTGAGCCTGCTGGCCACTTTTGCTCGAATACTGACGTGTCAATCTCCCCAATTCGCATCGTGCTTTCTGAAGCTGTAACTGTCTCATGTTTCTTAGTTTTCATTTGTCGAGGTGAGACATTATCTGTTAGCAGGTCTCTCATTTTAGCTGGCCACGACAGTTTAGCTAACAGCATTCTCCCTGCACCCTTAGCAGGTCTACCGACTAAATCGGTGCCGTCCTTTTCTAGACTTCTTCAGGCTTCCACATGATCTGTGGTCAGCATGACATGAAATCTGGTGCGCCAGATGAGAACCTCAGGAGGACGTTGTTAGCGAGCAGGCAGGATATCCAACTTCAGTCATGGTTGAGAGGAACTGGTTGCTAGACCCATTGCCGGTTGACATCTTCATGGGAATGACTGAACAAGCAGAGCTTGTGAGATCGATAAAACAGTATGTACTATATAGACGGTATGTAGAATTTTCTGTGGTGTATATGATAACACCGGCAGCGATTCCATGTTATCACTATTCAATTCGACCCTCAGCAAGCTGAGGTTCACTGTGGGAGTAGAAGAGAACGAAAGACCGGCTTTCCTCGATGTTGCACTATCGTAATTTCCACATGGCATATATTAGTAGCGGACTTAGGATGGCTAGTAGGCATATTTCCAAAGCTTTGTTACAATGGAAGGTAGAACTAAGACTTGATACGTTGTCCAGTAAGCTGAACCTGCGACGTGTGTTCTGACGACACGCTATACAAAGATCTCATGATTTTTTGTGAGATGTTTCTCGTTAACAGCTACCCGAAAAATTTCCAAGCTGACAGTTTGGAAGGTTGGGAACCGCATGACCGTAAATCATTCATCGAGCGCAAGACAATCTACGTGAAACTGCCCTTTAAAGACGAATTACCAAGTGTATTGCTGACCAGAAGCCACGACACAACAGTATACTTAAACACATCCGAATGCATTTACCTACCGTCATTTGGCCATTCAACCAAAACCCACTTAACTTTGCCTAACGCCCGAAGCCAAATCGAAGACAGCTCCCATTATGTCATATCATAAGTCAAACTAGACAACCACAAGGTTTGCGTTTCGTCAATATATCATTAGGTAGAATAGTACCACACCTTTCCACTCGATTTACTTATGTGAACAAAATGCGGACTGCTCAAACGTCTGGTTTGTCCTACTGCCAAGATTTCCTGGTAAGCTCTGTACGGATTAGCTTCAGGCGTTAGATAGAGGTGGATACTTTTCGGTTACATGAGCAACTGACTGTAGGTAAACATATTCGGCTGTGTGTAAATATACTGCTTAGAACACGACGACTATAAATGTTTACCGTCATCCGTTCTGGAAGAAAATGCCCTGAGCGATTAATCGCGTGGGGTAGATTAAGACACTCAACGAACTTGAGGTGTTCATTTGAGGAAGCGGTAAAATGTTGTTCGTCTCACCTCTGCCGGGTCGTCAGAGTTACCTGCTCGGCGTTTATCTGGAACACGATCTCCTACTCTGAACCGACTGGAAGCTCACACGTAAAGTGAACTGCCTCCATGACCATCCTTCCAATACAGAGACCTAGGTGTCAGAATCTGATCTCAGCGTCGTCTGTTTCACCTTTGGGACCACCATCTGATCCAGTGAGTTAGTTAACGATGTTATTCTTCTGAAAATGACATAACGGTCGAATGACTGTCTTCTCAACAATTGCCGTACTCCGTTAAGATTGGCATGTGTAAAGATGCAGTTTTATTAAGCAAAATCATCTCTGACTACATATGGTACTTCATATGATAGGAAACAGTTGCTGGTCCCGAATACAATACGGTTATCTTAAGGTTCGTTTAATGGAAACGAAACACTCAGTAGTTATTATAAGTTGCGGAATCATCTCGGGCATGTTTTTTTGTAGAAAACTGCGAAGCTAGTCGTCTCAGTCAGCTACGTTGTATTGCATATTTATAAGCTCAACTATTAACGGTTTGGAGCAAAACTTTGGTGAAGTGAGATATTGCCGAGCATGAATTTAAGAAACCATATGGGTAAGCCTGTGTTGATATATCTATGAAACCACTGAACTTAGTTCCGCACGTTTTGAAACATTCAGTTCTGCATACCTCTGTTTTTGCCAGGTTTTTCAAACATAACGCAACTGGGTTTTGTTGACGTCGAAATGTACAGCAATTTCGTTCACTGTTTCGCATCCTTGTTTGATTCAGCATATTACCATCTCGCAGAAATGGAAATCGCATAAGGTGATAGTTCCGGCTTATGCTGTTCCTCTGAGCAGCATCCGCTCAATTTGCTCCATAATAATACTACAAATGACTCTCAAATTATATAAACCAAAATTCCCTACTACTCACTAGAAATCTTTTAAAAATGTTACCGCCCCTTGATTGATTTTCGGATGTATACCACCATCCACAAAACATTCTAGTCGTTTGTTCTGGATGACCATTGAGGCATACATAGCACGCTTTTGAGGTGACAGCCTTCGCATGCGATCTCATGTTTCAGGGACACATGTGGTTCTCTAAGTGTTGCCATCAGCATAAAATCCAAAGGTTGACCACATGTGTAGGCTAAGTGTTTGTACATTCAAACAAATTTGTTGGTGGTGCACCGAATGAGAAGGTTTCTTGATATGAATGTTATAGTCAGATAAGTTCTTTCCGGTTTCGGATCAATTTTCCCTAGATGGGTTTTCTTGAAGAACTATATATGGGCAGTGTAAATCATTCGACTTTTTGACAGCTCTTGAACAGCCACAACGTTACCCAGGAAGATCGGTGAACTCTGCGATATCACTATATATTGAATGCCCCAATCTTCATATCAATGATTGGAGTAAGCAGACTGTTTACTGATTCGTTACCCGAGGTGAACGGATCACCTCAGTAATACTCACAGATAAATATGATTGCGGGTTTTGATACGATAATCTGGTCAAGCCTTGTGTGAGGTCACTGGCTCAGAGGTCAACACATTTGCCTCAGGACGATTTGACAGGCATTGAAATCCGATTTGTGACAAGATGATGTAGTTAGACACTCTATTAAGAGAGTACCTGGATCTGAGAGATTTCTCTCGAAGGTGATTGGCTAGCGAGCGAAAATTGAGAACAGTTGTAAGTATTACCCAAGTTTTGTGGTTGTATATGCTTACTTTTATCGACCAACCAACTGATAAACAAATTCTTTACTTATCGTTCTGCAAGCGTGAACATAAGCATGATATGAGCACGTCTATTATGCCAGATATCTTTTTTGTCACACACCTTTAGAAAACGCAGTACGTAAAGTTACTCAAAGTAAACATGTTTTGTGACAAACTCGGGTTTATCACATCTGTCATTAAAGGCATGACAGCTGTCACATTCTAATTCGGCCAATCGCATTAGATTCTGAACCTACCCAACAGCCAACCTTGTTAAAGCCGAACTGGTTCTCTGATGAGTTAACATTCATCCCTCAATAAGTAAATATAATGGTGTTCATTAAGTTTATTCACATCGTACCAAGCATTGAAACGAAACATTTATGGTTGCTGAAACACAGAGTTAGTAGTGAAAGAGAGAATCTAGCATTTGAGGCGAAACTTCGATAGCCTGCATACCATTACACTGTTAGTTGCGCAACGCAGTTTGTTAGGTCGAATGGTTCAACCTCGCACTTCAAAAAACATCAAGTCACTGAATAATCTATCAAGATTTTGATTGTTACACGTTCAACATCACCCAAATTTTATCGTCAACTTTACAGACATACGAATTTGGACCGATATACTTTCAAAGGAAGTACTAGACTCGGGTTTCGTCTCCATAAGACCCCACTCAGATCTTGTGTTGTCCGTTGGACTGAAATTCCCATTGTGAGGAAGAAAAAAGAGAGCGCTATTTACACCACCTTCACATTAAGCTTGTCCGGTTAACCAGGTCACAGCGCTCAACCATACAATCAGGTGAAAGATGTTCAGCTTAAGCGATCATCTAGGAGACAGCCGACCACAAAGTTATCGTGTGGAGTGAACAGGGCTGACCGTTTAATTCTCTTTTAATAAGGTTCCGGCCAGTTGAATGTTATCCGCAAACGATTGTGATTAAGCGCTGGTGTACGATTAGTTGACCATGTCTATTAAGAGGGATCTTTGTTGTGGTCAACGCAATGGTCAGGGTGCAGGCTTCCATCTGAACGAGGATATATACTACTGGCGACCTGTAATAAATGCAAGACTCGAGTTTAGTGCTTCCTTAGGATACAAACCAGATTAAAGTCTCATCTACTTACCAAAACTGCAATCAAATTTACTTGATGGTCAATTTGCGGAACTTACTTGACTGTCATCATTTCATGGATGATGCTATCGAAGAAATGTTGCTAATTCCATCGCAACCGAATCTAGCTTGTTACTCCACCCTCAGTATAGCGAACCAAACAAGACATTCATATGACGTTGCTTGCGGTTGTTAATAACCATTCAATGGATCAGTTATTTTAGTTCTCCATTGTTCAGATAAACTCTTTCGACTTGGCATGCGTAAGCCTACAGTGTGATATCGTAGTCGTAACTTGATACCCTAGGTTTTTGTGAAAAGTGCAAATCACCGTTTGTCCACCAAGGTTGTCAGCTTTGTGTACGGTTGTAAAAGGAATCTCAGGTATGTACGCACCAGCTTCCTTATAGATCTTAACATAAAATTGGCCGAACTTACTGATAAATTCCAAAAAATCAAAACACTACGTTTCAGCCACATCATTTTTACCAGTAACCAAAACTAAATTGCAACGCTTCGTATCTGTGTGTTCCTACAACTAGCGTAGTAACAAAATCGGAAGAGAATGATGCACTTTATAAATTAGTTGTCTTTTATTAACAATATATTTCGACTTTAGAGGTTTTGGGGTAATTTTGATATACCGAGTGCTCCCACAAAGGTAAAGTCAGGGGAACCAGATAAACTATTTCCACTTGTTCTCAACATCTGACTGTGCCATACTCGGATATTCGTATACAGTGTAATACAAAAGCGTAAACTTTACTTACAGCAATGTTAGCAAGACGGGAATAAGTTCCACTTGACTACATCCTCATCAAAATTTCCAAAAGTTTTGCGCCTGACGCACACTTAAGCTATAATGAATCCCCACCCAAAGAGTGCTTCCTACGGAACACATCTTTTAAAAAATACTGGGTTTTTTTAAAAAAAGGGGGCGTTACAATTATGGGTAAATGTAATGATAGTTTCGGACATTGCACAATTTTCTGGAGTAACGGTTTCCTAAATCATTAGGTTTGACCGTTTTAAAGAAAAATGATCCATTGCGTTGGGTCTTAATTTGATAAACGCGCACTGTCTTTCCAATACATTATTTTGGTGCAATGTTCACGCTAGAATCTTCCCTGTTTGTTATATGTTGTAGACTTCAAAGCTAGCAGATATTTTTCTTATCTCACTGAAGTGGATTTAACCGTAAGTTTGCAGAACTACTCTTTTTGTTTTTCCAAAGTAGTGTGACCTCCAAACCTCTACCATACCCATTTTGTGTAAACTCACCGCAGAAAGTGTCAACTGTACATACTTCTGTGGTTCAGTAGCCTAATCGCTTGTCAAAAGTCGGGTGTTCTCCAAGATTCCTTTTTTTCTATTGCTTTGTTAAATTTTCGAAGCTCCGTGCACCTTTTCTAAAATTTCTTTTCATCAAAGTGTTTAAAGAGTGTCATCAACATGAGACAACACCCACTCTCCTCCACACTTCTCCATAGAATAACAGTTCTCCGAAAACGGTCACTCGTCAAAACGCAGAATTCCTGTCACTCATATTGTCAAAATGTTTCTGTTATCTTTCACGCTTTTAAGGGAACAGTTTGTCAACAGCTACTTCACAGTTTTTGGTGAAGTTAGTGTAAAAATAAAGTTCTTTCTATTTCACATTAGGAATTATAATTTTTTATTGCGATACTCCACTATTTAATTTGGTCACAATGTCAACAGTGGTTATGAAAAGATACTGAAACATATTTCAAATGCTTCACCACCGTAATTATAAAACTCTTTCATATAGTTTCTTATTGTATGAACAAATGTGCACGTACCCACTTATTATACTTATCACTAAAAGTTTTCGTTGTCCATAAATGGAAATTTTAACTTGCCATCTTAACGTGCAAAGAAGTTAGTTACGCATATCCATATATGTAGTTTCCATCACAAGAAAGCAAATAGTTTCCATTGTCCGCAATTCCGTAATCTCCTTACTTCCATACTTTTGTCCAACTCTGATACTACTTATCCTACTGATAGGGACTTATCAACGCAACCACAAATTCTCACGAGTATATATCCGAAGATATGACAGTTTGTTGTTCATTAAGACGATAGGAGGAAACAATGTGAGATATAAGCACTCTGCTTCGATCACGTGAATCTTCTGTTCACAAACGTTCAGACTATACTGGCCGAAAACGGAGTTCGAAAGAACTGTAGCAGAAGATATATATTGTGGAGTTATGTGTGCTTAGTTTGACCACAGAAAAAGTAATGAGTCCAACCACATTAACTGTTGCGATCATGTGTTTTGTGATCAAAGACACAGGATTTCCGTTTGAATGTTTAGATGCCGATATGCGGTAAGTCATTCCTTACACAGTCTACTTGAAGATATGCTCCAACCTTCCTCTGTTGCAAGTTTCAATCTGATTAGCCACCGTATGTATCATCACAGTTCCAAATGAAGTGGCAAACAACGTGAACGGTGAATTTTTCTAGGATAAAACGATCAGGACACTGTTGAGTAGTACCAAGTGCTGAAATTAGCATGCGCAATTTCACCACGAAATGAAAGTCATAAGAAGCACACTTCAACTTTTGATTTTCATTGTTACTCTAAAGGTCTCTATTTTATGACGTTTGATGGGGATTTATTTTCCGGTCAATTTTGAATGAAGGTGATAGTCTGTCTTTAGCATTGTATTTTAACAAATTTGGCCGAATATCCATCTGCAAATATAGCACTCCGCAAGGGCTCTTGTTCAGACTTTGTGCAATCGGCTCTGCATAGCTTTCCTCCTTTAGAATTCGAGGGAGTAGGATCAGCTTAATGCCAGCACCTTGCGAACATCTTAATGAACCGGATAAGAATGACTTGATGTTTCGCTTGTCGGTTTGCGCGTTTAGCATCAGTCCAAAAAATTTGGTAAACGAATTTCCCGTGAAACCGAACCGACAACTTCGTTTTGTTTCTAGAGATATGGCCGAAAAATTTCAGTAGCCAACTACCAAGTTGCACAAAATATTTCCTTCTTTTATTCTAAGTGGAAGTGAACGAATGACAATGTCGGCGAGTTTTACTTATGAGGAATCTTCCATTGGTTCTCCTTCTGTGGACAGTGTTCAGTCGTAGGGGAACATGATCAGTTAGGTAGATCCAAATCAGTTCAAGCCGTCGATTCATTCACTGATGTGTAAAAGGTTGGCTCCAGGAGATTACCAAGTTTAACAGACCAACTAATAATATGTTCAAAAGGAACCAAAGTATTCCCCCTAACAGTGAGCGGTAGACAAAATCAAATAAACTGTGGAAGTGTGAACGCACTTCGATAGACATTTTTGCTGACAAGCGCCAACTTTACCGTAGTCACGTGTACTAAGGGGGTCAGATTTCGTAATCTGGCAATCGGGGAAGCGACCGTAATTCGCTTATGCAGTTAACACCTGTAAATCAAGAAATTCTCCATAGGCTGTCAGAGTAATATGATCTTTTATTGCCCACCCTACAATTCAGATCGATGTGGTCACATAACTGCCCTTAAATTAGGAAACGAATGGCACAATTACTTGACATATTGATGTTGACTTGGATGGTTTGACGGGCAGGATGGTAAAAGTTGTGATGTTATCGCCCCCCTGGTGAATGGCCGAAGAGAGACTGCCCACCAAATCACCCTTCAATTCTGATGAACGCCAAAATTATATGCTATTCATTAGTGCAGAAACTGTACCAGCCGGTTGTCTTGATAGGATATGGTACAGGTGTGATTTGTCAGTTTTCTAGAACGAAGGGAAGACTGAGATTCGGTGTCTGGTTTCAAGAATAGAACAGATGGCCTATCAGTCTGAATAGGAAAATCGTAGTCAAATGTGATGTGTTGAGGTTACGTCAGCCAAAAATTTGCACAGCTGCCGCTCGTTCTGCCTCTTTGAGAGAAGTTCTAAATGATGGACCGCGGTTAATAAACGTGTTATTGCTCACCAATATGACGAAAACTTTTGATGTCCAAAAAGCTCGCTCAACAAAGCGTTTTAAAAGAACACTTGTTGTCATTTTGGCTGATTGGTAAAACGACGCCTCAGAAACCTCGCTTGTGCAGAATCGGAGTTTAGAATACTTCCGGGGTGATGTAAACATAAGTTGTCTCAGAAACGGTGTGTTCAATTCCTCTGAAAGTGGTAGCTAATCGAACTACCACTGTTTGCTAAGACCTCGTTTTACTTTTGCTTCCGATTCTTATGTGGACTTGCAAGGTTACGGTTTGTACAGTGAAAAGCTGCGGGAAAATCACTCTTGGGCCATCAGTACTGATGTCTTCATAGCCTTCAGTTTATAAGTGAAATCAGACGCGTGTTCATTTGGAAATAATTTAGATAGCCAGAGTCTGTTGGTAGGGATTTGGCATTAAATTAAGTGAAGAAGGTAGGAAACCTTGCGACGAACACTTTTTTTCGTTTCTTCACATCGTTACGAGATCAAATTCTGGCTGACACCCTCAATTCCCGCTCGTGAAAAGGTTACATCTCACAGATCTCGAAGAAAGATTCTTTTATCCAAACAACTCCACTCTGTTGATTGCCTAACGCTTCACAAGTTTTCATAATCGGCGAGGTTGATAAAATTTGTCTCAATTGAAGCCTTACATTCACAGTGGAATAATTATTTTGATACACAAGAGTATACTGGATTTCAAAACCTGTTGTCAATAGGTATCCGCTTTAGAAAAGTAGCAAAGTTCACTTGTGGAGGGCTTGCCACTGTCGCTGACCAGAAACACGGATAATCATCATTTTACAGCGCAACCCGTGAGTTAGTTGATATCACAGCTAGTGAATCCATCATGGTTTATCAATACAACCTTTCATGAAGGTCAAATCTCACCTGAGCTTTGTGTATCTTTCTACTTTGCCCCCCTTCTAACAGTTTCAATTGAACCCCTGCAATATTCCACTAAAAAATTACAGTTCAGCCGTACATGATACTAGTGCTCCTAAAATATTTGTCTCAGAATATGTCTCAATGCGAGACATCAAATTAATAGTAATCATGCTCGACCACACAGGTTCCTGTTGTTCCAGAACCTAGAATGACTGGTTAAGTACTGGTAACTTTAATTGGCCAGTTACTGTTCATCATTTGGGCACCTGCTGTTTTCCGTTAAGAGCTATTGTCAATCATCTAAAAGCGACAAGATGCTCACGAATTTTGTTGGCTGAAAAAATGCCAACATTGCATATTTCATGCATGTTATCTGCGCAACACAACGACTGAATAAGCAGTATCAATAAGGTGCAAACGGAAAAATTATTTTTTTAAAAATTTGACCATAAACTGCGCAAAAGTGGGTGTCACTTTCGAGTGTAGCTATTTGCATATTCCAGTTGTGCCTAATATGCGGCCAACGATACAGTGGTCAGCACGGTTGCTTCCTGAAAGCATGGCCAATATTCAGGTTCCAGCAGCAACAACGCTCAGAACCGCTGAGGAAAGAGACTCGAGTCTAATGCATCGTTTTTGAAAACACAAAGGATATATTTTTGCGAATCCGAAAGGTGCGATTGTTTGTGTTTTGTTTTCTAGGTTCATTGAAAACGCTACATCAGGTTGAATCTGAGTTAGTGCATCTTTTTTCTTCGAGTTGCTTCATCATGCTTCCAAGAAACAGTTGCATAAACTTTTAAATATTGTAAAGATTTAACATTCCGCGCCACCCGTTTGTGGGTGGGTGCATTATTGTACAACGGCACTAGCCGAGAATTAGGTTGTTTAGTATTTAACTTCAATATTCAGTTTTACAAAAATTACCATCGAAAACCTGCTTATTCAACCTCGAATGAGATGATTAGCGCGCCAGCTCTCTCACACAAGCACAAGCAGTAATGTTAAACTTAATGCCCTTGTTCGATTGCAGCAATCCGTTATGGCTTCCGATTTTTGCCTCTAGTATACGGGCGGAAAGTACTACTTGCTTCGGTGGAATTCATCGGTAAAATGTTTGGTTTTTCCGTAGTAATTTGGAATGTCCAGGTTTATCCAAATATCTGTTCCACAATGACGGACCGGAAGTGATAGGTTTTTTTTGAATAGCTGTTCCCGCTAGTCAATGATGGCCTTCTTTCCCTTTAGTTTCATTTGACGGTGTTCGTTGAGGCTGGGGATTTTGGAAGAACAGTCATGTTATCAACCGGTGGTCTATCGTCCACTTCTTTATCAGCCGTGATCAATAAAAATTATGTGACCCCTCCCAAGTGTTGAGAATAAAAATTCCCAAGTTCTCAATGTCTTTGAGCGGTATTGTTTAGTGCAAACTGACATGACCAAAGAATATTCATAGCTGGGTGGACGGAGATGCGTGGGCGTCATCTGCCCTTCAATGATCTCTAAAGATCTTTGTAAAATCAATACTTGGTATTAAACTATGGTAACGATAAGTTGAACAACCATATCTGATATTTAACTTATTTTACCTTAATCTCAGATAGCCGTGTGTGTTTTAGTTATCAACTAGTATGATAATCTAACTCGTGTGCTTAACCCACAAACTGTGTTGTACTTGATCATCCAGAGAAGAGTGTACTCGACTAGTAATGCGTTCTACTCTTTTTTTATAAAAGGCAGTTTGGAAGTGCAGCCTAAGAACAGTTGTACGTCTAACGCTTCAAAAGGTCCGATACCTCCATTCGAAATATTGAGCTTTCTTGGTCCAATTCCTCCATGAAAAAAGAAGACCAACATCAAAATATTTTGACATACGGTTTACTGCGTTTATCCAACAACGTAGAACCTTAGAATATATGGGATGGAAGAACAGCAACAACCACAAAGTCCATTAAATTTCAAGGAATTTTCATTTGACTAGCTAGAATGGATATGTGAACTTCAAGCTGAATTAAAGTTTAGTGTTCAGACCTTCAGCGTGACAGTAAGATTCGTTTCAAGTTGGTTTAGCTGTCAAATTTGTCGTTCGTTCTGTCAGCGCAACTACATTACAAGGCTTTCGACAATCAGCATTGCAAAGCACCTTGTGTTATCAGACCCAAAAACATTCAAATTACCTGTTACAACTTAATGTGCGTCAGACAAGAATCAAAACCCGTTTAGCCTTCTCCATGACAACGGGAAGCGAACCGTATGTGAAATTATATTATTAAGTATAGTTGCCATGGTTTCAAGTTAAAAATGTTTGGCTCCGTGCTGTTTGTACAGCAAAAATAAAACTAGTCGGTTGGACGGAGTGAGATGCGTAGAGACGATTTGGCAAGGTGGCACATGGAGGAAGTGAGTAGGATGATCAATTAAACGATTGCATTGTAATGTTTCTCTGGAGTTTATGAATGCATACATAATATGTAAAACACCCGATGAGAGTGGGTAAGTTTTCTAACAAGAGTGTTTCACGTCCATGGATTCAGATGTTCCACTACATGAGTGACAAGTGATCATGCACTCTTGTTTCTATGTCAGTTAGAAAACAAAATGTTCTGAACATACAGAAAAAAAGGAAGCGCGGAAGAATAACATTATTGATTTGTAAGACAATAATAATTAAATAAAATGGTTTGCAGATGCAACGGAAAACCATTCAGAGGCACGCGGACGATCAGACATGGGCAGACATACGTTTAGATGCTTGAGAAATTCGCTTGGTAGGTTCACCAAGAACACTGTGATTCAGATTAACCCACCCTGCTTACCTGAATATTATCATCAACCGGGTTATCCTCGGTTATATAAGTCAGCATTTACACTATCGAATGTGCAAACATCTAACTGACGGAGATAATATTTGTACAATTACGCACCCAGCTGAACCTAAATTAACGAAAATGGTAACAGCTTACTTAATCCCATTGGGTTAATGTGGTGAAAACTGTTAGTGAACAACACGTTGCACAGTTTGGTTAGGTGAAATTAAATTTTAATTAAGACGTCTGTAGTTTTTGAGAGTTAAGTTGGCCTTTAAGGGTAAGAGGACATCTTGAACCCTTCAAACCAGTTGGTGGTCAATATTTCTTGGTCTGATTGAAGCAGGCTTACAGTTTACCGACTAAGCTGAATCATACGTTATTAATGTTTCCGGGTCTTTCATGCATTTGGCGAACTCTAGCGTGTGACTGTTCACACAGCAATCAGCACAGTTTCAATTGCGGATGTGTAAGACATTGTGGTCAATGGTGTCAACTGGTCAGTAGCCATTTATGGAATTTGTCTTTGCAACCATCGCACACCGAAGAGAACACACATAACCCGACACATTTCTTGTATATTTGGTGTAGAGTGCAAAAGATTATTTGTCCATTTCTGAACAAAACAGACGAATATCACAGCTAGGGTTAGGCCTCATTTCAAGAATTTTGCGGAAAAAGAACAAAGATGGCGGTTAATCTTACGAATTTGTCTCGGTCAAAATGAATCGGTTAAAATTTAAAATAAAATGATGAGACACCATCCGGAAGATTCTTACCCAACTTTTTTATATAAAAAAACACAAAGGAGTTAATCTGTTAAGCAGATCAAATTCGCCTGCTTTGCTTGAAAACCCGATGTAAAAATCAGATCAGATAACTTGCTGATCAACAGAGGGTACCCATTTTTATAATGTTTGAAAAGTAAGTCAGATACATTTGAAGTACAAACTACTCAGACAGATATTTTAAGTGTATCTATGTTAGACAGAACACCCATCAAACTTGGACAGCATGTTTTTATTCGATATCTACCAAACTGTTTGTTCTATTTCTCTTACCACCTCAAGCTGACCAGACGGATCACCATATAATAGTATTTAGATTACAGGTCAATGAGCTTCCAGTTTTCTGCATATGCATACATATATATACGGTGTACACATATGATGTATAAGGGTGTCGGGGGAAGGACACACACGTTAAAAACATTGAAAACTTGTTGAAGTGATTGTAATGTATCCTGAGAAGTTACTTATAAGGGCATTTATTCTGCTGTTTTGGTGGCAGTATCCAAAACTACGGCGGGTTCAACTGGGTTGTACCGAAATCTAGGTCGAGTATGAGAAGTTTGACAATTTTAACTATACGGAATCAGGATTAAAACAATTATGTTATGAAAAGGGATGATGGGGATTTAAAAATCCATCAGAGTCAAAAGGGAGCTAAATGGATGGGGCCAACTTCTGATGGTTTGCGAAACTTAGTTTGAAGAGAAAAAATATTTGTGTACGCAGTTTCTGCATGCTACAATCAAAATGGGGCTTTGATCACCAATTGATCCCACATACACTATTCCAATGTTTAGTTGTGACCACCTCTGGAAAGCAAGGTTCCTTTTGTCCAGTGAGCAAACATGAGGACATCAGTGAGGTTGTCAAACCACAAAAGTTTGGCGAAAGCAGATTTAATGATACTGAATCCAGTTGATACCAGCCGGTATGTTATATGTTATCCTGACGAGCAATTCCACTCTAAACCGAACAACGAGACGGAAGAAACACAATTCTTTTACCTCCAACAGAAGTTATCAAATATGGATCTAATGTACTAACATCCTTCGGTGTTACACCGTTTCAACGAAAGTACGATCAAAAATGTGCTCGCAACTTTGCGCAAAATAAATTTCTCTCCTTCTTCGCAATTTTGGACTAAAGGTTATACTTGAGAACCTTATTCGCTTGCCGATAACGGTTTGAACATTCTGGAGATAAATTGGGCTACAAACAATCGCAAAGTTTCTTAACGACACTAATCCAACACTATACACTGCCTCCCTCCCCTCCAAATAAGCCTGATCGCCCCATTTTCTGAATTCAACAGAAGGTATACCTGAGAATATGGTACTGTTGACTCTGTTTTTATTGTCCCAGCAGTTTTAACAATTAGAACCCCACCAGTCTTGGGCTTTACACCCTTCCTGCAGGTGTTATAGTAGAGGGTTATTCTTTTAAGTTTCTTCCCTTATGGCCCGGTGTCTGGTTCAATCGGTACCTATTTAGTCCTTAAACACAGATTAGTGGATAGGACTTCGGTGTTCGCATTTTAAAATAAAGTGATTTACAGACTAACCTCACTCTGGTGCTCAACTCTTCGAAACGTTGTGGTGGCCAGTTATAAGAGGAAAAATCGAGTGCAGTGATTGGCATTTGAAACAATCGATTCCTACAATGTCTATTTGATACTGCCTATACACTCATGTGACGCTACCTTTAAGCTGAGGTAGGTTTTATACTCTGCATAGTGGAAACTCAAAACCCAGTAAGACGTTTATAGGCATAATACATTTTTTTTAAAGTGTGTAACCGTCTTGTTTTTTACTTACGTTTCGTATCGATTGAAGGTGTAAATCAGCTAATTTTCAATGATTGTAAAATACCAACAATACCAGTAGTATCCACATGTTGCAACACGTTGAAATTTCACCCATTCAAGTGCAACTGAACGACCCCATACGTAAGAGGTTAGACAGTTTTTAATTTGTTTTTGTCATGTGCTAGATGGCTCCCTTTGAAGTGTAAACATGTGAATATATCTTACTATCAAGCTGTTTGAAATGGTCGAACGGTCTTGATCATTTTTCTGTCAGCTCTTTGACTTTTTGAGATGTCTATTTAGTAGTAACAATCTTCTTAACAGCTCTTGTAGCTTGTGAGGATTCATATACTTCTGGCCCTATAAAGTAGGATATTTACCATATGGCGTTTGTATAATATCGGGGCAGAACTAGGGAAATAAAGTTTTCGCTCTTCTTTGTATTAGTGTACTATAAACAGTTCGTTGCAGAGCCTCATCGGCAAATCTAGTGAAAAGTACGGATAAGACACTAAGTCACGGTTTATGTGGAACAATATCACACCAAATGTTAATGTAATATCTTTGATGACTGGGCCATCAGAAGAGAGAACAGACCAAACTGTATAACCTGCATTGTGATAAAAGGTCATCTTATGCGATTTAATCAGTGCATGCCTTTGAGGTCAAATCATTATTTCGCAACAGTCAAAAACGTACAGTTAATAAACACTGTTTAAATGTTCTCTAACGCGTCAGCGCTAGTGAACTGGAGTCCTGTCGTCAATGGATTTTAACCCTCAATTAATAAGCTCTGTTATGAAAGTGTCCAAAAGCCACTTCCACCACGATTTCTTTATCGCATCTGGTTATGCCTCTAGATTTGGTAGCGTCGATAAAAATGCAGATCAACGCAACAGACATTTTAGTAGTCCTGACTGATTCGCCAGAGTGGGGAATATGAACCTACCGGTCGGTCGATTGCTCGATGGTCTCGCTTATTTGATACATCCGGGCTATTGATGCACCAACCTAACAGCGATTGGCAAATGTTGCGAACGTGTGCTATACACAGATTGTTTGTGACCTGTGCCAGTACCAAACTCCTTGTGCTCACCGTTTGATTTGGTGCCCCCTATTCAAAATCAGGTGTGAACACAGATAATTTGTGCTGTGGTGGACATCACCGCTATGGTGTCCATTGAAAACAGTTTTAGATTCAGACGACACGTCGGTATCTTGTTGCTCCTCTCCTAGATTTCCTTTGGTGATAAGCGAACCATAGTCACGAGAGGGCCGTAAAAGAAGCGGCCATGTCAACATTAGGGCCTCTGCATCACGCTGAAACACAGTTCGAGCTAGACGGTGTGATCTTTGTGCATTCCGGCTGTTGATAAGCCTGAGTTTCGGTTAAGATGCGGGCCGCAGACTTTTTTGCGTTGAGTAAAATAGATCACAAAGAAAACGAAAAATGAAGATCTCAAACGTTCTTACTGTTTATAGATGCCAAAAAACCATTTTGAATATCTATTTGCGCAAAGTGCCAAAGACAGCTCCTCCTGTGAAACCTAGTGGCTGGCTTAAAAAAGGAAAATTGTTATGTATGAAAGACAACGTTGACTAACAACTGTTTTCGATAGATCTTCGTCAAATCGGTGCAGCTCCACAATGTGTCAGTCGAAACTGGCTATCTCGACCATATTTATCCTACAAGATAGTCGCCATCAAATCAAGTAATCCAGTTACAGCGATAAGAGGGGAAACCATCTTCATCTGCCTTTCAACAGTGATGTAGTAGCGGAGAGACTAACTCGCTGTTTATACTAGGATCTTAGAAGCATTCTCTTAGCAGCAACATTACGGAGCTGGTTCAATACTTCATTATTGATTAGTTTGAGTTTGAAAGACAAATTGCTCGTTCTTGACAAGCACATGCTTGTGTACTCTTTCTCCTGCTGTTGTGAAGTATATAAACAGACCACACAAGTAGACGTTTTTCCGAAAGAACCAAAGTGATCCATCCTACCTGGTTCGGGGCCGACTTGAACAAAACCGTTAACAATGCAGTAGTTGTCCATCTTGCCGATACAATACATCACGTCAACCCAAAGCAAGCATTTTGTATGCTTCACAAACTACTGGCCAACCATTCCAAATCGGTCGAATAATGAATGTTAGCTTCCGCGAAACTGATTGTTATTCGACAATGCGATCCGGTTCTCTGTTCCCAAAAGGTTCTTACGAATCCTGCGGCTACCTTGGCCAGAGTTCATATCACTTACTTCAACCATGACAGTTGGGATTTAGTCACGGATGGATCTCTAGACTACTCATCACAATCATCAGTTACTCATCATTTATGTCGCTTAAACCGCTTGTTTGGAGTTTGGTACCGTATTACTTGGAGCGAGGAAGGTTGCCTTAATACTTATTTAATTTTACTGAAGTTATATAACCAGAGAGATCCGGTGAAAAAATATTAAAAGCAGTGCTTTGACAGTGCTGTCTTCTACGACTCAGTGGGAACTTTGGCGGGAACGCTATGACCAACGAGTTTCTAATCAGCGTGCTCATCTAGAAAACTCCCAATTCATGTGAGAATAGTGATATCTGTGGTAACAAGTCATTGCCTCTTTTCTTGACATAATCTCAACTCGCTCTACTAGGAACCATGCTATCAGGATCACTATCCTTCCCTAAAACTATTTTCCTATTCACCTTTCATCTTCTCTATACCCTTTTGTCACCGCCCAACGTACAGTCAGATATATATGGGCAGTGTATGCTCCTTGGAAGCACCAAAATTTCGGTGGGCCCAGCGGTGATTTTGTTTAGTAAGATGATAGGTTCAAGGGTGTTGGGGTTCAAGGCGATGGTAAGTGCGGAATATTCTAAGACATTGATCACCTAGTAATCATCCATTTGGAATATCTCCTCAATTTAGAGTCTTATTTAGGTACAAACCGCATACTTGCATAGTTTTCTCTTGGCAACGAATCAAGCTGAGCTGACTCATTGTGATTCTTGCCTTTTGGCGTAGGTCGAAAAATGTACTGACTGACTGACAGGGTATATCAAAAACATCTTTTGTTTGCATACAGATGTGTCAGCCTGGGACTGTAATGCGTTACAGCGAAAACTTTCAACGACTATCGTGCACAACGTCACACTTATGCCAGAACGTTTCGGAGCAGTCCCCTGCCAACTACAACCGGAGATGGTGTAAGCCGTTCTGGAGAATTTTTAAATATTTTTAAATCACAAAGCTTTGATGAGACTGTGTGCCGTCATGCTCGAGCAAGTCACAAACAAACAAACAGAAAAAAGAAAGACTTAGTACAGAACAATAATATCGACAAAGTAAGCAAATAGTTACGTCCTCATCGGTCGGCGAACTACAGGAACCTTACCAACAAGGGATCTTGTGAGTGAAGCGAGCGCTGATCAAATTCAGACCCTTCCCAGGCAAACAACGTAACTAAATTTAGCTACATGATACAGATATATGAGAATAAAGTAAACAACCATTCTAATCGTCCCACTGTCATGCTCACCGATGACTATGCGCACGTTTTTTTTACAAAAGCCTACCAAACAAACACGCACAAAATATCGTACACGTTCAGTATGCACCGAGTGGCCATTTCAGACCTCGAAAGAAAAGGATACGGCTCTCACCTGCAGATGGCTGCACATGTACATTTGCACTGACTGAATAACAACTCATTCAGTATGAAATAGCAACTCCCCTTCAGTGTTGTTGTTGCTGCTGTTCACTTTCCCAACCTGATCGATTACCGGGCTTCTGCTGAACGCCATCCAGTCACTCAGTTGCTAATTTATTGAATTCCACGGAGATCCATTAGAAAACGATGATCGGTTAGAATGTAGGAGGCGGACTGATAAATCACGGTTTCTCCACACGAATTTAAGTGGTGCTTCCACTTACAGAAGCGCAAGATAGACGGAATAAACAGTAATAAGATTTTGACGATTTGGACGATGAATAAGCTGTCTTGTGATCAACCAGAATGTGTTAGTGTGTTTGCACTACATTGTCAATTTGTTGGTCATAAGAGTATATTATGGAATCATTCGCCTTGTATTGCGTGTATCTAAAATGATTAGAAAAACCAGCATGGTACTATTCAGAGCGACTGACACGACCCCGCGCAACTGTTTAAGTTCTCCTATGACAAAAATACTTCTCGTTTCAGAGCGAATTCTCACTGGTCACGTCGTTATTTGTTCGTTGAAGGATGTGAGGTGATCCGGTAGAGTGGTGTCAGGATTCAGATGTTTTAGCTGAAACTGGACATTTGTCACAGTGAGTCTCCAGAGAAACAGAGTGAAGTAAAAATATGCAGAAAAGCACCGATTCAAGAGTGAGCTTCACAAAACCTGCTAAACGATGGAAGCAAGCCCATAGATGCTAGGTTATCTTCAGTACTTTTTTCGTACACATGTATGCAGAATGCATGCATGAGCTATGTGGGTTGAGCCGGGAAATATGTCCCGTGCAAAGTTTGTCCACAAACACATAATGTAAACATATCTGCCTTAAACGACCTTTTAACTTAGCTGTACCTTACGTGGGCTTCATAATTCAGAACTTGAACTTAATGCCTTTTGAAAGGTCACAGTAATAATCAGTTAATAGCCTAGGGTACATAAATCAATATTTGAATGTTTGTGTAAACACAGATAAATTGGGGTTACCATAAAAATATGTGCACGACATTTACTTTCATTTACTTTGCACTTTAATCCCATATAGCTTCGATCACTGTTCTATTTTTCAGCTACACTTAAATTCGATGTTAAATAAGGATTCAGTGTGGGACTACCAACCATACAGTTCCAAGCCATTCAAATAAGCTGAACGGGATCGTAGGTGAGCACTCAATTTCTCAAAACTTGTGCTCTCAGAGCCGGAGTTGAGGTGAATCGGGTTTCAGCGGCTAGAGCTAAGCAACTGGTGCATCAAAAACCAACGTCTTTGACCACACGTTAACCGTCGACTCCTACAAATCTGGTCATCACGGCCATTGATTTTCAGTGTGTTTGGGTGGCCAACAATCAATTATTTCCAGTTTGCTGCGACCGTTACCATTCATATATAGCAACCACCTCGATATTGACAGAAGGACCTAGTTACCATTATGAAGCGGTCACAGTAAGTAATTAATTCTCTTGTTTCAACCCACGTGTGGCACCAGATTCCTCTCTAAATAATTTCGTCAGAAAATCTTAATCTTTTCACCTTAGATATTACAGGGAGAAATAACGCGAGCGATTGGCGATCATCCGATATAATGACATGGTGTTAAGAAAGTATGTTCCGTATCCGCAACTCAAAAACGTTATGGGCTCAGTGATAAAAAATAGTGAGTCGTCATCTCGACTGTTGAAACCCCGTTGTCAAAGTGACAAAGATACTGTAAGTACGATTGGCAATGATCGAACGGAAGTGATTGATTTGCCCACAGTCAATTTCTAAATAGAAGTGTAGCAGAACAAAAGATGATACAGTAATGAAAAACAGGACCATCTAAGATGAGAAAAGAGAGCTTCTCAGTTGCGTAGATACAAACAAGGGGAAATTTTTCTCGGCAAATCTACCTACTGAAATAACTGAAGCGAAGGGAGTGAAATGATTCAATGTAGGACATCTTACTATCCATCGTTGGCTTCCTGTTTAACAGAAACAGTAGAGCAGTATTTCGCCTTGTTAGTTGTGCAAGCTGTGACTACCGTGATAGAAGTCTCATCAAGAGTCCCCGTTTTGCCAGAATTAGTCGTGCACGAGCCAGAGAACAATGATTATTGTTGGGGTTTAACCCACATATTACTTAGTAATGTTATATGCGGACCATTTCCTCTACGGTCAGTCGTGAGGAATGCTGCTGTAGCAACCAGTCCATGATTTGTTTGGCTTTGTGAAGTAACAAGACTCCAAAAACCATTTACTCAGTAAGATCATAGTATTTTTCACTCAATGTAGGCATAAAATGTAATCATACAATTCCGGACATCAGAGAGCACAAAAACATTGTGGAAATCCTACAAGGAGCAAACTAAAAGTTAAAATTTGTTTTCATAATCCAAACACGATCTGTTCGGACTACGTCGTTAAAGGATGAACTGTTGCTTAAGAAGTAACTCTTATGAGTACTCTCTTGATCCTTTGTTCCGGTTGTCCTACATCGATCATTTTAAAACACAATTTTGCAACCAACCAAATGAATAATTCTATGCACGACTGACCAAAAGTGTGAGCAATATAAACTTAGAAAATTTGTTACTTGACTGATATCAGTCAGTGAAACCTCCGAAATAAACTGTAAAGTGCCTAGAATCCGAACGAATGAACTGTATGTTAGATTTTAGTTTCAGCAACAGAATTGTGCTTCTGTTTCATCTGGTGGTTTGTTGTCAAGTCGAAAAGTTTCGTCTATGTTTCGTCTGAACGGAATGGTTGGCAATGCTCCAATATTGGGTTGGAACGTCCCTACACTTACCCACTTGACCTATTCCATGATTGCCATAAATTTGAAAAGTACTATTGTAGCGTTTACTCCATATCCCATTTGCATACTCAAATTCAGTAACACAGAATATCTTACACGAAATGTGTTCCTTCATTCAACCGGTAGTAGTCAAGTTAGAACAGTTTCTTCCTATGAATATTGTACAGCCCAGCTGGCTGTTAATCTACAGTGGAAACATACGGTCCATTCAAAATAAGGCTTAACCCTTAGCAGATAGAATGTAGACGTGCCGTGCGTTCTAATGACGCTTTGACCTGCTACGAAGTTACAGATTATGTTCAAGTAGACGTTGTGGATCTAGTTATTTTGAACAATGCTTTAAACCCGTGTTTCACTTGCTAATTTAATCCCAGCATTAGTCAACATCATAACCCATACCTGGACTTCAATTCTGGTGTACGTCTTGATGAAATGGTCATGTTGACTACTGCGTCAGTAGTCTCACATTAGTTGGCAATGAACTCCCGAAGATAAACGTTCAGCCAAAATGTCTGGTGGGTAGCGGCAAGGATCGACTGTGGGCATGTTCAACTTCGAAAGTGACAAGGACCGCCTAGTTGTCAGTTGATAACAATTTGCAGTACTTTCAGAGACGTTTTGTCACTACGGTACGCTTATTCGTGTGAGGATTGCCACATGATTGTCTGTATTCAGTTTCTATGACGTATAGAATGCTGAGTTGGGTCAACTGGAACTATCATCTGATGAGCTGGAGGCAATGAATTAAACGCTTTCGCCTGTTTGTATACATTTTCCTCAGTGTAAGTGTACAGTAGATATGGGGCCTATAGAGTGCACTATAGTTACTTTCGACGTGATGTACAAAGTCTCACTAGAGGTAGATACTTGCGGAAACCTAAATCACTCGCCACCTTCTCCTTGATGAGCACAGTTGATTACAAAGTGCTTCAATATTTATTCTTGCGTATTGCATTTGGGCACAAGTTACAAAAAATCCGTTTCAAAAGTGCACACTGTAAACTCTAGCGTCGACTTCGGCAATCCTATTTAGTGGGGAAAAATCCATCTTGCCGACGTTGCCATCTACTAAAATTGTTACTAATTTTGTGATATTCCAACTTCTTGACAGCATATTGGTCAGTAAAGCGTCAATGTACAAAACCAGTGTGGTTAGACGTTTCAACCCTACAATCCGCTGAACAAAAGAGATGCTAGCGCGATGAACGTAGACATGAAAATCTTTGGCTAATTGTTTGATGGATGCTACTTGGGAACGCTAAATTCAATGTAGGTTGACATATTTCACTTGTAATCTTCACATGGTAACACGGTTATCACTATTTGTCTCCATTTGTTTTATCACATGGCTTTTCTGATTACCTTATTTGAAGCCTCCTCAAAGACCGATGTGAGTAGAATTACATCATAATCGGCTTATTCATTGAGCGAACAAATACCTCATTTGTTTTCTCAAATGTTCTCAAGTGATTAACATGTCCACATCTTGGTGGGATGAAATGTATACATTTTTCCACCTTATCCTCTCTCATGCGTGTTACTTTTATCGATCCACTTTGTAATCGTTTAAATTTTGTACTTATTTATCCGACGTTCTCAAAAGATTTGCCATTATCGTTTGTAGAAATGCTGTTTTACTCATGCTTTCCTAAGTTGAGTTGTTCATGCGGACTTTAGAAGTCGTCCCCATTTTATTACACATTTAAGTAATATGTCATAAATGCAAGACAGTTAGACATTGAACAGTACAGAACTAGAACTTCCGAAATGATAGTACCGCATTTATGGAAAACCAACAGTTTTCACACTTCCACTGGACAGCATAGATTCTGACGGGTCAACCCGTCACTGTCATCCACAAGATTGATTTGGTCACTTGCAAAATACACGAAAGACTTTCTGTTTTCGAAACTAGACAAACTGTGTACCATTGGATGAAAATTTGCGGGAGAAAATGTTAATCACAGTGGACATTTGGCAGACATGCATCCTTTGGTCGTGGAGGCAAGTTCAATCCGCTGCACATAAAAAGAATAGAAAGTGCGCAAAATCACTTGCAGGCGGTGAAATCAAATGAGTTAGTTATTATAAGAAAACGATTGGTTTTCCCCAGCTCTGTCACAATCAGTATCATAGAAGGATAAAATCGGTCTATACGTTGAAAAGTGAGTAAAGTGTGCCGGTCTAACACTGCCTTGTGTTTGTCCAACATGCAATTATCTGAAACCCAGAACATGGAAATGCACGTTACATATTAATTTCATTGTAGAAGCGTGCCGCTACATTTGTACTATTTAAATACGAAGCAACTTTAAGCATACTGTTTTAATTCTTAGCCTACCACGAACAGCTGATTCCACCTTTCGGTGGTTACTGCTGACCGTCTAAGGTCTCCCTTTAGCATAGACTCTGATTAGCTGTACGAACTTCAGCGTGCTCCTTCTCTAATTCAATCAAAAATCTATCGATACGCTTTGTTTTTTCCCACGATGCAAACATCCAAAGGAACTGAAAACGAAGGTCAGACTGACCATCACTATCACCACCAAGATATATGTAGCATATATTCAGCTTACTGTATTCTTCGTCATTTTTATTATAGTGTCTTTAAATTCACATGAACTTTCCTCCCTCGACAGGTAGTTCTTCTATTTCATCAGAAATCTTAACATCTGCTCAAATGAGAAACAGTCTTACATGGCTGTTAATACATTTTGAAATATTCGCGTCTATTTACCGAGAGCAGGATCCGGTAGTTCCGTAACTTAATAGTTATTTTGAAAACATCAAACATTCTTAATCCACAAAGAGATAGCTTGTTATTTTGTGATATGAAGACTGTGATTAGCAGTATCACATTCTCCATTGTTGAGGATTCGATTCAGGATCAATAGGTCATCCTTCTCCCTTGCTGATACCGTTCCTGGCACGCGTAGGGCCGGACCACTGTTGTGTATAACCAGAGTAGTAAAATAAATGGTAGATTCCTCCCCGAAAGCGGTCGATTCAATTGACCACTAGCTTTACCGTGATAGCACTATGGCTGTTTGTCTGCAGGTCAGTAACAACTCAGCTCATATATGTCAGCTGTACGAAGAGGAAACACTTTAGATACCTCTTGACTACCTCAGTGTAAAATTCCTGATGGCCTAGTGAATGATTGTATAGACTACTATCTTAAGGACTGTCATAGGACCCACTTTCTATAACATTTGGTCCTGATTAACGTCAGACAGATTAAAGTAACTACCTCACACATCACTGTTGGCCATTGTAAGCCACTGTTGACAGCAGCCTCTGTTGGAGGCCTCTGAAGTCATCAACTTATGCTCGTTCATGTGTAAGTTTTTTAGAACTGGCTGGTAGATCCCAGTCTTTCATGAACGGAACTACTATGATAGGGTGAGACAATCCCTGTTTCTCTTCCAAAGCTTCAATCTTGTGTCTTACTGCTTCAACAAAACCTGTGGTTTTCTAACTTGTTATATTATACATATACGCGCATAAATGTACCAAAACTTACAAGCAGTATTCTTTAAGGATGGTGAACGACTATCTGGTTTTCTATCATATATAGTAAATGGAACTATTTTTGATTCTTAACGTTCTTACTAGCCCTGAAACTGAATCAGCTCAACGAGATTTCTGGGAAATTATTTCCTTGTGAGCTACACACAGTAAGCACCAGTTTAGGACCTGGGGGATATTACCAGACTTATTGCGCTGATCCAACACAAATATGTTGTTTATCCATCCGATTTATGTTTCGTATGGTGTTTCCGTGTGTTCGTATTTTTAATCAATGTGTGGTATTTGCCCCATAAGGCAAAAGCTGAGCTCCTTTTATTTCCCTGAGTTCGTAATTGGTACATTTCAAATTCACTGCACAGCTGTGTCACTCTTTCACTTAATCGATCTCATAAATCGCCTGAAAATTGCAGACTGGCTAAGAAAGATCTTCGATATGATGTCTAAACACTGTCAGTTTCCTCAGGATGTTTCAAGGAGGCGGCAACTTTAGCAATTCCGTAGACTTCTCATCCTGTTCCCTTCAAAAACAAACACTAGATTCGCGTTTTTTCGTCAAAGCAGTCCAACAGTGTGTAGCATTGCACTGACTAAATTTCGAAACCCACCACCAGTGAATCATTTGCGCGTCACGAGCTGCCCAGATCAGTCTTCATGAATGGTGAGGGTAATCTCAGTGTTTGGCCACTTACATACTCTACTAGTGATTTCAGATGAAACAAATAACTGTTTGCAGAAGAACGACCGGCAAGTCCCCTCCATCTTACGGATGTTTCCTCGTACATAAACTGATCCATGATCACTTTATATAGTAGGTCTGCCAGTGTCACCCACCCAACTTCCTGAAACTCAATCACTACTCACTAGCCTGTCATACAAAAAGTGACTGTCAATTACTTCGGCTTTTGCTGGTCAGTATGCCGAATTAACTGTAATTTTCTTGAATCGGATGAATTACCACTATTCATGAAATGTCATGTGGGTGACGTTGGCCTAGATGCGCATGCAGACAGATCGTAGCATCCGCTGTGGATAAATAATTACTCACTTGGTGCAGGTCCGTAGAAATTCAGCACATCTGAACGAATACGTTGTTTGATATAAATCCAACATTGAGCACAGTTGGGTGCACTGACACATTCTTAAGGACGTTCACGCTGTCCCATTTTGAAAAGGAACACCGAACTTGAGTTTTGTTCTTGATATGGCTCGTCAGTGGTGCATACTATTGCTACGGCAAGTAGTCGAAATCTGGGCTTGCTGTCGTGTTGATCATTGTATCAACAAGCCCACGAAATGTACAACAGAAGTGCGATGATTTGGGTATGCGAATTTAAGGTAATCAGCTGGCTAAAAAATACTGCGGGAAATAGAATACAACACTCGATTGCAGTTATTGTTCAGTCTGCAACAAACAGAATCAGTTACACCTCGTTTTCTCGTTTTATTTCTAAAAGTCGGAAAGTTTTCAGCATGTCTCAAGGTTTAATCTTAACAAACTACCTATCACACAATCGACCACAGCTTTTGAATTCAGAGAGACTTCTCAGCTAGTCCTGTCGAAACTGAACGCCAGACACAAGGATCATCCTTGCCATAGAGTTCACCTCTAGTACACATCTTTATCATGACTTAGTTTTCAACCCTAGTGGACATTTTAATGAGAAGACACGTTGGTCACATCGCCTGTGATCTCAAGTAATGTTCCGGTAACCTGAATATCACCCGGAGATGAAGGTGGCTGACGACAGCGGCGGGGTGTTCAGAACGGTAGTTTAGTAACACAATGGACCGGATTATAAATTCGGAACGCAGGAAGAATATTACCATCCGGTGATGGCCAACACAAACGTAAACTAACACTAATGCTCCCTTCTGAAGCGATCTGGCAATGAAATTTAATGAACCGAGAAAACTGCGATCACATAGGACGTCTGTTCCACTTTCACCAATCGAATCACGTGAAATTTATCAGGCGCATTTCTATCGATATTGTTAGGAGACGACAAATTTGTCACATTTCATGATAAACAAAACTGAATTAACCCGATAAAAACCGCTTTCGGTCAAATCGGTTAGCAAAGGACCCTGGAGATCAGACCAATCCACAGTTGCAAAATCGATTTCCCAGTTCGCTTTAGGATGTCCGAAAATGCTTCGGGTTTACCATTTGTAATACACCTGACCGATAAACAGTCGTTATTTAGTGTCAATGATATTTTTCATGTCGTTAACAATACGGCTACTAGCATCGATGGGGACGTCTTCGTGATAAATCACATTAATAACAGTGCTGTACCGGATGTTCGTTGATTAATTTGTCATCGATAAACATTTAGCAAGTTTCGCTTTCATGATCCATAGAGAAAAACCGTGTGACCGTTTTTCTCGTCTCATGCAATTAAAGCGAAACTGAATAAGTCTTTCCTCCTCAGCTGGAAAGAAACGATAAATGTGTGAGTTACCTCATCATTTGAAATCTGTTACACAGCAGTTCTGTGGAAGGATTCAACCAAACCTCCGTAAGAACCTGACAGTCATGGGGATAGTCATTACACAGATCGGACGATGATGTGATCAGTATGACTTGCAAAGAACACTTTCAGCAGACATTAATTCAACCAAAAACAGTTGTTTTCGTTACGGCATTCGTCAGCAAGTCATTAACGAAAACAGGCTGGAATGTTTTTCCGTGTTCCATTACATCCAAAGCAAATAAGTGTCGCACTACAGAAGATCTTGCGTCACGCCAACATAGGTCATTTTTGAAGTAGTGTGTGGTAAATTGCTTGGATTGCTGCTCCAAGCAAAGCCGATCTAGAATTTTCGCCTAAAATGTCAATCCTGAAATCGAAACTTCTTGTGACGCAACGCGAAGTATGATGTGGTCTTGTAGTTTTTATGCACAGTATTTAATAAAACCTATCCATATAGAAACAGCAACGGATGGACGATTAGTCTTAGCATTAGCTTCCCCCCTGCCGTAAACATCCATCAGCATGAATTTCCAGTGCGTGACCCCTTGGATTTCCTTATAAATATCTTCAAAATATGAATCAATAACTTCCTCCTAAATGAACTATGTGGCTAAATTCGATGGTTTATTCATAGGCACCACAAGTTAACTTTTCACAGGACTACAATATCGGTTACCAAAGCAACTAATATTGCTTCCCAGCTTTATGGACGAAAACCAAGTGACTACAAAACAACCACAAATGAAATTGCTTTCAATTAGCCCTGAAATAAAGGAACTCTGGATCGGATGGAGCAATGCTAAACGTCGAGTGTTGACTACGCCGTAAACAGGCTGCGTTGCTATTCACTGGCACACCAAATTACGAAACCTTGCGCCATGGTCCAAATTAACAAGCACTGTCCTAAACTTAATCGGAAAATTTGATTGATTTTAATGATTTGTTCTCATAAAAGAACTTTTTGTTATCCTTTAACATATTTCTGACTACAGAAATCTTTTGTCAGCTCACTGGCTGTTGGTTCCACTGCGTAGCTCTTGGTTTGAGTTTAGTACTTAAGCCATTCTTATTGGACATTTCGGACCAATACACAGTGTAAAGTTTAACATCTTTGTCAACAATATCAGTAGTTTGGAAAATCCCAAATAAATGGGCTGTTGAGAACCACTTGGACCGTTTTTGGATTCAATAAATTACACCTGACTGTATGAAAGAAAGAAATACAATGTCACACTTTCTCAAGATTATTGGCGAGTGTGCTTAGGCTTTGAATCAAAATCTATCGTGGCGAAGAAGGCGTCCAATAAAGCACAATCTTTATTGATTACCACGCTACGCGCGCGCCCGCGTTTATGAGTCATAATTCTGGCCACAATCTCCGGTTTCCGCCCACACATCGTGTGCACTTCGGCCTTATTTGCGCGTCTGATGCCTTCTGTCGTGGCGTTTTTCGCTTCTCATTCCTCGTCCGTTGGGCTTATCCCATTGGCCAGTGGCTCGTTCAGTAGCTCGTGCTACCTGCAATCTATCTACTGTAGCCTCTGGCTGTACTCCACGAACACCTCGAGATATTCCTCCGGATATTGGGATAATCGTCCCCCGATCTGGTTACCCATCCCATTTTGCCAGCCATGTCTCGTCCATTGCTCCGATCCATTTGAGCGATTGCTCATCCGGTCACCCATGCTGTCCCCGGCACGCTCGCTGTGGGCTTTTAAACGTAACCTGCCACGTCGTCGATGTATTCCGTCGAGGGCTGGAGCACAATCCACTACACTTTCATTTACCAGCGTGAGTCTGTTTGCCATAGTGGCTACTTAAGCATGTCTTTCCTGTCAGCTTCAAATCCATAGTACATGCAGAAATTCAACATTCAATCGGGGAAGAAGACCACGATATTCACCGTTGTGTAGTTCCATTTTAAATTCATACTAGGGGATGAAATTCCGGTGACCAGCTGAAAAATTATGCGAAAGATTGGTCAATTTTAAAAATCATCGATCCTCGTTTTTAACAAGCGTTAACCCTACCAAATGGATCATAAATCCAATCGGATAGATTACCTTGTGAACAATTTCACGATGTTAAGGTAGCTCGTAAATGAAGAACCAACAACTATATAGCGCAAACTACGTTAGGAAGCAGGCAAATTGACAATTAAACTGTTAAGAGGAGAGCTTATCAAGTGCGTAATTTGAACCAGGTCAAATTAATCTAAACGCTGCCCAACACTTGAAAGGCTATCATTTGTAAGGTCACAAAGTTACTCGGTTCGCAATTCCAAATGCCAAGACTGTGGTAAGGTGGGCCATATTCAAGTTATCAATCGTAATCCACAGGTGTGCTAAGTCTATGTTATTTTGGAGCAATGGACAAATCTTTAACTTTCAGTTCAATGTTCTGACCATAAATTCCATAAATTCTATTGATTCCACAAATCTTATAACATTACCATGAATTATTAATGGCCGTCCAAAAAGTCATCCATCAATGGCACTGATGGTACGGAATGTTTCACCACAGTTGGTTGGATCAATCGGTGCTCTGATGTATATGGAAGGTCTTGCTATAGACGTTACTGTGCATTTCATTTACTGTTAGCAGTTGCAAAACATCACTCACAGTTTCCCCATCCATTACTTACACACCCGCATTTTGTTATAAATTCTGTTCAGTGAACCTAAGTGATGAAAGGTTCTAAAGTCTTCTTTTGCATTGCAAACTGAATATTCCGCGACCAGAACTCGCCAATTTACGTGACAATAGACAAAGACCTCTGGTGCTAGACAAATTAAACTGGTTGATTTTGATGGGTCAAGTGCGGCCATTTTCACGAATGGTCTCAAGATTTTATTCTGTATGAACTACCTTGTTCACATTGGCTACAGAGAAAATACTCACTTATATGAGAGCTCCCAGGTGGGCTACCCCGATTGTGTTGCTGATGAACGTTTATGACAGGAAATCAAGAATATGTCAACTGGAACGTTTATCCAATGCGGACAAATTTCACGAAAAATAATTTGGAGACAATAACCACCGATTTGAATACCGAATTACTGTTTATATTTTTATCCGTGCAACGTTCTGATGACAATGAGGTCGGTTTTATGATCGCGATGAACATCAAGCTTTTATTTTTTTCACGCATAGTTTTTAATGTTTCGTTTGGCGATTTCACCGGCACACTACGAAAGTGCGATAACTACGATCAATGTTGATCTAACAGTGTTGTGGGTTATCAGAACGACATAAGTGTACATAATTCTGACAAACGCATTCACCAAAAATGGTTAAATGTTTGTTCAAAAGATTATGCACACATGGCTTTGATCAACCCATACAAGCCCTAGATTTGTGCTGCAGAATTTTCCTGTCCCGAATATTTGGTTGACGACATTGGGTTTTGAGTTCATCCCGAGCGACCTTGATAGTTTTTGTGTAACTCTTCCACTCCGAAGTTTGATGATTATTTGCGTCCAAATGTGAACTTTCTAAAACAATGCTCCCATTTCTTTTACTATCAGACAAAAAGAAAAACTTTTTTCGTTGGTTTTTCAAACGGTTTTCTGTAGACTGATACTCATGAGGCCATATTGCCTCGTTTCTAAAATTTCCCACAATAAGTGTTGCCATATGACTGTTTTCTCTTAAGCTCTCATCTGCTGTTATCATGGGTGAATCTGTTATATGTATGGGATTTGTACTAGAGCAAGATGGGACTTCAGTTTTTTTACACTTGTAAGCTTTAGTTCAACACTATGTGAATCAAAAAGAAGCGTTTGTCGTTTGTTCAGCTGTAACCTGTCCCCACAACTAAATTTTCGATATCCACTTTACACTTATATTTCACCATGTGGTGCATTTATCGCATTAATTAAGTCGTCTGCTAAGTCCTCAACTGTTGTGGTATAAAGAGAAGACATTTCTTTCCCAAATGGACTCCCACAATGTAAAACATTGATTGCCCAACTATTTACCACATGCCGACTATTACTTCGTATTGATGTTCAGCCATTACTAGTTAGCCATTCGACTCCAGTTTCCATTGAAGGGAAATATTCTTCCCTAAATTAAGACCATACTTAAAGGGTGGTGGACAACTCTGGAACACAGTTCTCTGAAAATGTTTACATGTAGCTCAAAATTTGCATTCACTTCCGAGTGGGCTTTACGGATAGATTTATGGTGTCTTCCACACTATGTCCAGTAATTCTGCGTCAGTTACATTCTCATCAGTTCGATGTGGAAAAAAGTGTTGGATATGCCCCGAATGCTGCTGATCAAAACATTATGCTCAATTTTCGCTCAAACGATACGCGACTGTCAGCTGTGAGCAGAAAACTGAGTTTCATGGCTGACATCTTGTGAAGTTTGGTAGCTTATATATACAGAGTATTTTTGTCCAGTTCTAGAAAAGTACTACATCTGTTCACACCTCGCTTCTGTTCGCATGGGGCGGAAATGCATTTTAGAACTTCACTATGTGGTTTATTTTGGAAGACTGCAGAGATGCAGTTTCTTTCAGATAAGTTGTCGACAGAATCAGTCATTTTATCACAATGGATGGAATATTGATCAAATGAACTCTGGACGTCTATGCATCGAGCCCAGACAGCCGCAGTCAAAAAGGGCAGTTGAAAACTCTCCATGTCCGTTTTTGCTGAGTTCGACAAGAGTAGTGAAGACTTTTTGTTGCAATGCAAAAACTCAGCTTGAGTGACGACTTCAGTTAAACTATTAAAACGGTGTGTCATAAGAACAGACATGTTGGTCTGGAATTTGCTGAAGTTTTCATCGCGACTACAAAATCCGAACGTTTGAATGACTGGAACTGAATATTAACGGTATTCGTAAGCGCCAAAGGTTTAATCAAGTTTATTTATGTGCATCACACATAGTGTAAACATAGTGTAAACGATTTTCTTGACACTGAAGGTATACAGTGAAATGCTAAAAGCTCTGTTTTCGGGTTTTTCTCTACGTTGAATGCAGTTTTTGAAGAAGTGTCAGCATCTTAGCTGGTGCAGACGATAACCTTGAAGCGCGCGAAGACAAAACAATATCATCAGTGAGGCGTTTGCAACCCATAGCTGAATTTTTGATACTGTTGTTTAACGGTATACATAATTACGCTGTGCGCATTTCTGGTTACTTCACGGATTCCTTAGCACAGTTGTTCGTTATTCCTACTGTATATAAACCAACTGTGATCTCCGGCTAAGTGCACTTGTGATTACCGCTGAGTATTTGTGACTGTTACGTCAATTCTTTCCAGATAGGGCGGGAGTTCATCAAAAATGATATACGGTGGTACGAGAATAGACAAAATTCAGTGAAAACAGTTGCTCGCAAACAGGCAATTGGACAATAATAAGGTTTACACGCGCAAAGTTTAGCAAAGTTCTTTAGACCCAAAAGACGTACCGATGAGCACTTGAATAATATGCTATAGGACTGGTTCGTGTCAGAAACAGCAGCAATAAAGGCGAGAGTTGCTTTAACGCCCCATGATTTAAACTATGCATGGTTTTCAAGGAGAAATTGATTATTTTGCAACTACCCTCGAAGATAAAACCTAGGTCAACAAGATCAGTCTCAAGAATATGCAGACAGGCGAGAGCCTCGCCAAATCGTCTAGAACCAAACAAGGAAAAAGCAGACCAACGATGTTTTCATCTTGGATGAAGCTACATTAGCTATCTGCACGCTTCCAATGCGGAGGGTCTTACTGAAGAATGCAGAATGTCAAACATGGAAACTTTAACAGCAACAAATCTAGCTGGTACTAACCAGACCGCTCAAAAGGCAAGTAATTCACACCACCGGTGATATGAATGAGTACGAAGTAGACATGTTTGAAAACAAACGTCCGTCAGTACTGGTTATAATAGAGGAAACGAACTCAGAGACGTGAGACACAAATAATAACTGCTCTTTTGTCTGACAACAGGACACTGTTTTAAATGAACGACAACTATGTTCTATAAGCGTGCCGTACATAGAAAACAATCTAAAACAAATTATTCTGAGCTTCATTATTTTAAAACATGGACTGAACTGTCCAGTGTTTGCTTTAAAGAGTCATCCAAACTACTGATCTGATGTGTATAAAAATATCTACAGCGACGCAGGACATTTACAATTGGTTCGGCGGCATCAACAGGCGGCATAAGTAAATGGATGAACATTTCATGATACATAATCCACATGTTAATTGTAAGTATACTTCTATTAAACAATCCGGCGGCTGGTAAAGGAAGGAGATGGGACCTCAATGTCTATCATCCGGTAATGTTCCCAAAGTTGTCGATTTCCCCTAACCGACACGGAATCATCAATATGCGTCCCATTGTCAAACAGAACACAACACTCTATCTTATGCACAAGCGTTCAGTCCCAAAGCTGGAGATTTACGCAAACCTCAATAAAGTTACATGCTATACTTTAAAGTTGAGCATCCTAGCTAATGTGCAGTTGACCAGTCTAAGAACGTAAAAACAAAGGAATGGCAGGAAGGAAACGAGTGATGATAAGGAGTGATTGGCTAAAGAAGCTATGTGGCTTGGTGTTTCGGTGTGATTGCACTTTTTGCCAAGTCTTCCGACGTTGATTCTTAGGCTAATGAGATTTTGACGGTGCTGGAAACCGGAGTTGAGTCAATAATTATGGAGATTAAAAATACATGAAAGCATTTCATCATATACATAGACATAGAGAAGGGTTATAACCAGAACAAATGTTCCGTTTTTTTTGTTTTGATGGCGTCGCCTGCACAATTTATAGTCGTCTATCAAGCATTCTCACGATGGCTTCATAACTAGAGGGCCCACTTTCCCAGATCCACGAAGAATAACTGAAAAGCTGGTTTTATTAATACTACTGTAAAAACGTATATCCTTCTACATTATCAGAATGTTCGTGTACAACGTTTCAACTCAAACCATCAAGCATTACTCTAAGAGAAATACTGAAGCAATTCGTCAAATATACTTATTACGTTTCATTCAGTACTTCCATATATTCACCCTTCCCATAAGGACCATGACATGATCGTTGTATGAGAACTGACAAATTATCGGATTCGCCACTGCCAATAGTATCAAATATCAGCACACCAAAGTTTTCGGTTAGTCAGCATGGCTGATCTAGCTTCAGTACTTCACGATTCAGACTGCGGCGATCCTATGAATGACAATATGAACTGCATGGCTGAATGGTAGGCGCAAAGTTCCTGTTCCACATTACTGAAATCTGGTAGGTTTCATATATCATCATCATAACAGCCATGAGCCTGACCAAGAGGTACTGTGGCTCGGGCCGCTGCTCGCCTCAACAGTGACGTGGAATATCCTAGAAGGAAACATTACTACGAAGGTCAACAAAGATTAAATGAGACTAAGTAGAAGAACTAGAAATGGTATGGATACAGGTACGCCATTGACTGCGACACACCGCCATCTCGGATAGCGTCTCTAACCAACGGTTTGAGTGATCACGAGGACCCCATCCAGGCAGGCGATGCCTGCCCACTTTGCTCAATGGAGCAGTCAAAGTCTTCATATTTCCTGACCACGTTGTTGCTTGACCACCACGCGGTTTAACCCAATCGCT
>QNGE01000122.1:300110-320050 GCA_008508345.1 Paragonimus westermani
ATGCCCATAGGATCGTGCCTCACTGCCTAAGCACTCCTACGCGGTCAGCAGTGCGACATACAATCCTATGAGTGTAACTGCTTTTCGTCTGACTGCTCCCCTTTGGCCTGTCTGACAAGGTTGCACCTGGAAGGACCGGAGTCCTAGTCAGCATAGCCCGCCGGATCAAAACAGTACACAAGCCCGACCACCTCGTTAAGGTAGCAGTATTGGTCGGGGTGGTGGGTTTGGTTAAGAAAAAGATCTATTCAGAGTATACAAAAAAGTCAATAAGGTCCACAATTTGCCCAATGTTATGTGTTGTAACACACCATACAACAACTTGCTCCAATCTGTTTTTTGATAGTTCCCATTAAAGGGACTCTTGGTAGTTGAAATGCGTTTGATACCATCAGCGTGCGCACTACTTAGTAGACTGACATTGCTTAATTGTCAAACACCATATTGCATCTCATTCACGTTAATTTGTGTGCTTAACATTTTGGCGTCGTAAGGAGGAAATATTTGCTTCAACCAAAAATCCTCTGGCAAGTTTTGAAGCAGATCCCAACGTGCTTCTGTCAAAATAGATAAACAGATGATTGATCGAAAAAGCCGTTCTGCTAAGTAGCTTAGAGCAAGACGTTCGTGATAATAACTTCACGAAGTATGCGCAAAAATCTCATCATAAGCTCATTTGCAGCCTTGTGAATGTAATCCTACCATCACCTTTCAGTAAAAGAAAATCTGTAACAAACAAACTTGTTTTCGGTAGTCCATACTGAGGTTCATTACAACGGGATTCAATGGGGTTCTAGCCCACATCGTAAGAGCGACAGATCTCAATCATTAGCGCTTGTTTCGTTCCATTCATGGGACCTAAGTAAATGACATCGACCATGTGACTGACACAAAGTTTGTCGATGGAGCACACAATCTGTGCAGTCATTCTATCACGGGTTTGAATGCGAGTTCATGGTAGGTTCAATCTTTTAACCAGCCGTTTTTGAGCACATAGTGGTGGGCGAATTGCAACAACCTTTGTAGTTGCTAGTACACAACTTTTGCCCAATCTCATGCGTACCCCGTGAGCTTGATATATCGGCTTAAAAAATTCGGTAACATTGTTTGATAACGTATTCTTACGGACAAACTGTTCTGCATAACCACTTCCAAAGGTTCTATTGAACAGGAACTGCCTTTCCTGTTCCACCGTGTTGGTTGAGTGTATTTTTGTAGTCACGTGTATCAGAAACTGGACAAAATTCCTTTTCTATCTTGATGACGCAGAACTACTGAGTTTTCTCTATTGGTCTGTTCAAGCTGTCTTTGAATACATTTTGCGTATCGGGCCATCCTCGAGAGCAGGCTGTTTGAATTCCCCACCACTATGCACCCAAAAACGGCTGGCTAAAAGATTGAACCTTCCATGAACTTGCATTCAGAATCGGGATAGAATGATCGCACAGATTATGTGCTCCATCGACAAACTTTGTGTCAGTCACATGGTCGATG
This sequence comes from Paragonimus westermani, assembly GCA_008508345.1. Lineage (NCBI taxonomy): Eukaryota > Metazoa > Platyhelminthes > Trematoda > Plagiorchiida > Troglotrematidae > Paragonimus > Paragonimus westermani. The sequence goes on from QNGE01000122.1 coordinate 301,605, forward strand.
TCGTTTACTTAGGTCCCATGAATAGAACGAAACAAGCGCTAATGATTGAGATCTATCTCTCTTACGATGTGGGCTAGAACCCCATTGAATCCCGTTGTAATGAGCCTGAGTATGGACTACCGAAAACAAGTTTGTTTGTTACAGGTTTCCTTTCTAAGAGTTTTCAACAACTGACACAGTAATCTTCCCTTCTTTAACTGCAGTTGTTTTCCACTTTCTGCTTTAACACTAAGGCCATATGATGTATAAACAATGTTTTCACAAATTCAATTAAACCGAGTGCAAAAAGGAAGCTCATATGGTTTGCTTGATGAATAGTTCAGCAATTCTACATAAAAACATTCACCAGCACCCCCACCCTTCTCCAATAGATCTGTGATCTGTACCACTTCTTTAATTTTAATTTCCTGTTTAACTTGTTATAATTTTCATACATAACTCGCACTTATTCCCATGTAATCGTAAAAGCTTGGTGAGAAATAATGAAAACCGCTGTTTGCAAAATTGGCTTCTTATAAAAACAGATTAATTCAATTCTGACAAGTACGTTTTCACTACGAATTACAAAGTAGACAATAAATTTGCAACCGTCATTTCTTGAAGCTACTGACTGCAGATTGTGCAATACAATCAACTGTTCTGCTCAATTCTAAGAAACAGTTGAGTTGCGTACGCTATTTCATCTGCGTTAATGAAGAACGTTTTCAGCATAACCGTTGTTCAGTACGTTTTGAAAAACGAAACGTGGGTTACTAACTTTCTGACAAAACCCATGGACATTAAAAGCAGACACATGACCAACAGTGATTCACTGCAGCTTGTGAACCAACACTGTGTTTCAAGTGATACACGGATTTCTTCGTGAGGTGTACATCCCCTGTGAACTATCTTGTCTCATGAGCTGAATATCTTTAAACTGATTTTGGTGTTTACGAAAGCAAAAAAATTATATTATATTAAATAAACATTATGTTTCGTTGAAACCATAAACTTTTGTGTTGGTAGTGTGTATAGATGTTTGTTAGAAAAGTACCAACAGCATCCTCATCATTATCTGTTAACTCACAACGAGCTAAATCTCTAGATCACCTGCGTGGATTAAGCGAATTCATGAAAATGACCCCTAGAGACAACAGTCTCTTTTGCTGTGGTTGTTTACAAAACCCAGAATGTTAGGACACATTTCCCACCACTTAATTATTATGCTACCGAAAGCTTTTAGCAAGTGTCGGGTGAAAAGTTCTGTGATTTTTAATTATATACCTAATGTGGCAATTAGTACAGAGAGACTTCTTCAGAATACAACTACTCGGCACAAGGCAGATTAAAACTCATGGCTAAGACCTGATCATAGGCATACTGAAAAATAAACCTGCTAATTGCAATTGTGAAGATGCCGTGTATGGTTTTGACTGCATAGAACAATGACAACTGATTAGTTTTGAGAAAATTGTCAATAACCTGAGAGAAAAGCATGCCAGGAAAGATTAGATAAAAATCCGTTCCCAATCAAAGGTGTTATACAACCGATGAGAGGATAGTCAGTACGCTGACCATCAAAGTCTCTAAAACTTACACTGTCAACAAAAATGAGAAAACCGGTAACCAAGCCTTCACGATAAAATAACCACTTAGTTGTGCTCCGTTAATACGGTCAATCGTACGTTTGTAATAAGCTTCGGCTCATGGCGACTAGCCCTACCTCAAGAGCCAATCCTGACGTACAGCTTTGAAGAAGCTCCAACTCGTGGTGGAAACGTTGTCCAATTTTAACACACAGTACTTTAAGTCTCATATTTCACTGAGCATGCAATACTATAAGCTAACGTCACGAGCATTGAGAATCGAAGGGTACAACAGTAAGACAGAGCATTTGAAGTCACACTGAGGTCTCGCTTTTTTCTCTCCATTGCTGTTTGATGTGCTGTCAAGAATTTTCTCTTGGGAACAAATAAAGTGAACCTTGTTAAAACTCTTTATCCTAGAATTTGAAAAAAAAATAAAACGGACTTAACCTCAGTGTCCGGTTGACGTTAAACCTTAGCTGAACTAGCCAAGCAACTGTGATAATCGTACAGTTAAAATTTCCATCCTGAACTACTTTTGTGCACACATTGTAATCTTTACGGAATTTATTTTTTTCACCGTATTCACTGACGTTTTACGCCCGTTTCATGGAAAATGAAAGCAGACGGCAAGCAAATGGCGTGATGGATCTGGAAAGATTGGCTATAGTCTAACTACAACCGGATAATAATGAATACTGTAATTAAATTGCTGTTTAGCGCAAGTTGCAAGTTGCGCAAAGAGGTACGAAAATCACCGTAGTTAACATTTGTAAACTACTCCATTGGATGCGTTTTAATGTAACAGCTTGGAAGAAGATTGAGCTATAGCTAACTCTGTGTTGAACGGACTGGTGAAAATCATAAACGAACTTTACGATGAGGTTGATAAAATGGTTTCAGGGAATTGCAATTAGACTAAAAAAGGAAAGTCTAACATTACTAGAGAAGATAGCTGCAAAACAGAAAACGAAATCATCCACAATCTGAAAAAGAGAAAGACAGTTTGGTATTCAATAAAGTACTGCTACTCAGGAGTAACTTTAGCATATCCAACACGATCCCAATAAACCGTAAAGGTCTGATAACCCAGACAGTTAAGATTCTGGATGGGTTTGTTGAGCTTGTGTTCAAAATCACGAATTCATTGTTTTCTGGAAAGACTCAGGTAATGTCTTCTACCCCTATGCCGAACGTGTAGTATCTGAACGTCGGGTGGCTCTTTTATGCTGTGCCTTCATCATTGCACCTCTGAGGAGAGTACCTGAGCTGCGCAAAAGTATGTTTATCAACGGGGAACACGGTTGGAGTTCAGTTAGTTAAGATTGTAGTATAGAAACTGATTTCCATCTAATTAACTTCCATGTATGCAAAAGTAACAGTTATTTTGTGATACTTTTGAATACTTGGTTCAATGTGACTGAACACTAGCGAGGTGAACATTATTGTAAAACTTTTCTAATAATTCACTGCCACAAAAAATGACAAGGGCAACTTGTCCAACAAATGATCTTAGCTAAATATATTCGGTCTTTTGTAGTTCAATGAACGAGTATGTCCACATTTACCTACGATTTAGCACTATGGTATGCTGCAATTTCAAGCTCAGTGTTGTGCATTCCGCATACACTATCACCAAAAATTTTATAATTGTGGGGTTCGAAGCGCAAATAAAATAAGCAATAGGAGTCCCAGCATTGAAACCTTCAACACACCGTTATTGATAACCACTCAATTAAGCGCTGAACGCAAAGACTAGTCAACTGTTTGTTAAGTATCCAAAAAGACAATACAAATCGTTGTCTTCATCGGACGATTTTGTCCATTGTTCCAGAGCAGCCATCCCATTTGTCATGCACGGAAGTTTACTTCGAGACTTTTTTTCAATGTCGAGCGAGTGAGTGGGGTCTCCGAGCTTTTAAGCGCAATCGACAGTAACACGATTGGCTTGAAATTAACAGGTAGATTGTTTGGAAGTTTACCCTCGCACACAGAACACCTCATATATTGGTGTCCGTCAGGCTTTTGCATGTTACATCAGTAAAATCCATGCGTTTCGTATCACAGCCCAATTACTCTGGGTCACGTAACCTCGTTAGTTTCTGGAAAACAGACGGTGATGTAAACTTTACAGAGAGTTTGCATCTCTCTAGTAAGGACTTTACTGCCCCTTCCTCAGGATATACCCTTTAGAAGCACGAGCACACAGCCACTGTTCCTGGTATCAAAAGCCCCTTTGGAATGATGAACTGTAGTCTCCTATTCAGTAGCCTGTTTGGTGCATGTTTTTCATGCATTCGTCCAGGTACGCTTTATGTTTGTCTCGCTCGGTCTGATTCATTTTTCTGCCTCCTTCCCAACGACCAGGCATGTAAAATGTGATTGTCAGAGAAATATGTGGTTTATTTACTCGTTACTACCTGTCACATTTTTCTGGTGTGTTTGGTCAGGTTGCTCAAACTGAGCGTCGTGCTCCGTCGCACTGAACCGTGCGAAGTGTGGGAGGCTTTCTACAGTCAATCCACGTCCCAACACTTAAGACTCATTGTCTGGTTTCTAACTCGAGACCTGTGAGGCATGACACCACGAATACTGATAAGCAGTTGGGTATTTCAAGTAGAGATTAGTGAAATTACTCTTTGTGAATTGTCAAGAATAATAAAGATATTAATTATCTAAAGTCCATTCGCTAATATCGGACGGAACATTATCAATAATGTAACGAAGTATGAAGTCATACTAGTAAGTGACATCTAACAACAAAGTGGAACCGACAACGAAAAAAATATATCAGTTATGGGCAACAGTGAGTTTACACGAGAAAAAAGTTATAGGTGTAGGCAGTGTAAAAAAGAAGGGAACAGGACAATCCCATAGACAGGATCGCACAAAAATGACAGGATGTGTACCGTGTTGTTGCTGTTGCTTGGCTAACCGTGACGCGCAGCTTCACGTGTGCATGGGACAGGTGGACGTGTAGTCACGTGATCGTGAATTGGAACCACATAATGTATGCATCGGTGAATGTGACCCTGAGCTACGATAGAAGGTCAATGGAGTTAGGTCTGCATTTGAGATCTCATCCAAAGGGAATCGTGACGTGAGTTCCCTCTGGCTGACCGGGTGACTTCTCAATTTCGAATAATATCAAATAGGCAGCTACAAATTTGCCTGAGGTTGTTTATCCCCTTCGGCTGACTTAGAACTATTCGCAAAATCTGTGAGATGTACCGTGTTTCAAATTAAGCATGCGTTGTCTCAATGATTGCTTCTTTCCTAGAGCAAGGGCGTTCAGTTGAACAGTTTTTTAAAATGTATGCTTAACTTACTGTGCATTTCGAAACTACCATTATAAACCTTTGCCTGAACCAAGTTTGCACAGATTAAAATTTGTCCGCTGACAATACTTCATTCTGAGATATGTCACTGCTCCAAAACAAGCCACTCATCTTCCCGAATACACTTTTATATATCACTCGAATTGACGTAGCCAGAGACCTATGGAGACGTTCATACCTTCAATTTTTTCACATCTCGCCCAGACTAGCAGCCCCATGCATGATCCCAAGTCCCATCGAACTAACTGAGTGTTGTCCATTCGTTCCAAACATGTGAAAGATAGTGTCGGGCTACTGCTGGAATAATCGCGCTCCGCTTCAGGACTCATTTGCGATGATCAAAAAAATGGTTTGTTAGAACAACTTGGTTAATATTAGATATTCGGTGACAGTCCGAGCAAACATTGCGCAAACACATTCAGCCTATAACATGCAACAGTACACTCCTATCCTCCGAATTCATATCTTAGAAAGACGATACTTACTGACTTAACTCACTCTTGTTACTGGAAGGAGAAGGTCGATTTCGTGGGGTTTATGTCCGAATATGTTTTGCTGCATTTTTCTCAGTGCGTACACCAAATCATTTGAATACAATGAAGGACGGACAAGGTGAGACGAACGACAACAAAAATGACCACTGTTCTCAGTCGTTTTGACTAGCATGGTAGTAACGAACGTACAAGTGGGCCTTTCTGAGTACACCATTAACCGCATGACGTCGTGAATGAGATATATTCACACGAAACAACCGCCAAAATGAGTTTATATAGCGTCAACAGAATGTGGCATCTGATAAACAACACAGACTTCATGTTTCCGTGTCTAACAATGACGACATGGGTTTGTGTACCCTGTCGTCTGACGCTTCGGATTTTTCCGGTGACTTTGACTGGCAAGTGACTTCACGACCTCTCTGTGTGGGATGCTCAAATCTTCACTAATAACAGCAGAGTTGGCTGATTCGGGTATCACGTATTTCACACAGGATATTGGACTCAGATTTGTCCTCAGCAAAACTGCCTAAGCGTTGCCGCGGTACAAATGAGAAAAAATGCTAACTATGCTAGCATATGGGAACACAGATGTTAAGAAAACGGAGAACTGTAAGAGACTGGCGGTTAATTACTTTGACAGCCCAATATAGCTGAGCTCTACACACTTTGTAATGAAAGTACAAACACTCTGTAGTATCATAAAATGTCCTCAAGCCAAATTTCGCTGTCCCTGCATCTTAGCCAGAGTAGAAACGCGTCTATCACGAGTTATCTGCTTATGCACTACACTCAATTTATATGCTCGAAGCCGACTACTATCAAACAATGAATACTGACCCATCCAAGTGGAATAGAACCAGCTGCGTTTACCCAAGTGTATACATCAATAAAGAGCAGATCATCTTATTATCAACTCTTTCGTTCATATATGGTGCTAATGTTGGAAATGAGAAAGTAATTATGCAACTTAGAAATGAGGTGAAAGCAATAGGCCAACACGAACAAAGCCGCACATATTCACATAAACCGTCAACTCAGCTTCGCTGTTATTAGACGTGTGAGGTATACGGACTCGTAATGTCACTTGTATTGCATTTGGTTTGATCATAATCAACATATGTATATGCGATTTCACCCAATTAGTGGACTATGCTAATATGGTTGACAGTATGCGACCCTTAAAATATAATCAACATATCGTCCGTACAGCTGCAATGTGCCTAACTGCTCGTGCTAGCCTGCTTGAGAAAGCGTTGCTGAAAATGTCGGCGACAATTGGACCAAGCGGAATGTTAGTGTCTATCTCATCGGTGTGTCGATAAGTGGAAGCTTGAAAAAAGAAGCTGCATCTCAATATCCAGTAATTGCAATTGCTTAATTTCACTTACAGTAGCAACATTGTAATAAGTCAATTCATTCAACCAGGGTTATATGTGTAATCAGTGAGAGCATATCATTTAAACAAAAATAGTTTTTAAACATTCAGTGTCTCCAGCAACTCAGCAACAGATCGCCTAGGCCCGCGATGAGCTTTAGAAACTCTGAAGCAATTATCGACTGCGTTACGACGGACTGGATACGAAGGAACAGCCTAGACAGAAACCTGGATTTTTGAAGTTCTGAAATTTCATACATTTAAGGTCCTAAGCCATCAATTACATTGAAGGCTTAAAACTGCTTTGTTAACGAAACTTCCCCGGAGCACCAAGTACAGTTTTACCTTTCACCTCCATGCAGTCTCCACTGAGTTTCCAACGTTTTCCCCCATTCAGGAATGATTTCAACCCATTGGTGGTTTATCCATTAAAATTGATACTGTTCACCTGGTTGGCCGTAATGCAATCAAACCGCCGCTATACCTTAGCAAGCACACTTCACAGTTGCGTAACTTGATGAGGAAACTCTTGTTACAATACGCGAATGTTTCAACTCGGGCAAATTTGTCTTTGCCTGAGCTTTATCCGAATAGAATGAAAGCTGTAGAAAACAAACTGTTTCAAATGGCACGTAAATCTGTACAAAAATGATCACTCCGTGAGTACAAGTCAGATTACAGTCAGCAGTCAAGATGAAACGGTAATAACGTTGTTGGACAAAGCAAGATTTTTTTAACATGATTTCTGGGATTGATCATTTATTTAAAAAATCTAAGTTCAATTAACAGCTACGCATTTGAAGCTCCCCTACTTTTCACGATACATTCGGCTAACAGTTTTGAATGTAATTACATCAACAAAGCTTTGGTGCAGCTGTTTCTTCCATCAGGTTAAACTAGGCAGTGAGCTAAAGATGGCACCTGAATAAACTGAATACATCACTGAATACGCCACTGGTTATTCAACCTATAAGTGTATCCATTACACGGAATATGTGTACGCTACAACTTTGTTTTTCCAACTGACCAAAGTGGACTGAACAAATTCGGTCATCTTTTGACCGATGTTCACAATAGTTGGGACCAATCAGAAGGAAACGTCTGTGAAGCGCAATGCATTCTTTCGAAAATGGCACACGGCCAACGCAACAATTGGCGGTTTTCTATAAAATGTTTGGTAAGAAGGGCCCGAAAACAGGTTTGTAGGTGAGGCAAGAGGAGCAAAGTGATCTTGTCCAGATCTTAACTATTCCGATTACACTCACCACAGTACTCGTCTTCGTGCTTGTTCCGACATATTGATAGCAGTAATGCAATTCTGGTAGTCTGTGCACAAACCGTAGTAAGCAGCAATATCAGTCTGTTTCAACGTTACCTGGAGAAACGATTTGGTAAAATGTGTAATCAAGTCCATATAGTCTGCATCGCATTACACTACATCTCACTCCCCTCCGAATTTTTGTTTAATTGGTAAGTATAAGCTCAACAGTTCATGCGTTTTGTTATAGTGTCCATAAAATTCTCTTTTTGTCATGAGTTTAGAGCGTAATTTAAAATTTTGAGTCAATACTTCGAATAATTGGCCGAGTGAATTCACATCAAAATCAAAGGGGTATCTAAGGGGTAGTACGAATCCGAATTTTATGTGAATCGATTAACACATTTCTAATTTATCCAGTAAGTTTTACGATTCCATCATCCTAGTCAAACCAGGATGTATGAACTGGTTTTAATGGCTAAAAGCCTAGAAGTGGAGAATCCTATGCAACGCTTTGTATAACACCGTAAAGCCTCCTTATTAGCATACAAATTAGCTCTAAATCCCCCAAATTTAGGTATTGCAGAAAGCTGAGGGCATTCATACGTGACCTGAATAGTCAGCCTACCGAGCCGAGAAAGAAAGCATGAGAACGCCAATACTTGGCTTTTTTTATTGGAGGTGGCCATCTCACAGGCCAAATGAAGCGCGAAATTTTGTAAACGGTATATTTTCGCTAAAACAGCTTCTCTGTTAAAAGAAACTGGGTGCATCGTGGTCAGTAACAATAAAGCGTGCATGCGTCGTAGCTTTTGAAAGTATATACAAGACCCAAGAAAATCTCGTATCTAATTCATAGACAAAACAGGAGTAGAAGAATGTAATTGATCGATCGTCGAAAATGTCCTCAAATTGAAATAAACAGCCTACGATGTACGAACCAGAATAGTTGGTCACGGCCTCACTCAACAACGGGTCTGACTGAATCGTGTTGCTCACGCTTGATCGCTTGGCCCCAAAAGCATCGTCCGAGAGGGGGGCGTAAAGTGAACATCCATGCATCTGCTCAGAGGATTCAACCCTACCAAAATACTTTCCACCTGTGGCGTTTTATCATACACACCGTTTATGCTACTTTATACTGTTCCGTCAGAAAGGGTACATCTATGGAGCAACCAGATCGATTCCACACACTACTCAAGCGTCGTCAGGATGTACGTGAAAATACAATGTGCACTGAGATTGTTCATTGTCATTGCAAAAAAATAAAAACAAACCGAAACACATATAACCTTCTTGAACATCGAGGGTGTGAACGTCGCAGAGTAAAAACGTTAGCAGGAGAGTCGATCTGTGTACAGGGTGGACGGACTAAATCCGTCTAACAGGACACAGTCGGCGCTCATACCGGCCGGTATTTCACACTCTTTATCTGTTTCCCGTTTGTTCCACAAATTAAGAGATGTTACAAGCGTGCGTGTTTCACCATTTGCCCGACACTTCGATTTTAATGTTTATGCCAAACACGTAGTTTCAACATTCTTTAGGTCAAGTTATCCACGCAGGATTGTTCTTCGAAATGTATAGCGTGAATTATTTCACCACAGAGTCGCTTGTCTTTTTTTAGCCGATAAGATGCTCGATGACAAAATCTAAGTGATCCCACCCAATTTTAAGTGCACCTTTCAGAAGATAAGCTTATGTGAGCACATCATTGAATCCAACAATAATCAGCACATCTACTGTTTATCACTAAATCGAAATGCATACACAAGTACAGTCAACCGAAGTTAGTAAAGTACTAGAAGAACTTGAATGCGATTCACAGTTCTCGGATTTTTCATTCAGATAAAATTTTTGCTTATTTTGAATCATTGTATTAACAGCACGTTGAGCAGCGTTTGTCGACAGTGTACACCATTCTTAAGATGGCGAAGTGAACTCCGGTTCTTACGTTTGTGGACCAAGCTTGTTGAACACTACATCAGTGCAATCACATCAGACAAATGTAACTGTACTACAATAATGTCAGCGCTCATTCACTCTGGTATGAATAGCGGGAAACTGAACTTCGAACGGAGATTTCAGCGTTCCAAAATGCATCCACGCGTCTATTGCCTTCCTGCCCTATAACCCGTGTGAGTAGCAGAACAGACATTTAAAATTCGACGCTTGTTCAACAGAAAAAACTCTATTGTTTATCTTTTACAAATGCATCATCACGGCTCAAACACACATGTTAACAGTGGGGTCACTTGGACCATATGAACTAGGTGTTACCTCACAACTATCTCGGATTTCTGAGTCTCCAACTCTCGCACTTTAAAGCGCTATTCACATATCTGTGGTGAGGACACCCATTCAAGCTCTACTATGTACTGTACAACAAAGCAGGGTGTAACGTTAGCAGTCCATCTACAACGCACAATTTGAAACTCCTATCAAATTGCAGAAATGTTACTTGTCTTTTCGGTATCCACCGACACTACCAAAATAAATGGACTTTGAGCTATCAATTTATTGTCAGCTATCCCTATTAGCTGTCACGGTGAGCCATACCACTTCCCATTGTTCCCAGTTCTCTCCCGCCACTTATTCTCTCATTTTACTTGGTTCTCAAAAATGTAAAGCATCACGTTAACGATAAACTGTCTGCTACTTATTTAATGTATAAGCATATTTCGTATATATAAAGACAATCACACTAAGGGATTTACCCTTCCCATAAAACACAATTTTTCAAAATTTACCCACTTTGTGTTTATTTAATCAATAAGCCATCGATCCGACCTTGATGAACAGTTTGCGGTCGCCGATATTTCCGAACGCGTTGAATAACATTCTGATAAGTAATAAATGGTCTTGAATTTCGAGTGTGAAAGATCAATTTGTCGTGATGTCAAACGGGTGGAAATGATGCCAACTTTCACCGATGAGATATTCAACATTTATACATACAGCCAAATACCTATACCTGGTTACCATTAATCACAAAAACAAACATACTGCCACACCTCCAAGATGATGTACACGCGAACGTGAGAGTAACAAACTGAGTGTATTCGTGAAGAATGTGATCAGATGTGTTAATCCAATGCAAATCGTTTGTTACAAATTAGTGTGCGCCAACGACAGAACAATGTGGACCAAGAAGCTTGCGCCTAGCATCGTGCAGTCCACGATTATTCCGACTGCAAAGCTGTTTACCAGTTAGTATTTTGATGACCCCACGTATATATCCGGTCGGACAGATCGTTGACAAAATCAGAGGTCTGATATACGGGTTAAAGCTTATTTCGGAACAGGTCAGCATCTTTCATAAAATACACGGACTACTTAGTACTCGCACTTTAGACTGTCAATTCACCTCTACCACATCTTTAGTTGGCAACATGTGCTCATAAGTAAACCAGTTTACACTTTATTAATCTGTCTGAACAACGAAATTCAGAAACCATTCAAAGAAAATAGAAGTTGTGCTGTCGTGGACGTAAACGAAAAGGCAACTGTGACATATAGGTACCGACTTGAATTAACATACTATCATATGGGATTGAAGTGGCTGTGAATACGCTAACAAGACGGAGACTTGCAAAAATGCCGTTCATGGAAAAACTGCTTATCGGATAGTCCACTACCTAATGACAGACGGTTGGCTAACGCACAAAGAACTCTGTTGCTCAATTTCGAGCCAGTAGATGAACTTGGAATATTTCAGTCCGCGATGCTCGTTATACGCTCAATTTGCAGACAAGACGTAAGTTAGTAAACAGTGGTTTTCCATCTTCACACCGTCATATGACAGTAATCAGAATTATACGATTTCCCCCTTCCCACTCCAGATTGCCATTGACGACATTCCAGAAAGTAAAATTGAGAAGCGTAATTTTTCAGTTATGGATAAGCTTCCCGTCATTAACCTTATCAATGACATCATTTTGCATGAACTTTCTATCGAATCCAAACAGCCCATACCAACATATGGTGAATTACTGAACCGATCTGTATGGAATGTGTTGAATACTTTTAACGTGTGAAGTGTCACTTCAAAATTTCTCACTTATAATGCAGCTAGTTTGCGTCAAACGATGTGTGGTTCCACATATCACTTCCAATGCTCGTACTACCGTTGATAGCACACCAGTCAGCACACACAAAAATGTGTTGCTCTTGCCATTCGTCATCTGTGGCGTCAGAAAACATCAAGTTGTTGTTAAACAGAAGGTCCACCTGAGATCCACTTTGTTTTTGCTTTCGAATATGAAGCCTGTCAGCGACAAAAGTACGAACAAATATGCGATGTTTAACTATCGCTATCTCCGACAGTTGGACCATGGCAACTGGGATGTTAGCATAATCTACGCGCCTGTTTATCGGCGCGCGTTTACCAAATTGTTGGATACACGGTCAAGTAAACAACTGATGACAACAAACGGCTCACGACAGTTTGGTCACTGCTCTGCACATCAGTTGACCATTAATCAATCCGGGCACGATTCATTGAGAAAGGCAAGAGCGGAGTCACCAGGTGATGGCATGATTACAAACTATGATGACTTTGCCTATTCCGGTGGTCAGTGATTGCCACCCGATGGTCTTTAGACCGTGTTATCGTTTAAGTCAGGGGTTGGAAACGCTTTACGTTTTGGCAGTGTGCCACAGTCATTAGCTTGTATATATCATAAGTAGTAGTGGCTGCCAAATAAATTTGTAAATAAGTGATGACTAGGAATGCTCGTAACGTTTCAGATGTAACATAGAAGCGTACCCAGACAAGGTTAACACGTTACAAAGTTGGTGTATTTAAGTCGGACGAAGCGTGTATGACTAAGCGAATGTGAAAACATGCGTGTCTTTACTCAAGCATGTGATTGCCAGCACCAACTCCATACTCGAAAAATGATAATTGTGCGTGAGAATATAATATAGGTGAAATCGATACAATCATTCATATGAGATTATCAAGAGGTCAATTGTTTTGAAGAGGAAGAGAAATATAAACCTTGATGTGCTTTTTCGTTTTGTTTACGATTCCGATTCACCCAACAAACCAAGCCAGTTTGACCTATTCAAGACCAACAGCCACATTTAACAGATCAGTGTTCTTTCATAATCTTACCGCAGTTGACTTTCCATGTCTTTTGCACCCAAACGCTTTTGGGTAGCTTCAATTCCACGTCTAATTACCTCACAAGTTTTCAGTTTGTTTAAATGACTTCCCACAACTGCGAGGTGTTTAATCGTGTTCTGATATATGGTTTGATTTCTAGTTGGTTTCATGGTCTGTCCATGATGTTTTTTCATCTCAGCTTTGAGTTATGACACTGTCTACTTAATATAAACCCACGAACAGTCTTTACACTCAAGCCCAGATACTCATTGACAGTTCTCCTAAAAGATACGAAATTCTTAATGTACACCAGAATTAAACGTCTTTTCGAGCCGCACGCATATCTACTGATATCCCTTTATTAAACGGTATGATGCGTATACTTTTCCATTGTTTTGAGGTCTTTGACAATGAGTTAAATACTCTGTGTAATTGTCTTTTGATGAACTTGTACAGCCTTTGTTCGGCGATGTGACCATTGGTTCTTTCTGTGTCAACCTCTGATCGACTAGATCCTCACATAAATGTAATATTTTGTGGAATAGTGAACGTGGTATACTTGCGTAACCCTTCTCAGATTACATGGATAAGTACAGATTAGATTAAACTCCTATGGCTTTATAAGCAAGACTGTCTTGAAACACTACTCAACCATATGGACCAGCCAATCCGAAAATAGTAGCTCGCCATTACTTGAGTCCATCTGCTCGTGGGATCTACATCCTGTAGTGGTTAACACAGAATAACCGTCCAGTTATCACGTGCTGCGTCTATTTTCATCCATAATCCTCATTGATGCGTCTGACCAAGCTTGAAATGCTGGGCGCAACCGCTAATTTCTTGTATTTAACAAATTTAATTTTCCCACAGATAACTTCTTCTATGTTCTTCAGACTTTCAAAACCATGTGCAACGGCTCGTCATGCGCCATTCGTTCGTTGACAAACATCAACTAGGAGGTCACTTCGTCAGAAGCATGCGTTCAAATGTTACCAACTTTGAAAAAATCGTCGGTTTACTTATTCTTTTATTTTCATTTCTAATCGAGAAATGTCTAAGATATTCACATGGAATTCAAATGATCCTGGAAATGTAACACAAAACCGTGAATCTGTCGACCACCAGAGACTTGACGATTGACACGTTTAGTTTAGTCATAAGAGCAGTCACAACGTGAGTCTAGTGTTTATCGTTTTAGTAGCAAGCAGATATCAACTAAATAACGCCACAAAACTCTATGGCTGGTCAGTTTCCATTGTACCATTCTCCCTGGGGACTTTGTCGGGGAAAACTAATCTTGAAGAGGCTCACGCCTCGAACACGTTCACCTCAGCAGATGATTAAGAGCAGGGAACGAAGGGGTATTGGCTGTAATCCCCGCGATGCGGGAATTTCACAAATTTCCGTATGATCGGCAATTTTCCCTGATGAACCACCATAAGGTAATGCTAATCTAATGAAGTCCTTTTGGCACACACTCATTCAATAGCAATTGCCTTGGCAAGGTGAGGTGAGCGTTTATTCCGGGGCGTAAAAATGGCTTAAAGTGTCGGTAGCCCACTAACGTCGCAGTTCGTCTCGAGAACGGGACGCGCAATGGATGAAGCCAGTGTCCCGTGTGAATGAAAACCGGCCTCATCCGTACAGCTTTCAACTGGTTGATTGAAGCGGTTTCACACCTCATCTGGCAAATGTCTAGACATGCGGCTGCCTCGCCGCCACTCCCACGTAGGTGGAACTACACCCACACGGGTAGTGGTAGGCGTAGTACGTTAGAAGGGGGAGAAGTAGGCGGTCTTCGACGGTGAGCGTCGCAATCTAGTGGTTTCAAAACTGGTAACCAATGTGGTCGCGTAAAAAACTCGTTGGACGGTGGAACTCAACCGCTTTTTACCAAAATTACGTTGATGTCACGGACCTTGAGAGGAAGTCGAATGAACGCCGCATGTGGATAAGCAAGGTGAATGGGTTGGTTGATGACCTGTAGTTTGTTAAATCGTCCTATAGACAAGTGGACACTCGTTTGCTTTAGATGCGTCTTCAAAATGCCACTCTCCTCCAATGGTTGCGTCAGTTGTGCAAATTCTCCTGGCTCGATCGAGTAAAGTTGTCACTGAACCCCAGTTGCGTTGAACTGGTACAAAACTGACGTATGGCAAGCACTACCCTGTCCAAGTGAACTTCCGGCAGGCTGAGCGTGTTATGGGGCAGTTACCTCTCCGTTGGAACAACATACCTAAAGGCGGTAGGCCGTGATCCCTTCCAATTTAATCGAAATCGCATATTCTCGCGACCACAATACAGTTTCCTTATAGATTTATCGATTTCCTGCTGATTGTCGGCGACCACGACAACGTCATCCACGTATATCGATGAAGAATGCCCTCTGCAATATGATGGTCTATTTTACTCTCTACATAAGCAACAAAAATGTCAGCGAGGATTGAATGGGCAGAACTTTCTATAGCCAGTCTATGCTTATATTAAATACAATAAATTGAGTAAAGTCATTCGCTTGCGCGATAATGCTGCAATTTGCTTGATCAAAATACGTTTCATCAGGTTGTTTGGAAGTAGTGTAGTACTGGAGATTGATTGAATGGCTTAGTTAATTAGGTGAATTCAAAACTCGCGCATAGAGAACAAAGAAGACCCTGCATCAACCCGAGCAAGTAGTTGGCATTCCTGGTAAGTGAGCACGGATTTACAGGATCGCATTTGTAGCGTGGAGATCAGAGCCTATCATAGGCTGACAGCAACACCACAAGTAATGTCAAAAGGTGTACTTTAATTGACCTGGCAGTGAACAAAGAAGTTGAGGAACAGAAGATATAACGACGCACGTGACAAATCAATCCTGATGCTACATCCGGAAACAAAGTCGGATTGGCCTACCGTTACACTGTTCTTCGTGACAAGGCACACAAAAGTGTTGAATTGAGTAGGTTTTCACAGCAAATAGATAACAACTACCCGGAAAGCAATATGACGCTAGTCAAAAACTGTGCAATTCAGAGTTTTCATGTCATTGTAGCAAGATTTATGGATTCAAGAGCGAGACTCATCAAAATAATGAGGGGCGAAGAGTGGAAACTCTGTGGTGGTTAGAGGAACTCAACTAGCAGGCATGAAGGTTAGCTCCTGATTACCGTAAAAACAAGTATCCTTTGCGAAGACCATCATCATCATAGACAGCAATACATCAGTGGTTCACACTAATGCTTAACTGCCACACAAACATGAAGAAAAAGCAAACCCTATATAGAAGGAGAGAAGGAAGAAAGAAGGAGACGGGAAGGGACTTAACTACTGAAAATGACTACGTCCATATCCGAACAGTCAGCATCAAGGTGCCTACACCTTGTAAACAAACAACCGAGCTGCAAGTGAGAGTAAGGAGTCATCAGCGAGACAACTTCCTTACGGATTCCACTGCCCCGCGTCATTAAATGCACTCAGTTCACAGACAACTCGGACAAACAACAACAACATTCACGCCACTGAGCTCGATTAGCCGCCATCTCACCTAGAGTCTCCAACCACCGATTCTGTGAGTCGCGAGAGCCCCAACCCGGGAGACGAACTCGATCTACAGTGGCCAACCTCTTCGTAAACGACTTCATTTCCCTACGCCAGGTCACTATCTGTCTACCTCACACCTTATGCCAGTCGGTCGCAGTGTCAGTGAACAGTGCTCGGTGTGGAAGACGACTAGCTGGCATCCTTACTGCATGACCTATCCACCTAAGTCTGTTCAACTGTT
This sequence comes from Paragonimus westermani, assembly GCA_008508345.1. Lineage (NCBI taxonomy): Eukaryota > Metazoa > Platyhelminthes > Trematoda > Plagiorchiida > Troglotrematidae > Paragonimus > Paragonimus westermani. Next base: position 318,511 of record QNGE01000122.1, read on the forward strand.
AGGACTGAACAAAAGAACTCGTGTGATAATCACCACCAAACAGCCGCTTTCTAACCTTTTCGTTACTTACACGCTGGTGCCACCCGATACGAGCGACTGAACGGAGACATCGGTGGTCAGATACTTGAAGACGGTTCACGTCTTCTACCCTGAGTGGCCAGGTTTCGCTGCCGTAAAGTAATACGGCCATCACCGTTGTCTTATATACACGAACTTTTAACTTCAGAGAAATACCTCCCTGTCGCCAGAGATGCCCCAGATTCGCGAATGCCGTCCTAGCCTTAGAGATGCGCGCTTCTATTTCATTCCCTACACCTCCACCGCTACTGATGCAGCTTCCCAGGTATACAAACCGGTCAGCAACCTCCATGACTCCTCTATCTAACATTAAATCTACGTAATCACAGCTATCTTACAGAAGCACTCTGCACTGCGTCTGCAAAGCGCATTCCGAAGTATTTGGCAGAACGCGAAATAGCGTCTAGCATTGCTTCTGCCGCTCGAAAGTTGTCAAACAATAACACCTTGTCATCAGCATAATCAAGATCAGTCAGTCTTTCACCAGGTAGGAGGTCCACGCCGGCATCTTGTGAGTGCCGGCGACAATCCTCCATTATTTCGTCTATGACGAAATTTAAAAAAATGGTGACAGTGGACAGCCTTGACGTAAACCACTCATGGTGCTTAAACTGTCAGACAGTTCACCGTAAACCTTAACCTGCGTTTGAGCGACTCTGAAAGTGTAGATCGATCCACTGAATCGAACGCACATTTATAGTCGAGAAACACAACAATTGTTGGCCGGCGGTACACATGACGCTGCTACAAAATTTGACGAAGAGTGAAAATGTGATCTATACATCCCCGCCCGGGACGAAACCCTGCCTGTTCTTCCCTAATGTTTACCTCTCGAGCTGCAGTGAGTCGGCCAAGTATAATGAATGCTAGAACCCTAGAAATGACGGGTCAAACTAATTCCTCTAAATTAATTCCTCGAGGGGATAGTTTCCGTCGTCCACACAAGTTGAAATAAATGAGTCAAAGCTTCTACTAACGCCTCTCCCCTTTCTTTGAAAAGTGCCCGCACGAGGTCATCTGGACCAGCAGCCTCATTACGCTTGAGAGCCGCAATGCAATTGCGGACCTCAGTCTCAGTGGGTGGTTCCAAGTCTACCGACCAGGGAACTACATTACAAGTTTGTGGCAAAAACGCGGTAGAAGCAGGAGGCCAGTTAAATTGATCCTCAAAGTGTTACGCCCACCGCTCTAACATTCTGGACTTATTGCAGATGAGTGTGCCGTCTGTCTCGCTGATAGCTTCACTGACAGACGGTCGCCTGGGACCAGTGGCACGGATAAGCTTAAATAGTTTGCCAGTGTTTGCTGAAGCAAAAGCAGTCTCCATCTCCTTAACGTTTTCCAATAACCAAGCCTCACGATCAGCATTTACGCTACGTTTCAGTTTCCTACGGACATCTCTTCTACACTTGTTATATGAACTGCCAGGAGGGATGTTCCGCCTGGCTTCTAACAACTCCAG
>QNGE01000122.1:320126-380505 GCA_008508345.1 Paragonimus westermani
ACTATATCAGAACCACGTGTCGACCGGAGGAGAGCGGCCAGATCCGAATAAAAGAGGTCCTTGACGCCGATGTCACTACAGTCAGTTGGAGCATAAGCAGACACAAGGAAAAGATTTCTGACGCTTTTGCGTCTAGAACTAACCCTAACAGAACCTGCAAATCGGACGACACAAAGTCTAATATTAACAGGAATCCAATCTATCAATGCGGCTGCGGCCGTCGTGCTGAGGACTATACCTACTCCAGCCTGACCGGTGACGGCAGCCGGAGTCACCTGAAGTGTATAACCGGTATCGGGTTGAAAGTGCGCGGACCATAAGACGAAAAAACGACGAATTGCTTACGAGGACCACTGTGGAGAAGTAAACAAAATCACAAGTAGGTGAAAAAGTAATGAGCGACAATCTAGAGTTGTCGTAGAGTATAGTGATCTTTATTACAGGTTTGGAGGGTTAGATCACTTCAAACTGAACACCATGATTGATCACAGCCTTCTCATTCAGATAAGCCATTCGGCTGCCTAATTCGGAAGGAAGTGCTAGAAGTAAGTTTAACTCTAAGTAGAGCCCACCAGTAGTGTATGCCCTGGTCTGGATCAGAATTTTGTCCAAACACAACGAACGAGTTAACAGATGACAACCATCTGCTTTTAGTACCTACACACACTCCAAACGATTGCAACCAGGAGGCGGTCAAAAATCGGCCCTACCAACGTCTTCATAACCCAATTCGTCTAGCAAACGTGACAGGTTAAACGGTAAAAGCAGAATGCCTCCATAAATACTAATCGATTGCTTGATATCAAGAAGTACAATCGGCTGACCGGTTCAGCCTCAACAGTCTTCGTAAGACGTTCTGTTGTGTCCGCCTCGCACTTGAAAGGGCAGTAAAAATGAACGCCGAATAGAGATCAAGGAAAAACTTTATCCCATTGAAACACTGCTCCATCACCCAGCAACCCGCTTGTTTCAAGAGGCCACAAGTCCGGAAAGAATATTTGCTGCAGAGTGCGTGGAACCACGCATGAATACTGTTCGTATCAACCAACGTCCTCGACGATGACTAAACGTTGAATTTCGCCAATGTATGTGTTTCGGTAAATCCGCTGCGGAAAACATCCAGAGGCCAAACATGAATAGCAGCAGACACTAAGCAAAGCAAGAATGGAAGGAACACATCAACACATCGGTCACGGCAGTCAACAAGACATAGTCGGATACAGTTCACATACAAAGCCTGGTGCAGCGATCGTGCATAGCGACAACCTACACACCAAATGAGGGTGAACGGCGAAGCGATGTGCAAGAACAAATTATAAGCCAGAACGGCACATCACTCAGCCTCGACAGACGTATAATCAAAAGGATAGGATCACACATGAGACAAAATAGGAAAACGGACACAAACAAACCTAACCAGCAAAAACAAACAATACCCACATCCAAACAATCAACATCAAGAGGCTAACACATTGCAAACAAACAAACAAACAAAGCGCCACCAAAAACAAAACATCCTTACGAATCCCACTCATCCGTGTCTTTAATGACACTCATTCCACACACACAACCCTGACAAGCAATAACAACATCCATAACACCGAAACCGAATAACCACCAGACCACACAGGTTCCAGCTACCAATCCAGTGTGTCACAAAAGCCTCGGACCAAACGACCAACCCAAAAACACTGACAAACACATCAGGACCAAATTCATCTAACCACGTCAGGTCATCACCTACCAAACTCAAAACTTACATAGCACAACAGAAAGGGCTCAGCGTGGCAAATTACCAGCTGGCAGGAAATCCCGAACACACAAAAAAACCATCCAAGTCGGCGGACATTTAACCAAGGAACCCGCCTAGCACAAATCACTTATTATCCGTTCCCTAACCAACACACTCATTACTCGTTCGTGTCACATCGATGCCAAATGTCAAAACACCGCTCATATCTCCCATCATGAACGGCCACGGCTCGAAACCAAAATGTAACACGGCCAAAACAGCTACTCCCCCTCTCACACACGCACAGGCATGACGCTCAAAACCCAGAAAACAAAAATACCTCGCCAGATATCTCCCACATCCAACAATACCACATTAGCCTCGGACATACAACCTCATGTCTCATTCACTAAACCATTCCCATCAAAACACTAACTTCCTAAACAAACAAACAGACAAACCAATCAACAACCACAACAACCTCATCATTCAACATCAAATCCACGCAATCACAACGGTCTCACAAAATTACTGATGAGGAGACCGGGATTTGATCTATTTTCAAGTTCAACATCACTCACATTCGATCGCAGCCTTAGCAGTCACAGGAACTGTCCCGTTAAATCAAATCGATAACCCCGCGATTAGGATTTCCAACATAGGTCCAAATCAATGATCTCGCAGAAACAAGTCGCACCATAAAAAACAATTCCAAAAGTGTGCCGATTTATCTAGCAAAACACGAAATGGCGTACAACACTGTCCAAGACGCTGGAACACAGTCAAACAACAACACCGCGTCGTCAGCACAATCAACAACAACAATAACCAGATTCCCAACAAATAACCGAGCTCCACGTCCGCATCTCACCACAACCACAGACAGTCCTCCACCATTTCGTCCACGCCAGAATTCAACAAAAAAGATTTAACTTGACAAAACTACCGATGCACGTAGGCCAACCTCGATGCTAAAACTGCCAAACACCTCACCACAAATCCTAACCTCAGATGAAGCATGACAATAAAACGACGACACTAAGTTCGCATACTTGCCTCCTACAACCCTATCTTCAAAGGACTACAGAATTACTGATGAGTAGTCGGGGATTTGGTTTATTTTCAAGTTGACCATCACTCACAATTGATCGCAGCCTTCGCATCCAGATAGACTTTCCAGCCGGCGTCTTTCGAAAAGAAGCACTAGACCCGAGTTTCGCTCTCATTAGAGCTCGTCAGTGGTGCACATCCTTGCCACGGCCGGGATTTGAACTGCGATCATTCCAATCACGAGGCAACCGTGTTAACCACTGCGCCAGTGACCTCACATAAGGCACGACCGAATTATGAAATCTGAACGCTCAACCACTCTCGCTTGTGAGCAATGATCAGGTTGCCCGCTCAGGTTGCACACTCGTCCAAAAAGAAACCTAACCTATTCTACACAAATGTACACCACCACCACCCCAACTGCAGTGAGTCCACAAAGTAGGATAACACACGGAACTCCTGTTAGGACCAGCTATGATCATACACCAAACATTCATTCCAATCTGAAAACAGATTAAGTGGGGATGCACAAGTTGCCAGGCTAATTCGAAAAAGATATACAACTGTAGCCACATCAAAACAAAAACGCCGCAAAAGCACAGTGCACAACTGAGTCGCCCGCAGACAAACAACCACAATGTGCTCCACTACACAAAAACTACCAACCAACAGAAACCTCAACACACACGTTTGACACACGTCACACAATCAACCTGTTTATCTCGTTCTGTACATGCCCACATTCACTGCCACACGGACGTGTCCTACTTGATACCTCAACGCGCCTCGACCTTTGTGACATTCTGCCCCACACATCAAACGATACCTTCACGTACGCAAACGGCCGTGTGTACACGTTGCACGAACCACAAGATTGACCGGTCAACCACTGCCAACACTCCTATCATCGATGTCGCCTTCTCCCTTCCTCTCTCTCTCTCTCTCTCCCCCTCAAACACACATTATCCCACTCATGGTTTAGCACGGCTATCGGTAACCAGCAGTGTCAAATCAATAACCACAAGATTCTGTAACACATACCACGCTACCAGACGTCGCAAGCGAAACAAGAACAACATGACGCATCATGCTTTGACTCCATCACAACCGATACACGCTCACTTCGGGAGGGTTTTCAGCTTCAAAATGTGTATAGCTTCAGTCAGCAAACGAAGTGCGACTCCAACTCGTCCACTGCTGTACCCCGTAAGCTTCCACAGGCTCAATCAGCGATCCACAACAATCAGATTCATTCCTACCTTGGTCTAAGGCTAGTAAGTCCGAACATCGCGTGACTCTAACATACAGGGATATTATCTGCTATCCTCAAAACCGAGGCAACTAATTCACGATCGCTACTAACGACCCTCTTTGAAACATTCCGGCATGAGGGGAACTGGACCAGCAGCCCTATTACGTTTGAGAGCCGTTAGTATTCCCTGGAGCAAAAGAGGTTCCTACTTCGTCAACTTTCTCCATCACTCAAGCCACACGATCAGCAATCACCAAACGCATCAGCTTCTAACGGATATCCTATCTAAACTTGTTATATAAACTGCCATGAGGAACGTCAAGCCTGACATCTAACAGCTCTAGGGATTTCCCTGAGATTCAAAGTTTGTTTCATCTATGAACCACCGTGTTGCATACTAAAGTACCTGTTTCGTGTATGGCCAGTGAGATTCGGGTCTAGCAGCTATTATGATCTTCCGGATTAGAACAATATGAAATCCGAACTTGTTTAGTACGTAGGCCTTACCGCCAGCCTGGACAGTTTATCGACGACCAGTCAAACAGTCGGTAGGTTCTCTGTACAACGAAAATAAGAACATGACGATAACTGACGTAATGACGCATGGTCTGGGCTCAGATATGTGCACTACCAAGAACAATAGTGCTGGTTGAAGGCAAAAGGGCATCGCGATCGAATAACGGATAGGTGGTTTACTACAAACCGGCGTCTGCATTTATCAAGGGTGACATCCGAGACGGCGCTTCTTTTCGATTTGGATCAATCATATGGGAAGTAGACAAGTAGTTCGCTATAACAGCTGCCTTCCTATTCGTCTGCTGCATGCAACCGGGTTAATCATATGAAATTAAACAGATAAACATAAATATGTAGCATACAGTTCACACACTATGACCACGAAGAGTTCAAAACTGCCCAAGAACCTTCAAATAAAAGCAAGTCGAGAATATTTTAACAAACCGTGGAACGAAACTCGCAATAAACAATATCAACTGGTACGCGACTGTAGTGATACAATTTTACGACCTGGTCTAGAACATAAAACCAAAGTAGACAGAAGTTCCAAATGTCCGAACGCTGTTCCGAACACGAAACAACCTAAAACTAAACCAAAAGTTTGAAAAACAGGTTCGGAATGGACCGAAATTAGTGCATCCTGAGGTGTGAATTTGAAGAGGCAAGTCGATTCAGCCAACAAGTTGAAAACCAACATTCGCTAGTGTGATCTAGCAGAATGCAAAAAAACATCGCACATAAGTTTGGTTTTATTGTGGAAAATTCTCAAAAGTGATTTACACAATACAGCCGAGGAAACTGGCAAGAATCCTCCGTGATTTAAGCAGTTAATGTGGTCCTGCGCACAAGTTTCTTTTTCCCACGTGTACTATTCGATGCTCGTTTAATTGGCTGGCTTATCAAGCCTGCAGGTATCGAGGGATCGTCCAAACTGTCTGAGGGAAGTAACGTATTTGACAGAGAAGCAGCATCCGTAGGTTGTTCTGCGGCCTTTAATTGGGCGACAGAATCCAGATAATTCCACAGATTGTCCACAGCCTCGAACCTTTTGATAGAAAAAAAGTAAATCTTCCACATAAAATGCAAACCGATATCATAAGGAGTACAAGTGGAGCAACGTGGGGGAACAACATAGGAAGTTTCGCAGCTACGGATGAATACACAATCGGGGACTGACAAACCTAGTGATGAGTGAGTTACAGAGAAGCTCCAACTTGCAAACAAAAGTCCGTACTCTCCACCACAATACGAAAATGTTTATCAAGATTAGGCAACTCAGCTAAACGATGAAATCACTAATATCCGAACCAGTAACATCTTAAACAACAAAGCACAGGAATGCAAAATCACTTAGACAGGGCTGTACATATGCACCGGAAGTAACAAATTAATTGAAAAATCGTACGGTGGTGTAATTACACAGATTATACCAACACTATTCTTCAGGATTGGGGAAACATAGGATCGCGCGATTTCAGACTAAACCGTCAAGATACGTCAGAACTCTCAAGAGTGGATAATGGTGATGTGCAATCCATGCTAATGCGTGCATACGCGCCCGTCTATAACTAGATCCGTATAATTTCGGAAACGCTCGTGTGTGAAATACTATGATATAATGGATGAAAAAGAGAAGCAAACTTATCAAATTGAGTTCATGCAAAAAAATGAACGAAACGTTACACAGGTGTTCTACTAGCAAAGCAACTCACCAAACGAGCAGTGAACGACTGAAAACCAAGTCAATTAACGTCTAGTCGATACACCAGGAACATTCTCTTGTGTACCTACTGTAGCAAGCCTTTTGAGACTAGGCAGGATGTGTACGCGCACGACAACCTATCAACTGAGACGTATTTCATGACCCACAACTAATCAAATTAGGGTCAGAATGGGTGTATCCTGAGCAGACAGACTGATGCGCTGGACTAGGAACTACGGTAGGCTGGTGGACACTACACCAACTTAACACTGAAGATGTTTAACGTGAAATGGGAGCACGCATTCTAATTAACCTCCTTGATGGTGATCATACTAGGATAACTTTCAGACCTAGCCGGATAGGACAATGCAGTATACCAGCCTCCACTGATTACATCACATCAAAAAAGGGACCAATTCAGCACTGTAACGACGGCGCTTTGATCTTGGAATTGAAAGTTACAGATTTTGAGTAATATTAGGACTCACTTTACCTATCCACTGCGAGTATAGGCTACTTCCTTCGGTGACCAGTATTTATCACCACCTTTCCTATGTGTTTCACAATAGTACCAACGTAGCATACTATTCATCGCATAATTGTGAGTTGTGAAACCCTTTCAATTCAATGTCTTGGTAGTTTAGTACTGCGGTTTTATACTATGCGAAATGTACGCCTACAGTCATTCACTGGAACGATGATTCACATAGTTAAGTATAAGTACGTATGACTACCCTTGAGACGAATGATGGATTGTGCTGTATGACATTCTGCGCTTAGGCTGGAAAGGGTTAAAACCAGCACTGAATGACGTGAGAAAAACAGGTCGATCACAATGACTGGAATTGGCTAGAAGTTCCAGTTTATGCACAACATGCAGACCACATCGGATGAGCTTTAACACACTGTCCGCCCCATGCAGACGCATTCTTTCGTGTGAGGTATTGCGACACGTGTTGGTTGGAAAGGGCGCCACTGAGCAGGTCAGATAAATTATAGTCTGTCAACAGGAAATACCCTTCAGAAAGTGCAAGAATAGCTCTTCGGTGGAAATGCTTCTACAGAAGAAAGAAATATATTCATCTCATGGAAAGTGATCAATGTGAGTAGAACAACGTCCCATGTTGAAAATCATGTTTACCACTTTGGTCTCATTGACACTGTCCTTAAAGTGCTCTCTAAAAGAAAGTATACTATCCGACAGTTCTTGTTTGCGGTTTGCTGTGACAGTTACACAATCTTTATATGTCAATGTGAACAGTAAGGATATTTGTAAACAGATCTACAAAATAAACAGCTAACTAATTGATGCTGCACCATCTCGCATTTAATGCCGTCCAGCATGTCGCTTACTGTTCTCATTTTCTTTAATTAGCAAATGTCGATAGTGGCTGACACCCGTCACTGACTTGTACGCCCACTCAAATCCTCTACACTTTGTCAGTGCGAGAAAGCAATTTTTGGGACACTCTTGCTACACTTGTGTTATCCTTGAACAGGAGTGGTTATGATTGCACGCGATCGCGTGACAGAAGTTTAACGTGGAAGCCACCAGTGTAATCGTACAACCTAGTGTCTGTTTGGTAAACGGAAAAAATTGTTGCGTTATGTTCATTTATCAAGTCAGCTGAAAAAGCCCTGGGCATGCCTCCTGCGTCTGGTGTCAGACAAATTTTCATTTGCCCTGAAAGATGCCCGGGAAGATTGTTCGAGAACACTTTTACTTAATTTAGTGAATCGCCATGCAGCAAATCTGCAACCAATTTGGGTCTGGGTCCACTAGGACTGCCTTTTTTCTTCCTAGAAAATTGGTTACAATATTATGGTTCTAGGAATTTTGCTTCTCCAAAGTGGACAGCGCACAAGGTTCGCACTTTGTAAGCGTACTTTAGGCGACAGCGCCCTCTTCTCAGGGAGTACTGGATTGTTGAGACTGTTTAGCTAATTACAGTAATGAATTACATGCATTACATTCTAACTTGAATAATCGAAACGCACCGAGAAGACAAAATTTGAAACGGATGTTCAAAAATGCAATGTATTAATCGCAAACAACACATAGACCATAAGGTCACTTGACAGACTTCGTCTGTCCTCTGCTTCACAAGCAATCAGTTCGGCGTTCCCTCTGGCTTACCGACCACATAGGGAGCTATGTTGCTTCAGTGGGAGATTGGGCACAACACAGATGGGGTCATAATCAACAATACACACGAACACCAGGCTGAGAAGAGACAGCAAAACATGTGTTACGATATCCGCAAAACGTTTATTTACCACGCCGCAGGACTTTAAGCTGGCCTGGATTCGTGTTACCATGGCAATAGCGGACAGTCGATAAGAGCTGCAGCCAAAATGCAGAGACCGGATTAATTTGTAGAACAGATTAACCACATCGGTTTAGGCACCTGGTCGCATGGATCAACAGGTACGCAAGTCGGTGGACCTTGAGAATAAAAGTGTGGCAGTTAAGCATTAGTGTGAACCACTAATTTATTGAGAATAAAAGTCTACCAATGGGACGCTACCTAAACGAGTTTGACAGTAGAAATACCAGGGATTCTGTTTGGAACACCCAACGTTCACCACAACATACACACAGAGCAAGCCAGGGATGAAACGAACAAGATACTAGGCTGCAAATATGACCAAACACTCACAAAACAAGCGCACGGCAAACAAGCAAACTATCATACAGATCAAACACAAATGCATATGACTGAACATTTCATTTGCATCACCGACAATAAAGTATTTGTGGTTGGATGCAGACACGCACCGGCCATACACCCACACGAAGGAGTAACAAATCCTAATGTGAAAATAAAAGAAGGAAGCAGTGGGACTTGACTTGACTTGTGTTCAAACTCAGGCAGGTAGCACCAAAGTGTTTACACTTTGTAAACGAATAACCGAGTTGTAAAAGAATGTACGGCAGCTCCCTTTACATCATTCACTACCATGTTTCATCAGAAATTCAGACTTCATAAAGAACGATTAGATAACAAAATTTATGCTACCGAGTCGCGCGGATCCTAAGCCTACATTACACAACCTGCTAACAACTGTTTTTACGCTATTTGTCCACCTTAAATCTAGGGATAATCAGCTGCAAAACTAGCACTACTCGCTGAGGCAGAGGTTAGTTGGCGATTCTAGTGCACGACCCAACCGTCTAAGTATGTTCTTCCTTTAAAACTACAAATGAACTAGTTCGACGCACTATAAAATATGAACCTTCTAACCTCATCGATACTTATTCTTTTGATGTCCTTCAATACGTGTAGGTAAATTCAGGCATCCACAGTAGAAAGTCAGAAGACGTTTCACAACATTTAACCTGATTAACCGTGTTTCGCGGTCAGAAACTAACAAAGCCCTCATACGCACTTAAAATCCAGAGATACTCATTGTCGTTAGATTGGCGAGGACCACCCGGCCATACAGGCGCCAACCGTTAGCTTATTCTTTACACGTCGAACACTGACAACGGACAGGCCCGTCAACAAGCTCCGCGAGTTCACTGTCGAACAACGACCCTATACAACCACCACAGTCTCGTCAAGATACTTTCCATCGCCGAACTATGAAGCACATCATAAAAACTTGGAAAAGTGGAGATGTCGTCAAATGTCGTCTGAGCTGCTTAAAAATCGCAAAACACTCGGACGTTTCGACTTAATTACACAGTCAGACCCCGAAAAAATTCGATGAAATAAAGGTCAACGGACTCGCTTACAACCATGAAAGATGGTACTTAAGTTCAGGATGTATACTGGGAACCAGCATGACGCCTAATCAGCGAGCGAAAATCAGTAGCCTATTGCATCTTTCAAAATGGACTAACCGAAGATTCAAAATATGAAAGGGTACAACCATTTCTGAACGATGTTCATGTCTCAAAAAACTCTAGAATACCGGTCACAAACCTTCGGATTGGAGCACATCCCTGTAATCAATAACTAACGGCAGACACAGCACACGAGTAAACGAGAGTGCTGGTTTAGCGCACAGAGCGCATCCCTAGGTTGCAGATTAGGAAACAGCCTTCCAAGTGGAGGCTAACTGCAAAATGAACGGGGTTCTCCCTGTTAACGGGCAGGCGTGGACAGTGAGTAGTACTACTACCAAGACGTATTGGGGTCGTGGTTGACAAAAGGGTCCTGTATAAAGTGCTATGAGCTCTCTGACACGAAGCATGCTACCCCACCAAAACAGGGTCTCGACGGCTCCAATTAGAACACATGGGCTCCCGGACAACACGTCGTCCGTCTGGTGTGCTGTCTGTATAGTGTACGGACATCTTCGCTACCCGACAACCATGAACAAACCCCGGAAAAGGTGCACAAGCTGCCATGATGATCACCAGCTCCAACGGGCAGTAAATGGATCCAGATGTCTTCAATGACTGGAACATATTTGAAGGGCGTATGAACCAAAATGGTCACCAGCTCCAAGTAACAGGCCTTCTGTTGTTGTCATGGATTCCCTGGCTGAACAGATCTACTAAACCAGATCCGCCCTCTGCGTTGTTCCTGTCGCATTCTCAAGTAGGGTTTAATGGGTATCTTGCTTGGATGGAGTCTTTCCGGAGAGCGGACGAACCAAACCACTACTACTTCTAGTAAACTGCGAACTCACTGTTCTGCCCTGATGTCTTGGGGGTTAGATTCATTGTAAGCCAAAGGCTTCCAGTTGGACCCTACAAGCCAACCCTGTCTTTGGCATGATCAACTGGCAAACATTCTGCCACCAAAATTGTGAACGTTTGAAACTAAATTAATTGTGAATCTTGCCTCATGTTTCCATCCCTATTCTTTGGCCGGAGTGTCAGCAGTCGTTATTGCTTCCGTCACATTTTACTGCATTAAACCAATCAGCTTCATTTCTCCCTCTTTTGTCAAATAATTCTCCACCCGGTGCCACTCACAACCTCCATTTCGCGCACACATACAAACACACGCATGGCAAAGACTTACCATATGCGCTGTTCACAGCAAAAGTTATATCCAGAATGATATCTTTGCCAGAAGGACAAAAACCCCGACTTGACCATCAAAAACCACTTAAGCTCGCCATTATCAATGCTCAAAGACCTAAACAAATAGGTCAGCCGCCAGCTCCTCCACGTACACATGAGATTCTCGTCATCGATGTCTAATGTCTTGCCGAAACACTTCAGGATCTTAACTCAATGCCACAACTTCAACCTCCGTTGACTGCTTCACTATGTGCACATAACATGTGACTGTCCGGAGATTCCGTGAACCAAGCCAGTGACCAAACTGGTGTTTGAATTGCCCAAAGAGCAAACGCAGGGAAAAAACTGCTTGACTGCATACCTGTCAACAGCAGTTTTTGCTGTCAGACTCCAAGGTACAGTCACACCACCGAGGAACACCCACCATAAACGCTGCCTGTTTGTTGTTGCGACGTATGTCCCCACAGGCTGCAGTCCAGGTGCAGTCAAAGACGAGTTTTACCACTAACCGACTAACACTCTGCATACCGCGCGGTGCATGAACGTTGAAGTGCTGGCTGGCGATTTGGACGCTCAAGTAGACAGGCTGAGCGTCGACGAGCGTTACTTAGATGGCCCACACTCTTATGACGCTGGGCTAAACACTTCCAGCAACAGTTCAACTGGCCACCAGCACAATTGACTATACCTTGGGGTTTTGTGTGTACTCATTGTTCAATCGACTTTTCCCCATCCTCGGAAAGAGAAGCCTCACCTAAGAGTAAGTTCCTCAAAAACCACAAGGCACCCGACTGAGAAACTTCCTCCTGCTTTTTTGTAGCTGGAGGTCCAGCCTTAGTTAAAGAGCCGATGGCTCTGCTCCGGAAACTTTGGATCAGTGAAATCGTTCCAAATGACTGGGGTTTGACTAACAACATCCCCAGTTTCACAATACACCACTGTACATCGTAGACCAGCCAGATTCCGTCCAGGCTATGGCTGCATTGATCATATCTACACACTCTCTCAGATGCTTGAACTTTGTGATTCATATAGAAAGTCAACAATGGTTGTCTTTTTGGACATCAGGAGAGCCTTTGGTTCAGTTGACAGAACTGCAGCTGTCTATCGAGGAAAGGTGTGCCCGAGAAACAAGTCGACATAATAAAAACGAAGCAATGTCAAATACTTAACACCTCAAATGAAGAGCACCAGGTTTGTACAACTTCCTCACTCTATTCAACTTTGAAGGAGGCAAGAACTTAGAGTGCACCCTGATAGCCTGCGAATTTGAGAGCGTGTAACTGTTTCCAAGCACTCCATTTCGAGACCTAGAGTGTGCAAACGACGTTGCTCTAATCTGCGTGTGGTGGGAACATCGTGTCATCAATAACAAAGTTTGCCAACGTATCTTCGGAACGAATAGTCTCCATCGACTCCTAAATATATTCATCTCGTCTCACAGGCTTCGTAGGCTTTCTCGCGTCTCATGAGCGTGCCTTGTTTGAGTGGTGGGTTAGGCTGAAGACGGCAGCCCAGTTATCAGCATATGACTTTGGTTCAGGGTATAAAGGTGCTCACACTGAATTGTGTTGCAGTACAGCACTCGCGACTTCTCAACTGGAGTTTGAAGGACAATGAAAGCCTTTGACTGAGGACGCTGTCTAGTACAGCGAATTCAACGGCACCCATGTTGTGAATCTCTGTATGCATTGGTGCAATTTTTTTTCCCTCTGCATCTTTGGTCTCCCTTAATTTCCGCAATGCCTTACTTTTCTTCCTTTGATCACCCCACTGACCTAACCGATATCATCTCACCACACTCCAATCTTGTTAAGAAGATGGTAAAGGCACACCGTTGAGTACCAACCTCCGTCACTTGCGTCACAAAAGCAAAAGGGTTAATAAGTGTGCACAAGCAGGTGACTGTGATACAGTTTGGAGGCCAGGTGCTTTCCGTCACAAAACACATAGACATCGCTTCTGATCACCATTCTTGTGTTTCCATGTCCTAGGATGTGAGCAAGAGAACTACCCATCAGAACGCACTTGGAAAAGCCCCTACTTTCCGCCAAGCACTCGAGATAACGCAAATGTACTCATCGGGTCACTATGCCGTATGCCGACGGAGTGCCCGTCACACCGCGCACAGTACAATCAGTGACTGTTGGAAGAAGTCTCAAAACAATCAGATGAGGGTGTGATGGCTGGATGGAAAGCCTTGATCATACCATGCTGATTAACTCAGAGGGGATGTTGCACGTCACCTGAATGGCGTAACAATCCACACTTCTAGTTGGCGGTGCCCTGACCAGTGGAACGCGATAAAACTGCAATAACATCATCCTGCATAAATAGATCGACTACACACTCATCAGACTACTGGTTACAGGCACACCTAAATAACACTCGCACATGCGTCCGCTACAACCCACATAACATTCCTCCGCTTAGCAAAGGTTATCGCGCAGACTGACAACACTACGGCCAGACGAAAATCACCTGATCTCGTCGCAGAAAACGCAAGCGGACAATGGTCAGCTGACAACCAGTGCACACCTATCAGCGATCGTAGGAATGATCAACAGACACAAACCAGGGTCCACAGCATAAAGTAATTTCGAAATCCATTGCCATGGTATCGTCGTAAATCCCAGTTATAAAGTTTGGAGGAACAGAAATTCAGAAGTTTTGTGTACTTGTGGATAGGTGACAACTTCTTCACGATTCCGTTACCGTCACCAAATGATAATATTTGTTACAATACATAACAAAATGACCAACATTTCCTTTTTAGAAATTTAAACGGAACCGGAAGGAACAATATAGAAACAAATATAAACTGAAACCGCGTATAATTTAGCATATCCCTCTAACCTAACTTTCACTCAGATGAGCTGAACAAACTGACGTATCACATTCGCCTTCTCACAATCTGTTTAACGCAGTACACATGGATGCTACGAGACTAAGCTCACGAAGTTCATTGGCTTCCATCACTTTCGGATTATCCGAACGTTCGGGTGCATTACTCCGATTTAGTTATGGTCTTTCAACTGAGACTTCCTTCGTTATTCATTCTTTCATCTTTTCAAGTGACCAATTCTGTTTTCACCTCCGTTTCACTGTATTTGCTTCAGACACAAGAGGCAAATGAATACAGTTATTCGGTCATGGAAACCACAGTGGAGCCACCGCTAATTTCACGTACTGCATGAGGGATATGTCATTTGTCAATCAAGGCCTTTCATTTCAATGGTTCAGAGGCAGTTACTGCACCAATGCTGAAGTCAGGTTTAACAGTTACCCTTTAATGAGAAAGAGGTACTGTTTGATAAAGTTTCTATTACCATTCAGTATATACGTTTATTTCACCCATGTGCCGGGATAGTTGAGCAAGCCTGAAAACAACAACCGTCCCACGATTGAAAGCTTCCGTGTGGTAGTCAGAACCCGAAATCGTCTTTAAGGGTATATAGATGGGATTTGAATGAGGTATTTGTGTTGCATCTTTCCAAGGTTCACAAACTCTCACAAAAGTATGCAGGGTTTCTCTCAACTCTTTAAGCCCAACTATTATTTTGGAAATCAAAATCCCAAATAGTTCCAAAAGTTAGCGAACCATGGAGACTGCTATCTTTTACACAATCCACCACTACTATCGGTTTACGAAACAATAATTTTTTAGCACACCGTTGTTTATTTTTGGAATTAAAATAAACGCTAATCCCGAAGGCGTGGGAAGCTAACCGCTGTTCTCTTTATCTTCACGTTGGACTACGCGCCACTACTCGAAAGAGGTCATTTGTAAATGCATTTGCATCTTTTACTATGTAGTTTGTTCGTTAATCCTTTAATTCATGTTACTAGCAGACTAGTAAGCACTGTCAATCATAGTACCCACGAACACTACATAAGGATACAAATGATTATACGTCTATCGGGAACACTGAGTATACACATGGTGAATTCAATCATCTGCGGTTCGAAATGAGATAACGATTCAGTTTGGATCTCTGTTAAATTCCACGTCTGTGCTGTTAGTTCCCACACAGAACGGAAGCTGTCACGGTTACCAGTAACTGGCAAACCTTCATGTAGATAAGCGTAACAAACTACCGAGTCTGTAAAAAAATATGAGGCCAGCAAACGGCAATGAAACCAAATAACAGTAAGAGGTGAGAATAGCAACCATTAACAAAAGTGACATGCAAAAGACGAGAGTGAAAAGTCCACTTTCGACGATTCCGCAAAAAAATATGCATGCATTTCTGACATTATCATTACAAAATGTTTTAAGTATGACCCATTTGTCACAAGTTATTCTGAAAATTTACCATGCAATGTGATCAGCAATGATGTCAGACAATCAGATGACACAAATACGGACTGATATCCCCCAATCATTATGAACTGCTATACAACACCGGTGACAAGAATCGCAAAGAGACTTGGCCCTGCTTCATCTCACCGTTGATAAATCAGACCATCTACTCGTTCCCTATCTCGGTTATGATAAACACCGTCACTCAGCCGCTTTACAGTATTCTGCATATGACGGTCTTTTCAGTCTATCAAACGATTCCCAACCAAAACCCCCCAAACTCTTCTTCGCTTGGGTGAAAATGTTTTCGGCCTCGTGGCGACAAATGCAGCTTTGGAATGCCCAGTATCAAATAACTTGGATTCATTGTGGGCAAATATGGCCGACGACCTGACCCGACCAACGTAGAAGCCAAACAGAGAATGTAACTTCCAACGGACGTGCCAGCTGTACGATCTTTCCTGGGGCTGGTCAGTCATTACGGTTCCTTCCTCCCAGAGCTCCATCGAATCCGAACGCCAACGAACCGTTTGCTCACTAAGGATGCCACGTGGGAGTGGTCAAGAAAATGTCAACAGTCCTTTAATCGCACCAAGGCCCTGCTGGCCTCAGACCTCCTACTTACGCACTACGATCCGACGATACCAATTGTCCTGGCTGTAGATGCATCCAACTAAAGAATAGGTACTGTGATATCACATACGTTCCCAGATGGAAAAGAAGGCAATCGGGCGTGCCCTGAGCGAAATTACAGTCAGATCGAGAAGGAGGCCCTGGCAATAATCTTCACAATGAGGAAGTTTCATAAAAAGTTGTACGGGCGACGTTTCTCTTTGTTGACAGTTCACAAACCGTTGCTCGCATTGTTCGGCTCAAAGAAAAAAACCGCTTTACACAGCCAATCGTTTGCAAAGATGGGCAACAATTCTCCTTGTATACGACTTCACGATACAATACCGTTCCAGGCTGACGCCTTATCGAGACTCATCGGCGGCGAACTACGAAGACCCAATAATCGCAGCGATCAACACTGAACCTGATGTACACCTCATTCTCGGCGATGCTGTTCGAGCACTTCCAGTAACGGCAGAAAGGATAAAGGAAGCCACCAAACCGGGTCCAACTTTGAGGCAAGTAATGACGTACATGCGCACAAATTAGCTATACGCAGACCTCACTGGCGACTTACGGGAATACTTCCATCGTCGAGACTCCCTTACGATCGTGGACGGTTGCGTCATGTTCGCCGACAGAGTAGCAGTCCCGAAGTCACTCCAACGTCAGGTGCCCAAGAAATTCCACAGTGGACACCCAGGGATCAACCGAATGAAGTCCTTGGCGCCCAGTTTTGCCCACTGGTCACGAATGTACAAGTAAATTGAGAAACATTGCCAAAAATGCGCATCGTGTTGTCTGGCTGCGAAAGACCCCATGAAATGTGAACCGCACACTTGACCAGCAGCCCAAAGACCCTGGTAAAGACTCCACATGGATTTCGCTGGACCCTTCAATGGGCAAACGCATCTGGCCATCGTCGATGCATACAACAAATGGCCAGAAGTTCACAATCTATGACAGCCGAATACGGACAGCAGTATACAGATGCTATCGGAACTCTTCAGTTGTTTCGGACTGCCACAGATGCTGGTCACAGATAACGGTCCTCAGTTCACTTCCACCATCTTCGAAAACTACTGCAAACGGCTAGACATTCAACACATGCGATCTCCAGTTTACCATCCTCAGCCGAACGGAAAAGCTAAAAGGTTTACCAACAGCTTGAAGTGAGCATTGTTGAGGGCCAGAGGTCTCCTAAGTCATGTTTTACACAGCTTCTTGATTACTTACCAGATAACCCCAAATCCGAACGTCCCAGGTGGCGAGTCGCCGGCAGAATATATGATCAATGGAAAACTGAGAACTGCCTTTGACATCATGATCCCACATTCAAACAGGAGGGGAGGACGCAATGCAGGAACAGAAAGACAGTACAATCGAAGACACGGAACTTGTACAGGATATTTCATAATCGGCGAGCCGGTGCTCGTACGTGTTTCATGGACCGCTGAACTGGAAGAGGGGAATAATCGTCCAACGGAAAGGTTCAGTCCTCTATGAGGTGAAAGTGTGTGCGGTACGCAAACCAGATTCGCCAGAACCGCGGAGATGCACGGTGTGACCTGGTAGGACTAATCGCACAACTCGATCTATTACTGGACGCATTCGACTTGAAGAGGAAAGAACGCCCTACCGAAGTCGAACAGTCGTCAGAACCGAAGTCCTGGGACGCTGCGCACAAGTATCCCGTGAGCTGCAGACGACGGAAAAACAGATGCGGCAAACCGGTCAAACGCATTCAAATCGTTCCTCGGAAGCAGTCCTGTGACAGAACCCAACAATCTTCAAGGGGGTGCTAGGGAAACTCTTTTATCGTCCAAAACCGCCTCTTTCCTCGAGAAAATGATCCTATCCAATCAAAATAAATGGAAACGTCGAGAACGGCCGAAAGGTAACCTTCGCTATTTTTTACTTCTTTAGCCTCTATTCCATTATGCACATTGGTGGCTTAGTGACCTTAACCACATTTTGATGTCTGTCCTTCGATGCTATGGTTCGAGAATGTTGGTAGGTCACTATGTACCCTATAAAAACCACGCAATTTTCTCCTTGTCGCACACGTTTCCGGAGCAGAACAAAGTTGCTTTTTGCACTCGTCTTTTGGTTTGTTTTGGACGCAATTAACGAGGACAGCTGCGTTATTTTCGGGACCAAGATTTGCCGTGTTAATTTTATCAAGTAGGAGAATCCGATTTTCTATCAATCGCATTATTATACCGTGGACAAACCAGCATATTGAGTCAAGGATTTACAACAAAAACTTGATGGGATAGCGAAAGAGCAGTGTTCAATACCATATAATTAGCACAACACAATCAACTATTAAACTCACATCTGACGTTACGAGCTGTAACGCATTCAGTACTTGAGCAGACATCTGAATAAGTACCCTAAATTCTACATTTTCGACGGACAAACAGGAGTAGTAGATGAATAACATGTTTCACCACACAATAATACTGAAGAGAGAGAGAGAGACGGGATCAAACAATCATGGCAAAACATTCAGAAAGAAAACTATGAAGCTTTTCCAGATGTGGAGGAAGATCAAGACACATTGTGTCGTCCTCCTAACACAACAGTCAGCACAGCAAGCTTTCAGTCCAGTCATCATGTTTCTATTCAAACAATGGAACCAGCAACGAAAACAATTTTGAAACTGTCCATCTGAGATATCCAAATGACCTTCATCATAATACAGACGAACTGATGTAACCACACTGGTCTTTTGGTACATACGTGGCGTAACAAGGCATGATATTATAGCGTGTTTTACTGTCAGTGTTCTCATCTTAATGTTCATTTAAAACATAAGAAATGAGGGTGATAAGCCCATACTTTTAAAAACCCCAGGACGAGAAATGTTCAGTAACCTTCTGAACCGCACTTTATGCTATCAAAGCGCTCCCTGTATTACACTGCTTTTCTCGTTGTCCGTTTTACCAGTCACTCAAGGTAATCCTAGTATAGAACAATGAATTCAGGCCTGAAGTGAGTGTCCCTTGCTAACTCCGATTTGGTAATGTCGGATGCCGCTGAGTAACCGAGTATCAATAATGCATGCAGGTAGAAGATTATCTATAGCATAAGATGCGACGACAGTTTGTCGGTGGTGGCCGGACGCATCGAAGATCCGAGCTACAATACTGAAAGAAACCTGTCAAGTCTGAATGGCGCAGAAAGTGTCGGAATAGAGTCTTGGTTACGATTCACGCACAAAATGCACATACCACTCGGATGTGTGTAAAAAGAAGGGAAATGTCACCGTTTTTCAGGGAATACGATTAAGCTATGTGACAGGTTGTGACATGGTGAACCAGAGTGATAAGCTCGGGCTGGAACCTTAAAAGGTACCATCCTAATGATTTCACACCATGGTTCATCGACATTTTTCGTCCAATATAAGAGCTTCATGATTTACGTGAAGTACAAAAAATGTGAGAAAATCAGGCCACAGTCACTGTCGAAACAAAAATATGTCCAGAGAGTAAAAAGAAATATCGTTATCAAGCTTTCTTTACGAATTGATGCTCAGCACTAGTAGCGTGCTATATATATTCATCAGCCTATAAATATCGTCAAATCGATCGGCGTAGCGATTGTCAACTCGCTGGGAGTCGCGCACGCAAATGTACACACTGAGTGACCACCGTGGTCCGAGTCATGCTCCACTACAAACAAAACAATGCGTACATTAGCAAACAGGCCGGAAAACACCATATATATCACTGCTGAGTGTGTGAAAATCGTAACAGAACAGCGTTTTTCTACTACAACGCCTCGTTGTTCCAAAGTGTATCCCATATATATATATATATATATATATATATATATATATATACGTAGTCCAAGTTAGAATTATATGCGAAAAATATCATATGACTGAAACACCTGTTAAGAACAAAATATTCAAATCCGATTCAACTGAAACGTAATGTAACAAAAAAGACGATTGCTTCGGTTCTATTCTCGTTTCATGTCTTTAAACGGCGGTACCGGTGATCACGTTGTGCACTCCAGTTTACAAATGGCTGACGTTTTCTACTTAACACGAAAAGTAGTTCTCTGAAACATCTAGCAACTGAATTGGAAAAAAACGGGTTGGTAGAGTTGATCACAGCATACTTATAAGTTGTTCTCAAATTATCAGTTAACACTCTCTTTCAAACATGGTCCAGAAGGTTGATTAAGAGAACCAGCTTTTCGAAACCAATGAACAATCAAATCTCACATCAAAACGGTATGGTTTAAAGTGAATAGGGTTTGCAATGGGGAACGTGCACATGCGCACAATCAGATTCCAGCAAATTGAGCAGACGGTTGCTCAACGTTCATTGGTCATCTATAATACATGCACACGGGAGTATAAACAGGATGTTTGAGTAATGAGAAATAAGCCCACATTAAAAAATATTAGACAAAACAACAGGAACTGATCGTCCGAGTCTAGGCCAGTCAAGTAGCAAATAGAGCACAAAACCAGACACCCTTCCACCACACCATTATCAACGTTGCGAAAGGACAACTCATCAGTAGTGCTCATTGAGGCTTGACAGACATATAATCAAAAGGATAAGATCACACGAGACGAAATAGGAAAACGGACACAAACAAACCTAACCAGCAAAAACAAACAATACCCACATCCAAACAATCAACATCAAGAGGCTAACACATTGCAAACAAACAAACAAACAAAGCGCCATCAAAAACAAAACATCCTTACGAATCCCACTCATCCGTGTCTTTAATGACACTCATTCCACACACACAACCCTGACAAGCAATAACAACATCCATAACACCGAAACCGAATAACCACCAGACCACACAGGTTCCAGCTACCAATCCAGTGTGTCACAAAAGCCTCGGACCAAACGACCAACCCAAAAACACTGACAAACACATCAGGACCAAATTCATCTAACCACGTCAGGTCATCACCTACCAAACTCAAAACTTACATAGCACAACAGAAAGGGCTCAGCGTGGCAAATTACCAGCTGGCAGGAAATCCCGAACACACAAAAAAACCATCCAAGTCGGCGGACATTTAACCAAGGAACCCGCCTAGCACAAATCACTTATTATCCGTTCCCTAACCAACACACTCATTACTCGTTCGTGTCACATCGATGCCAAATGTCAAAACACCGCTCATATCTCCCATCATGAACGGCCACGGCTCGAAACCAAAATGTAACACACGGCCAAAACAGTTACTCCCCCCCTCTCTCTCACACACACACACGCACGACGCTCAAAACCCAGAAAACAAAAATACCTCGCCAGATATCTCCCACATCCAACAATACCACATTAGCCTTGGACATACAACCTCATGTCTCATTCACTAAACCATCTCCATCAAAACACTAACTTCCTAAACAAACAAACAGACAAACCAATCAACAACCACAACAACCTCATCATTCAACATCAAATCCACGCAATCACAACGGTCTCACAAAATTACTGATGAGGAGACCGGGATTTGATCTATTTTCAAGTTCAACATCACTCACATTCGATCGCAGCCTTAGCAGTCACAGGAACTGTCCCGTTAAATCAAATCGATAACCCCGCGATTAGGATTTCCAACATAGGTCCAAATCAATGATCTCGCAGAAACAAGTCGCACCATAAAAAACAATTCCAAAAGTGTGCCGATTTATCTAGCAAAACACGAAATGGCGTACAACACTGTCCAAGACGCTGGAACACAGTCAAACAACAACACCGCGTCGTCAGCACAATCAACAACAACAATAACCAGATTCCCAACAAATAACCGAGCTCCACGTCCGCATCTCACCACAACCACAGACAGTCCTCCACCATTTCGTCCACGCCAGAATTCAACAAAAAAGATTTAACTTGACAAAACTACCGATGCACGTAGGCCAACCTCGATGCTAAAACTGCCAAACACCTCACCACAAATCCTAACCTCAGATGAAGCATGACAATAAAACGACGACACTAAGTTCGCATACTTGCCTCCTACAACCCTATCTTCAAAGGACTACAGAATTACTGATGAGTAGTCGGGGATTTGGTTTATTTTCAAGTTGACCATCACTCACAATTGATCGCAGCCTTCGCATCCAGATAGACTTTCCAGCCGGCGTCTTTCGAAAAGAAGCACTAGACCCGAGTTTCGCTCTCATTAGAGCTCGTCAGTGGTGCACATCCTTGCCACGGCCGGGATTTGAACTGCGATCATTCCAATCACGAGGCAACCGTGTTAACCACTGCGCCAGTGACCTCACATAAGGCACGACCGAATTATGAAATCTGAACGCTCAACCACTCTCGCTTGTGAGCAATGATCAGGTTGCCCGCTCAGGTTGCACACTCGTCCAAAAAGAAACCTAACCTATTCTACACAAATGTACACCACCACCACCCCAACTGCAGTGAGTCCACAAAGTAGGATAACACACGGAACTCCTGTTAGGACCAGCTATGATCATACACCAAACATTCATTCCAATCTGAAAACAGATTAAGTGGGGATGCACAAGTTGCCAGGCTAATTCGAAAAAGATATACAACTGTAGCCACATCAAAACAAAAACGCCGCAAAAGCACAGTGCACAACTGAGTCGCCCGCAGACAAACAACCACAATGTGCTCCACTACACAAAAACTACCAACCAACAGAAACCTCAACACACACGTTTGACACACGTCACACAATCAACCTGTTTATCTCGTTCTGTACATGCCCACATTCACTGCCACACGGACGTGTCCTACTTGATACCTCAACGCGCCTCGACCTTTGTGACATTCTGCCCCACACATCAAACGATACCTTCACGTACGCAAACGGCCGTGTGTACACGTTGCACGAACCACAAGATTGACCGGTCAACCACTGCCAACACTCCTATCATCGATGTCGCCTTCTCCCTTCCTCTCTCTCTCTCTCTCTCCCCCTCAAACACACATTATCCCACTCATGGTTTAGCACGGCTATCGGTAACCAGCAGTGTCAAATCAATAACCACAAGATTCTGTAACACATACCACGCTACCAGACGTCGCAAGCGAAACAAGAACAACATGACGCATCATGCTTTGACTCCATCACAACCGATACACGCTCACTTCGGGAGGGTTTTCAGCTTCAAAATGTGTATAGCTTCAGTCAGCAAACGAAGTGCGACTCCAACTCGTCCACTGCTGTACCCCGTAAGCTTCCACAGGTTCAATTAGTGATCCAAAACAAGAGGAGTAATATGTAACGGATTTTCAAGAGTTTGGTATATCCAGACCTTTTTTTATCTTTTACACTGCCACTTACGTGTCATATATTTTTTGTTTTTGGTGTTATTCACTTTAGTAAAAGTGACTTGCACGCTAACCGTTTCAGGGCTACTCAATTCCAGCAAATATGTAGATACATAAAGTCGACTTGCAACATCGTGTCAAGCACTCCTTAGCTGTATTGCAAAGGTACCCGTTCCCAATGCGAGAACGCCGCAAACCAACGTCTCCAACAATATTTCCCTACTACCTACCTTTGAATGACATGTGTCTTGATTTTTTCCAAACTCGTCTGTAATCGCACTAGACTTGCTTGACAAGCAGCCCATTCACCACGTTCAGTGAGAAACCCAGGGCTGCTGACGGCCATTTTATCCTCAACGGTGTTCCCTTCCGTATCACGTGCATTCTGAGCGTGGGGCGCAGTGTTTGCAGTTGCAACCAAAGACAAGGTAGCTGCGTCCCGCCGAAGTTTCAACCCGTGCGCTCTGAGTATAGATTCGGTCCAATGGACGTAGAACTCCACGTGACGAGAGCGTCCACCCAACTGGCGAGCGAGAAACGGGATCACATAGTCCGCCACTTGTTTGGTAGGTATCTGACGAGCTAGGAAATCGACTGCAGACATACGAAGAGAGGATAATATGCGCCGTGAATATGGAGATTTCTACAAACAAACAAAAGCTTCAGCAACCGTACGATATTTCTAAACCATACATATATATATACAACACTGAGCTAAATTCAGGAAGCCAGTTTCTCACAGCATGGAAGGAGTGGGCAGAAAAACAGTTTGGTACACTTAAAGCATAACGAATTTAATGTTACCCATTACAGTGCGCCGTTATTTCTGACAGCGTTCAGCATCACACACATTTCACGCTGATACACCGAATCTGTCGACTTGACAGAAGCGGTGTAAACTATTAGTGAGTTATCACATCTTAGAGCTACGTAACCTGCATAATCGAAATCACAAAGGTTGCCACCTGGGAAACTTTCGACACCACTGGAATACCAACCTCAGTAATGTCTTTGGGATGCCATTAAATGACAATGAACAATCTTACCGAACACTGATGGTGAGCCAACCTTTAATAGGATCCGCCTGTATGAAGGTTAAAACAGCGGCTTATTTATCAGCCAAGTCATTCGTCAGAAGATAAAACTGAAGAGAAGTTCAGCACACAAAACTGAACGCTGCACGTCTTCCAAAGTTGTGTGCAAACGAACATCATCTGATATTGTTCTTCAACCCCGGGGCTCTGGCATTTAGTACTATCACATAACTCGAATTCTTTTGATTCGTGAAGTCTGTTATGAGCGACAATCCAAAATAAACCAATTCTATCACAAAGCTCGCTAAAGACAAATTACTTCACAGTTCACACGATCACTTGCCAGACACACGAGAAGAAATAAATAAATTTTCTTTGAAGGGGCGCCATGAGTGCGTTGCACAGAATGAACTATTGAAATAGGGTTTTAATTAGCGTGTCCATTCTAAAATATCGTGAATCAACTCCAAATTTGTGATGCAAAAAATTCAGAAACACAAGAAACTTTAGAATTGCTTCAACCTATAACAGTGGCCGTTTGGAACTACTCACAGTGACGGCTCCTTGACAGAGGAAACAAAGAAGTGGTTGAGCATTAACTCGAGTAAAACTATAAAATCTTTAGCCCACGTTGTACACAGTAATCATGTTCATAAGACCATCCTCGTCAGTGACTAGGAACATTTTCAGTGGTGACACACAGCCTGACACACTAGTGGAGGTTGTTCCTTCGACTTACAGTCTCACTTCAGTTTTCATTACTTTGCTTACCGGTTGGCGTACTTGATGCAGACATAGCAAACTTAGAACGCAATACAATGGGAAGCCAGTTATAACTGAGCAGAAGCCTCTGGAACTTGAGAGCATGAAACAGATTTAAAATAAGCCATCCTTCTAAAAAAAAACTCAATACTTTTGTAATCGCAGTGAGCAAATGAGCACGAAGCGAGCGAAACTCACTCTGATCGGCTGGTATCGCTTCCATAATCTCTTCGACTAGATCTTGTAATCGTAACCGAATAGCAATATCGAGAGCTTTGGCCTGCTGACCTTCAGCGAGAGCAAGTCGAGCGTTTGCTGGAGTGGCCTCCTCATCAACACCAACCGCATCAAACAGCCATGAGCTCTGTGCCTCTTGTCCAAAATGACTACCCAAGCCGAAACCGGAACCTGCCGAGGCCAACGAATAGACCACAACGCCCTCAGTGGTTGTAGCTGCAAAGGCATCACCTACACAGAAGAGGAACAATAGGCGCGTCACATGATTATCAAGCAGTTCGCTGTACATGGACATACTCACAGTGCCTCCCAGACCTGTGATGGGTACCTCATTCGTTCCACACAAAAGTTGACAAATATGCGATAGGATGAGTGATAGTGAGTACAGGGCTGCAGTCATGTGACGTTCAGGACTTGGCTATAGGGCTGTCCGATTAGTAATACGTTTCGGTTTCAGCTCAAAGTCACAAACGGAGTGTTCATGTTTGTGTCATCTACATCTGTCTCAACAACGTCAAAAGAAATAAAAGCCGACAAAGGGCGTTACCAGGAAAATGATCAGAGCAACAAAGCTCACAAGACAAAAGCACAATGGTGTATTCAAAACCGAACAATCGCAAACAAACATGGTGCACGTGGTTAAACAAGCCGCATGAGGACAAACATTGTTTTCATATAAAAACGGAAACCCAGGTGAAAACCAATTCAGAGTAAATGGCAACACAGAAACCGGCAAAACTTAAAAGCCCGATGTAGAAAGGTCATTTATTTTGGATAACATCTGTCAACCCCCCTCTTTTCTAACAGAATTCATCTCAAAATCAAGGAAATATGAAAGTGGGTCAGAATCACGTGGAAACACTGAGGATAGCACTGTCGTGCTGGTTGGTAGTTCGAACAGAAAGAGAAAACATACAAGATTACGTCACGCTTATGCACACAGATTAATACTTTAAGTTTACACCCTGCATACTACAAAACGCTTGCTGTTACGTCATCTATTGAGCCACAAACGGACTGGATGCACTGTCAGGCGGCCCAAATGTAGATAGAAACTATAGCTGGATAGCGAACAGCTAACGATTTGCGTCGTTAGCGGTAAGCTATCAGAGCTAATGGAATGCGGACAAACAGCGCATCAATACAGTCCAATCCTGAAACATCTCTTAACGCATGAACACAGCCTATAGGATACGAAGCCAAGAGATCTGAGAAAGTTTGATAAATTAAGAAGCTCCAAAACTGGGTTACGGCTAGTTGATATATCAATAGTAGACCTCGCGATCGCAACGAATAGTAGCAAACTGAATTTTAGATCACACGTCAGCAAATCCAGAAGACGAGAAAAAACTGAAGCAGACTAAGCAGGTGTTTCGGTTCATCAGAACACCCGAAGAATTCAAGACTAACCCTGAGCAGTTCGCCATGTCCACCCAATGTATGGTTTGAATCATCACTGCCACTTTGACCGAACAAAACTCTCTTCCAACATTCGCATGGTTGATCACATGGTTGACGGATACAGTATATCTGGTATGGCGATCCTCTCATCACTATTCACCAACCCGTATGCGTTCAACTACCAAGTGAACAGTGAACGATAAACACGTCACAACCAATAGTGTATGAACCCGCATCGTCGACTTACATACGGGCTGTTCATCATGGGTGTACAATGGGAATGTTGCCCAAGTATGATAAGATATTGTGTGCTTATATTGTATGCGTTGTGCGCATCCCATACAAGTGAGCGTGATATGTGGGGCCAGGCATGGCGATAACAATTCACTTTCACTATGAGTGTTTATCGGTAAATTCGCCATGGGTGGTTAACCATTTGCGCCACAGCACATGCAATGCTTTACACACATATTCATACACGATCTCATCTGGGCATGTGCAGTCAGGTAATCTCAAAGATGTCATAGACAATTTGACAAGAAATAAATCAACTGTCAATGTACACAACAAACGGCTAGAAAGTAGAGTCCCCTTCCCATCCGCTGCTGAAATTCAATTAGCCAGATGGGATGAGAGCGCACATAATTGTTGGTCCTCCTAGGCCAACAACCAGGTTGCGTCATATAATTGGAACGGATTGAAGGAGACAGAATGTGTGACAAGGATTCAATCGTAAAAGTGCGAAACGTTGGATGTTCACGCAATTTGAGGGAAACCACAAACCAGTCATCAAAACTATACTTGTATTCGTAGCGGAAAGAACTGTCAAGACACTAACCAACCCATAACTCGTTACCGAAAACGAAAAGTGACAAAAAGTCAACAAATCGTCCTTAATTTCAACACAACCGATAGCGAGTCTACATCCTAAAAAACATCGGGGGAAAAATGCCACACTGTCAATTTGATTCAATTAAACACGAGAGAAAGATGGAAATGTTAAGTAAACGTACATTGCCTGAGGTGCTAGCGGAAAAGAATGAGTATTTTTGGTTTTATGAGTGGAAACCGACTTTTTCGCAATGGAGCCCTTATTCTCATACACTGACGAGAGCAATAATTCAGATCGCCAGCAAATTGTATCAACATGTGCTCTATGAGCCGGAAAAATGAACAACGATCAAGATGGCGACTGTATCCTGAGAATTATCCAAATTTGAGACTGAGAATTTCGACAAAACGGAATCACACGAGACCTGCAATAAGAAACAAAACGTGACCACTGACAGCAGTGGTGGATTACTCGGAAATCGCAAATCAACTCATCAGCAACTACTAGGCAGAAGCGTTCCGGTTCAAGAAAAACACCACCATAGTCTCGACAAGAAATATGCTTGATGAACACCCCGTTGTCCGTCCGACGATGAAAAATGGCGTCAAATTGATTTCGACGCACAAAAGGCACTGCCCACGATAGACTCCTTGACTGATTCGAAGAACGACACCTTATTCGTATGAGCTTACGCCCTACGATCACTACCTCTTTCCAGGGATGAAAAGGGATTTCGTGAGAACAGCACCTTGATGCAGTGGCAAGGATATGCTTTACTGGCGGGTTGGACAAAAAGCTTACAGCTGCGATCTACTGTAGATGACACTAGATTTATATCAGCCCAAATCCCCTCCTACCCACTGGCAAGTAAAACATCGCTCAACACGTTTGATGACTTCTGTGACTTCAACTTGAAAAGAAGTCCTAGTCGCGAGGTCATCGACTGCAGTTAACAGGAAAATTACTGTCTTTATTCGAGGCAATCGAGCTAGGTGAATATTGCCTACAAACAGAGATACAGTTAAACGTTAGCATATGATAATTCTATCGTGCTTAATGGGAGGTTAATGAAGCAGTGGACAGCACGGTTGTCTCATGAAAACGCGGCCGAAGTTAAAATTCGACGAGTTCCAAGAGAAACGAAATTAGAATATAGTACTTCTATTTAGAAGAGTCGACTGAAAAGTCTGCGAAAACGCGATTGATTGTGTGATGCGCTCAACTTACATCTAAATGTGTTGATAATTAATTTTCGCCCACGAAAGTTAGCCAACACTAGAAATTCTTAAATAGACTTCAACCTAGACTTCTTTACATTAAGTATTTAGGGGTCACTTTGGGTGCCAGCTTTACATGGCCACTTCATATTGCTGATGTTTCTATCGAACTCAAAAAGCCATCAGTTCGTGTCCGAGGTTCAAAATTTTTCCGTCTAATAAAGATATATATATATACATTGATGCTGAACCCTCTGTTTCATGACGCACCTGAGAGGTATCTTAAGGAAAACATTGTTAGCTATGTGTAACTCACCTTAATTAATTTATGAAATGTACTGTACAGATGTGTTTAGAATGCACCGCGGTACGACACAACAGTCCGTAACGTTAGATAACACTAATAAGTACGCGACTGGTATGAGCCGCAACGGTCCTCTCTGAATGCAATTGTGGTAATGACTAGGATGGCATAGCTCTCAGATATTGATAGATCTTGAAAGCATCACTCGAGGATGTCCACCACTAGAATAAGCCATTGACAGACTCCATTTGGATCTACCTCAAAGAGTCTTGCCAATGAACCCGATGATACAAGACAACTGATTAGCAGTCAGGAATTTGAACATGACTCATTAGATCGCAGTCTTCATATTCGGGTAGACTTTTCAGGTAGAATTTTTTTGAAAAAAGTTCTAGACTCGAATATTACCCTTCTTAGAGCTCGCTGACAGCACACATCCTTGTTATGGCCGAGATGTTCACTACGGCCACGCCTCTGTCAGATAAGTGTTTTCCAATAATTGTTGTCCATTGCTACACTGATCTTACATTAGGCGCGATCGAATTATCGCATCTAAACGCTTAATCATTCTAACTTGTATGTAATAGTTAGCTTACCCGGTCATTTCGATGGGTACACAATTACTGCTTGTTAACTACAGTCGATAACTCCGTACTTGAGATTAATGTAAGGTAGGTGAACTTAACCTGGTGCCGATAACACTAGCTTAAGAGACAAACCACAGGTTCTAACATTCCACAATGCTTTTCAGCCATATTAGTTATAGTTCGTTTAGCTCGTCCATCTTAAAACTTTCCACACTGCTCACCTGTCACTTTTCAAAAGAGGGACTGATGTGAAGTGGAGTGAGCTTCCTTAACCATTGAGAAATAAGCTGAGTCAAAAACAGAATAAAAGTGTTCAACAGAGGTCCAATTCTCTGCCTTGAGATAAACAAAACGGGAAACTTGATAGGGAGAATAACACGACCGAGCCCGCTAATTATAATCGAACCAAATCAAGAGAAAAGCGCGAAAATTCAGTTTGTTCCGCATGAAAACGTGTGGAAAGGAAAAAAATATATAGAGGTATGTATGAGGCATGACGACCTAAAAATATTCTCGAATCAGACTGCTGAAGAAGAGTTCGTAGAAAAACATTCATTGAAATACCCAAGCAACCAATGGGTGGGATGAAGTTAAGATCGAATAAGTAAAAAGAAGTTAGGGTTTTCCCTAGTTTGTTTTAAGAGTTTCTGTCCATTCTGATTGGCCAAAATGTTTAGGGGGGAGAGTGGATTTCAAAGAAAAACACTTAGTTTCAGCGTGGTTACCAATCCAGTGCGAAGTTAATGTTTTGACGGAAAGTATACAATTCAGTCAGACACACACACTTCATCCCCCGTATGAAACAGTTCCTCTTGGATAAGCACGTTTTATGCATTCGCTCCACGAGTTATTATTGCCAACGCATCATTGTCTTTTAAGCGTACAACATTTTATTCACTGCTTTGTTCAGCAACTGGTCCAGTATGTCACACGACATTACCACTCATAAGTACCGTAGCATATCACTTATCAGTAATACAATTTCAATACTCATCGGTGGTGTTAGTAGATTCCAACGTGAACTGACTGAGAAACCGCTTTGACAGTCGATCTCTGAAATCACTTCGTGGAGTGGATCGGTGAGTTGAGTGGGCAACTGAGTCCAAATGTGACAACTCTGAGCTTCCGGCGGAGTTTGGTAGCTCAGCTGGTAGAGAACTCGCCACGCCGCTGCTGTCTCTATTGCTGGTTCGAATTCAACAGAATTCTAGATTTTTCGCAATCGGACGCCTTCCAAACAATTCTGTTTAAACTGTCTTTGACCGTGTTTATGCCTGCCTAGCATCGCCACTTATTTTTGACAGTTTCGAGAACCAAGGTCATGTTTATGAGTTTTGTAAGCATCCTGCCTAAATCGCTCCAATTTTTCCACTAGGTGCAAACTGGTCCCGGCTTCGATTACCAGTTGTAAACTTGTATCTTATCAAAATATGCGCCGATGGACTGTCATGTTGCCCACACGATCAATCCATTTGATGCAGATTATTTGGTGGAGACCATCGTGATCGAATATCAGAGGCTGCTATACACCTCATATACATTTTCCACTCGAAAGGCCCATACTTCCGATCTGTAAAGCAAGATGGAATGTAAGGACGAATTGCACACCATCGCTTTGACCAGCTTTGTGATGAGATCACAAACGACGAAGATTACTGAACGTACTACAGGGCTTTGTCAATGTAGACACCTCGTTAGAATTACTGAAAGTTGATAAGATGACAGTGCTTAGGCAAATGAGACCAGCAACAGCCGTAAGCGGACTGCCTGCAACCACAAAAGTGAGACCAGGGCCAACTTAATTTTGTAACGAAATCCTGTACCAATGAGGTACATAACATACAAAACGGTTATTTCATTCTTACTAATCAATATAGTCTGCATGTCGTCCTTAGGTGAAGAAATAAGTACAACAATGTCATCCGCATATCAAATATCAGTCCGATTTACAACTTGATAGGGGCAACATGTCGAGATCTTCGGAACTTCCGAAGACAACTTCAAGAATCATAACCAATACCAATTCTGTCCAAAGCCGCTTGAGTTAAAGAAGCAGCCCCAAAGAGCACTTGCCGCAACTGAGTTGGCATCAGTCTTTGAACAGAAAATACCAGCATAGCCGGTCGAGAAAAAGAGTATCGATGCTCTAATGTCTGTCACAAAATGAAGTCATGGTGCAAGAACTTAGGACCCCGTCGGAAACCCGCCTGTCCTAGTGGATTGTGGTTCCCTCTCCCCATGTCAGAAACCCCCACATTAAGAGGACTGTGAGTACCATGAATGTAATAGACACCTCTTCAGTTGCTCATACTGAATAAAGGAATGGGATCAGGTCTGACAATAATCACCCAAAATAAGCTCTGAAAAGAATTGAAGATAAATCAGAATTTGCAACTCTATCACGTTCCAGTGATGTAAGTCCCGAAGCCACTTCGGATTCTGAAAAAAATAGTCGGTAATGACAAGACTAAACATACTCTTACAACCATCCACAGTTGGATGAGCTGGCTCAAGCCAGATAAACAGCCCCTCAGAGTGATAAATCTACCTGTCAAGTCACCGGGCACATTTGTGAATCCAGGGGTTATTTGTTTCGCTGTTTCGGACCTTGTTGACGATCAGCCCTATCACGAATCGGGTAGAACAACATCCAACCAGTTTCTGATGTCTTCTATATCGTTGAAGCAACCTACATAGTGGCTGGACAGACATCTAGCGAGTTTGTGATTTAGTTCACGGCGGTGAGTGTCGTGCCCACAATCAGAGAACCAATCATCGTTTGCTTATAACCTTGAATCACTCCATTGCTATGCCTAGAGCAGTTCATCTATCAGTTCCGTCTGAGTAGAGTTTCGTACGGGCTGCATCGTCAAACCATAAATTGAGCAACTCATGCTTGTGAGCGGACGAGCTCTCTGCAATCGATGACGCAAAACGAGTACGAACAACGACAAGGTGTAAACCAAGGTAGATACTCCAAAGTAAGTGACAGCCCTAAACGAAGCTGATGGCGGTACAATTTGTATCCACGGACGGGTTGCACTTGATGCATTCCGTCTTTTATGTTGAAAAGCGCAACTTGATATACGGAGATCGTCAGATGCACACAATTGCGACGGTCGATCGTCCTTAACACGAAGTCGCGTCCGGACATGAAAATATACTGCTCAACTGCTCCTAAAATGGAACAAGTTGACTAAACTGGGAGCCGATGTTAACAGAAAAATGGTTAGTCTCTCTGAAGAGGCCCAAGATAGCGTCATAGAAAGCAGTAGTAAAAGTGCCTGAACTATCGTTTGTTGGAGCGCATGCATACGAGACAAATAAGGTCTTCCCTGTCTGGGTAGCTAAACTTTGGCTGAAATGCTAAACTGACAACACATTAAAAACTGTACACTGCACTTCAATTTGCTTTAAAGCTCAGTGCGGCTTCGCTGTCACCAGATACCCTGAAAAAGAACCACTAACCCATGGTATCAACCGGAGGCCGTGTCAAATAGACAACATCAGCATTAGAAAAGAACATCTCGTAGACACAGCACATCCAGAGTTCCAGATTCGGATGGCAGCTCGTCAGAGAAGCTTCTTGACCTAACTGTCAAAGCGTGTAGTCATCAAAAGCATCAATGTTTAAGAGGTGTCTTGGTCTCACAAAACCGGAAAGCGGAAGCAGAAAAGGGAAAAGGCAAAAACGGATGGAATGGTCAGTCATAACAACGATAACTCCAAAGACTTCCCGGTTGGTAACGTTTCAAGAGTGATCTAATTTGAGAGACACCACATGAATCGTCCACATCAGGAGCCTGATCTGTGACGTAACGGAGTGGTTTTCTAAAGAACCCGAGCAGGAACTAGTGACTACAAAATATGACTCGATTGGCAATGGAAGGCTAGCTCAGGCTGAGGGCGCAACACGTAAGATCAAGTCTGATACTGGCTACAAACGCACGAAGATTTAGTTGGAATTATCCCCAAACTTTCCAGAATTATTGTAAGTTTAGCGACGTGCGGAAACATACCGACAGTAACGGTCAATCCTTAGGCGATCAGAGATCTTTTCGTTTGAGAGTACCTCTACTAACTCTCATCATACTTATGCAGTGCAGTAGTGTTACAACTAAAAAAGTAGTTTTGCTTAACACTCCTAAGACTATGCTTCATTACTTCAGTACTCCGATTCACCCACTAACAGGAGGTACAGCACCGTGAGCATACCTGCATTTCGTCCAGGTACTTCTCAATTATTTATCCGATATGCTTGTGTTTAAAAAGGCTGAATCACGGTCCGCACAGTCCACCGGATCGGGATATCACACAAGCAGAAGAGTCCGTTACTTACAGCTAAACTGCTCAATCCAAATCGTTGAGCAATCTTCCGGGCTTTTTCTCATGCACCGTTGAACAGGGCATCGATATAGACTCCTGTGCACTTCCATAAACAAGCACGACCGACTGATTAAGCCGGTGCACCACAGCGGCGTGGATATGGTGTTTTATATTTGCTACGGCCGCCTGCAGTCTACTGGCGTTCTAATCCTTCGTTACACGCAGAAATCGTGTATTTCTGGGACTGAGGCAACAGATTATGTACCCACTGACTCAATCTAGCAAACAACTTTCATTCCGTTCCTCGATATCAGGCGAGTCCAGCTTGCTCGACTCGACATGACCTAATGGGAAACAAGGTTGGAAGGTCAATAAAAATCAACTCTCGCTATCAATCGTGGGACCTGAGAAGCGGTCTTACGGGGCACTGATGTAGCCAAAACACCGGGATGACGGATCCAAAACCAAACATCGGTGAAACCAGCGAAGACCGAGTCAACGCTTGGGTCAGACTGCACAGGAATTGACAGTAGGTTAACTAGCTTATCCAATATATGCGTGCAGCAATTATTCAACTGCATCTTGTAGTGGCCCTTATCCTTATTGTTCACACACGGGTCCTCAGAATTAAAAAAATTGACAATAGCATGAATAGCTTGCAGACAGTGATGAACGATACAGAGAAAGTGACCATTGTTCTAAGGGGGCTGTACATTGAAAAAGCAACCGTTACAATACCTAGTGGAGTAGTCTTCCAATGCCGTTTTTAATAATACTCTATCGTTTCTCATGAAAATGATCAATGTTCGGGTAAAGGAGTGTAGCAGCGTACCGGCTTGGCCAAACCCTCGTTCCAAACCAAAAAGTACAATCGGGCACGCGTTGATTAGCCGCGGTCAAGTTGGGGTAGGATTTGCGTTGGGCTCTAAAACAGAGAACTTGCTCGACTGAGTTCCAGTGAGTGTTCGTCTGCGCGCTGTCAGACCTAGCAATTCGGTCGACAAAGCTCAAAAGGAGGTCATTTATTTGTCATATCTGCATGTCTCAACAGACGATGCCAAGAATATCTCTTACCATGATCACTTAGATCTTCTGAGACAAACTGAGCACTCCAACACCTCTGTTCTTGCTAGTGATGTATGAACACATCAGCAGGTCGTCTTACTCTGAAAGACAAACGACTGGATGGTATGTTCGGTATCCGGGCCCAACGCACTGACAGTGGCAGTCGGTTGTCAGTTTACGTGCACCTCGCATACTCCATATGTTGAACAACGCAATTCAGCACGAACGACGGCAATGCGATACACCGACCATTCTGTACAATTCAACTATGTACTCACATTGATCGTACCGCCGTCTGCTATCAGCGACATCACTCCACTGAAGACTGTCGCTCATTTTGGAGTGACCACCTTGGTCCAGATCACACCGTTCTTCTTGCCAGTTTCATTTCATTGTTCACTCAAAGATCATCTGTTCACTAACGTAAAATACCCCGTTGGAACCCGGGCTCCAAGAGCACACGAAACTTCTATCAAGTGACGCTGACAGTTAAACCACCACGGTCACAACAGTGGGGCGACCCAAATGAACAGTGGGCACAAATCTCAGCTATGTGAACATCTTGTGAAGATGTCTATTCTAAAGATGCACTGAAGGTACGCAGAAGTGGGTTACTGATGATTCAGCAAAATGCACGAACAAACGTCGGCCGATCCCCTTAACTTTGAATTTGACTAAGGCCGCAGTGAATTTAAACGGAATCTGTGTAAGGGCCGTGAGGCTTCCTTCTCCGAGTGAGCCAAACAGACAGAGAAGGTATTTTTATTGAAGAACAGTCGAGTACTGTGTTCCCTGATTCGTGGCTGCATTGGCCGTCTGCAAGGTGTTAGCGAGATCGTAAGTGAAAAGATGGCCCACGAAATTGCAGATGAGCTGAGCACCTTTAGAAACAATTCGACTGGCCTAAGATAGTTCATTCAGCTGTGGACGATGGAGATTGCGTAACGAGTAATGATATACTAGACAATCCTCCGTCGAAACCAAAGTGGATTTGGAGCTTAAACTAGTGAAACGTAATAAGGCCCCAGGTCCTGACCTTCATTCTCCAGCACTTTCGAAAATGGCGGCGAAAAACTGTTGTCTAAACTGACAACCCTCCTCCATTCTATAGGGGGGAATGAAGAGGTGCGTCATTAGTAGTGCTTATCAAGTCATTTCCACTTTCAGGAAAGGTGTCGTGACATCATGTGACAAGCACAGAGTTAGCAGCCTGCCTTTATCGCATCCAAGATGCTCATGGATCGCATGAAGCGACGGCTTCTGGAAAACAGAGAACCAAACAAGAGAACAGGCAATTTTTTCGGCTTGGTTGTAGGTACACCGATCACATGTTCACCTTACGATAAACACTGGAATATCGACATTCCTGTTCACAGTCAACGGTCCCGATATTCTTCAGACATAAAGGCTCTTTTCCAGTCGGATGTCCGATACACTCCCCAGGGCTGTCTGTATCGCAAGGAGGTCCCAATGAAGTATGTTAATTCATTGGGATCGTACGCCCGCTCCTAGTGTACAGTGCGCACTTATGGGCGGCTGTCCCGAGCGTTCTCCAAGTCAAGTGACGTTCCACAGGGACGTTCAATTTTCCCATCCTTTTCAACCTTGAGATGGATGATATTCCGGAGGGAGCATTTAGAGTTTCTGAGCATCTCGAAGTGGAAATTCTGCCGGCTAACAATTCGAATGGTATCGAGTACGAAGATAAAATTGCCTTATATAACTCTTCTGCAGACCACGCTGAATCGGTTAACTAATATAGTTGGCCCGAATGGTATGCACTTTGCCCCTTCAAAGTAAACAGAGTTGTTACAAAATTGGATTGACATTGACACTATCTTCTTTACTTCTGGCTGGTCGTTGGAGACTGTCAAACACTTCACCTACCCGAGTAATATCGTGTTACCACTCTGTAGTAGTGCTGACGTAGTGTCCACGCTAACCTTCGTTAACTGTGATGCCGCAAAGAAGTCCATATGTCGATTAAAGGTAGAGTTTACAACGAGTATGTGCGCTCAGCTTCGCTCTATGGATCAGACACCTGATACATTCGTGCGGAAGATGCAAACAGTCAGTATTTAATCACCGATGTTTTCGGCAGTTAGCCTGTATGAAATTGGCAGACTGTGTGCAGCGCGACAACCTGTCTGCGTGTATTTAGAGAATGTGCACAGTCGTGACCCGTAACCGAACTAGTGAAAATGCAGTCTTCGCTGGTGGGGTGGGGTGCTGTATATATCAATGGAGCGTCCGTCGGACTGCGCAGTGGTCAATATGGCTGTTGACAGTTGAGAGAAACCGCAAGGCGGCCAGGCGATGACGTGGTCACGGACGACGAAGGCTCTGATAGTCCAACTTAGCAAGCTTGGTAGGTATTGGGTGGAGACTTCGCGACCAACCACACCGCTGGTTGGGAACACTCTCAAACGTGGCATTGTGTCTCAGTCAGTGATGAGTCTGTATTCACAAGCCAAGTGACTTTCTGTGAAACTTAACTGTTCTTGATCGTTCGTTTGTTTTTTCTCCTATTTCTTCGCTACACATTTGCATTTATTTACGACTCTGCCACTTCGTGGATCATTGCAAGGACTGATGGCAGCCAGGCTGTTGTACCTGAAAACTACAAATTGATCGATCGACTGAACTGATTGTCAATTTGAAACGAAATCCACGCAAGAGAGCTGGCAACGCGATAGGAGTGTGCATAGCTAATTAACACGACGAAATGAATTGACAGATCGGCTATATGCGGTAGAGAAAAATCCTTGATCCAAGCGAAATACACACCCTTGATTCAGGCGGCACTGCTAATGTAGGCCAGAATAATAACTAAAACAATGTTTCCTTCCCAATGTGTATTGTAGATCACTTCTACTCGCCTCCTTTTAAACCACCGATCGGAGTTTTTCCATATGCAGTGAAAAGAGAAGGGATCTCGAGGGAGAGCATCGGGCAAGGAAGAAGTAACGTTTCCGGTTGTTAAATAGCCAGACATTACCTGACATGAAACATGTGGGCTGGCGAAACCTAGACAACACCAATTAAGGTGATGGCCGGGGCTCAAATGAACAACGAAGTAGCCATCGTTGCCAATGAGTTCAACTTTGGATAAGAACTTAGTTCTTGTTGACGTTCTTCATAGCATAGGCAAACCATCCCAAGTTGCATCACACTTGACTGTAACGAGCCGGTAACATCATAATTACCGAGTTACTCAGTGATCAAAAAATACCTGCATCCTGGATGATTAATTTTAAAAGGTGAGAAGGAACTGAATTATGCGAATAACCTACTTTCAAATTCATGGACAACAAACTATTTAGACTACACAGAGCGACATAAGTAAGGGAGAACCGACAATCTGCATATACATGCGTTTGAGTGAACACCGAGTTCCGCATCGGAAGAGCACCCGAAACGAGAATCCACCAGCTAAAATTAGTGTGCCACGCGTTAGAAGATTTGTAAGGCAGCCTATCGAGCAATATATATCGTTAGTCGTAAATTGTTTGGAGTTCATTTGAATCAATAGAGGTTCCAGCGCATTTCGAGAAACGCAAACAAAAAATACAATAAAACAGCTGCACGTATGCCCTACTCCCACTGGAACATTAAAACAAGTTGAAGAGCGATCTTGAACGTTATCGGATGACCTGCATTTTGAACCGCAGAAGAGTTACCGTTGACCTGATTGTAACAGGACTGCTCATCTGTGTGTATTAGAAGGTTGAAAATTAAACTACGACACTGGATAAAATTATATTGGGAGTGTATACAGCCTGATGATAGGCTCCTGAGAAGAAAAATTCTGACGCTAGCCGGTGGCACCCTACAGAACGCTCGATACTCACACAAGAATAAAATAAACAAAACCTTGTGGAAAGTCACCAGAAGAAACCGAATTGGATATAAGCAAATTTTGGACATATGAAACAATGGAGAGTATAACGCAGTAAAAAATACCATCACTCTTTACAGTCGACGACATTACGCGATACAGCCCAATCATTGATTTAGCCATTAAGCGACTTAAAACAATCAGAATAGACACCAAAGGCTTGGAGACAGCTAGCATGAGTGTTCCCGTTAAATGTGGCGAACATACAACTGGATTACATATGGTCTCCAGAACACTTTTAAAGCCGGCCAAAAGATTACGTAGTGCGAACTACACGAGTCAAAGGTGTGCTCGCATGACTAGTTAAACTTGATTAGACACCCGTGACTTGTGACTTCACCCTTCAGAGAACCGTGTGTCATAGTAAGTTCAGATGAACTGACTAGAAGGCTATGGAGAGAAAACGGAATGTACTCCCTTTGAAAACAGATTCAACTGGAAGCTTTTCTCAGCATCATTTAGCGCATCAGGTCTCTAGGCTTCAGTTGATAGCATACAGTGAACAATACCTCTAAAAATTTAACCTGGTTGCTTCAGCGTTTAGAAAAGTTACAAAAAGCACGCCGGTTTTAACACTTCACGTGTACCGGTGGTTACGAGAAACGTGCATTCTTTAACAAATGAAAAGGGAGATTTCTTGCTTCACATGAGATGACCAACGGAACTCCGTGACTTCCACCTTCCAGAAAACGGTGAGGTTCATCAAACTGTCTTCAGAGTGAGCATATAATGTCAACCATTGAGTTCTTTGATTCACATGCCGGCCCATCACTTGCCAAGTGATGAACTGTTTGCGTGTAATGTGTGCTGCAAATGATGATCTGATGGTCTGTGTGTCACCTGTATTCAAGATAATGATGTTTTGACGATAAAGCTGAACTCAGCATCGTATCTGGAGTCTACAGAACAAACATTCGCAGTTAAGCGCGGAGTCAGATGTGTTGACAACCAATGGTGCTCATGCTATGAGCTCCCATGATTCTTAGCTTGTTGGCTCACCTATTAGGATAGACCAGTTAATTACTTAAAACTAAACTCACGGAACGCAAAAACTGAGAACGAACTGTTGTGAACAAGTACAGTAGGTTAACGATAGCTAACCAGCAAGACCTCGGACCACTTGAGGAATGTGAATTGTGAGCACTCACCAGGACCGTAAACGATGGTCAATAAATGTTCATTAAATGCCTCGTGGTGGATGAAGTGATATTTCTTTCTCACCGAATATCAAGCACTTAGTGATCGCAGCTTACAAAGTCAGCATGGGGTCATCACTTACAGTACCATTGACCAACAGTAAAATCGTGTACAGATGCTTCTGTCTCGTTCGACCACGTTAGCAACACGCATGACAGAGAATCTGGCCTACTGCTCGTGAATCAGTACATCATAGTTAGGCCATCACATAATGGTAACTTAAACCATTAGGTCACGGAGAAGTGATCACTGGGGCCGAAAAAAGATGTGAATAACTCTCATAGTTGTTGTGCATCCTTTCCTCACAAGCCGAAGTCGATCAGCCATTTGTGGTTGGCCAGAAAACCAGCAAGCCTCCAATATAGCCCATGGGGCAAAATGCCACGCGACGTGGAAACAGAATTGAATATTGTGACCGAAGCTACTTAAATAGCAATCACAAATAAGTGAGTTAAAAAATAGAGAACGAAACGAACGGCATTATAGAAAAGTTACCAGGACTAAAATAGCTCAGTTTGTACAGGAAAACTGGATGTCTACTTGTCCATGTATTGACTGTCAACGCTCTGCGTTTCGGGGAGAGGCCACTGTCGTCAGCCACAAATTGATTTAGTCGAACTAGCACGGATACACGAGTTCCACATCCACCAGAGTACGTTTGTCTCCAGTCTATGACCCCACCAACCAGACGACCTTGAATTGGGCATAAAAAACGGCATGCAATAACCCTGATACTGCCTCGTGTATTACATCCGTTCGTTAATCTGATAACCACTGGGTTTCTGTACGATCCTTGAAACCCCTTAACGCTTGCCGGAATATTCCATCCAGCAGTAAGTACAACTCGGCATGTAAGGTCACTCGTTCGGACCTCCGGAGGCAACCACCAGAGGACAGCGGGACGTAGCGGACACAACGCGCCGTCAAGATGGAAAACACTGCTGTTAACGGACAATATCGAAAGCCTTCCCATCTCGTCTGAGTAACAGATGAGAGGAAACAAGGTTTGAGTGAAGTAATC
Organism: Paragonimus westermani; assembly: GCA_008508345.1. Taxonomy (NCBI): domain Eukaryota; kingdom Metazoa; phylum Platyhelminthes; class Trematoda; order Plagiorchiida; family Troglotrematidae; genus Paragonimus; species Paragonimus westermani. Next base: position 361,461 of record QNGE01000122.1, read on the forward strand.
GATAAGGCCAACAGTGAGCCTATCAGTAACCCGCAAAGACTTCTAGGACGCTGGACTGAGCACTGTGATCAGTAGTTCAATTAGCAAACCCCGCTGTTAGCTAAGCTTTCGGGCTCTTTCTGTGTTTATTGATATGCCGTCAGACGTTGAACCAAGTTACTAAAACATCGCAAGCCATCAGGCATGAACGAACTCCTTCCTACCTCCTTTGTAGGTGGATGATCAGACTTAGTTGAAAAGCTGCCGGCTCTCCTCTAAAAACACTGTGGGATAGTGAATTCGTTCCAGACGACTGAAGTTTGATCAACACCATCATCGTCGTCGTCGTCGTCGATTAGGCAAAACATGCAAACACCATACCAGTGGGAAGCAAGCAGGTTCTGCTTAATCTAGGGCTGCACTAACAGCATGTTGGTACCCTATCAAACGCATGAACTGCTCACTTCATATACAACATCAACAACCGTTGTACCTCTGGACATCCAAATTGTTGTCCTCATTAGAGCACTAGGTGGACTCAGATTAAACGTTGGCACATTTCCATTTTATCAGTAATTTTGTTGGGCACCGTGAGCGGCGTACATAAAGGTTTCCACTCTCACTATTTTTGTTCGATTTCACCGTAGACGAAATAGTGAAGGATTGTCTGCGGCACTCGCAAGATGCCGGCGTGGACCTCTTACCTGGTGGAAGACTGGCTGGTCTCAGATATGCTGACTACAAGGTGTTGCTGTTTGACAACCTTCAAGCAGCACAAACAATATTAGATGATATTTCGCGTTCCGCTACGTCCTTCGGCATGCGCTTTGCAGCCTCAAAATCCAAAGTGCCCCAGAAGACTGCTGTGACTACGTAGATTTATAGTTAGATAATGGAGTCATGAAAGTTTGTGACTGGCGGCGGCTGAAGTGTACAGAATGAAATAGGGGCGCGCGGCTATAGAGTTCCGATGGTGTTCGCTAATCTGGTGCACATCTGGCGGCAGATAATTATCTTTGTGAGGCTTGAGGGTTGCGTATATACGGCAATAGTGAGGGCTGTATTAGTTTACGGCACCGAAACTTGGCCGCTCGGGGTAGAAGACGTGAACGGTCTTCAGGTACTTGACCACCGATGTCTGCATTCGATTGCCAACGTCAGGTGGTACCAGCGAGTAATCAAGGAAGGGGTTATGGAGTGGGTGTTTGGTGGTGATTATCAATCGAGTTTGTTCAGTCCTTCCATTTGTACAGTCTTAGATGGTTAGGTCATGTATTAAGGATGCCAGTCAGTCGCCTGCCACACCGAACACTCTTTGCCAACGCTGAGGCCGACTGGTGTGGAGAAATGAAATTATTCACCAAGGGGTTGGCCACTGTAGATCGAGTTCCTCTCCAGGGCTGGGGTCATCGCGACTCGCAGAATTGGTGGTTGGAGACTCTAGATGAGATGGAGGCTAATCGACCTCAGTGGCGTGTGTGTTGTCGTTGTTCGGCCGAGTTGTCTGTGAAGTGAGTGCATTTAATGACGTGGGGTAGCAAACGCCAAAAGAAAGCTAACTTGTTGATGACGGTTTACTTTCACCTATAGCTCGACTGTTTGTTCGCACGGCTTAAGCACTTTGATATTGAATGTTTGGATATGGATGTGGCTTTTTCTGGTAGGTAGGTCCCTTCAGCCCCCCCCCTATTTTTCTTCTCTCCTTTTGCACAAGTTTTGCTTTTTCTTCTTCTTCATGGTTGTGTGGCAATTAGGCAGCGGTGTGAGCCACTAACGTAGTGCCGTCTGTGATGATGATGATGATGATCAGCCTCTGATTCAGTTGAGAAAGCTGTCCTTTGAAACTGTCTGTCGAGAAGAGGTGTGCTCGAGAAGTATGTGAACATTCCCAAAAATCTGTACCGCCAGATCTCGGACCGGAAGATCATACCACTGTATCAACTTTTAGCATATCAAGTGGAGTGCAACAAGGTTGCACAACCTCCTCACTCTATTCGACTATGCAGTGGAAGACATTCTGGAATGTGCTCTGACAGACTGCAGATATGACGGTGGAGAACTGTTCCAGGCACCTGACTCCAAAACGGACAGTACGCAGACAATACCGTCCGAATTTTTAGGGGTTCAAAGAGTGCCAAGAACATCTTAGACATACTAGAAGTTTTAGTTCATTAAACTGGTATGGCCTTTGAACACTGTGCTTTTCACATACTGTGGCAAGCTTGCCATTGCATGTGATTTTCAGGTGTTATACATGGAAATTAATAGCAGGTGATTTGTGAAAAAGTCTGCAAAAATGCGAAATCAACCGACGTACCAGTAGGTGAAAATTGGACTGAAGATACATGGATTTCTGGTCGCCACTCGCGACGACTACGGTCCACGCCAGCTCGAGTTTGTGGGATAGGGAGACTACATCTTTGCGAAGCCTTCGCCTGCATAGACTCAGCGGAAAAGTGGGCCAAAAATCGACGCCTATCGTGCACCTCCTGGACACCGTCCAGTGACATATTGCAAGTGATCTCGAAACGCTTGAGCAACACCCGATCAGGAACAGAATACAGACAAATGTACTTCGAGTCCCCGGCAGCCAAAAGGTGCTCGCCATCTGTTGAGTAGGCAATTGTTTGAAATTTCCTGAAAGACATTGAGTGGAACTCTACTAATGACGCTCAAATGCCCCAAGGTATGAGAAATGACTGCAGCTAAATTTTGAAAAATGCTAGGCGCAAGCAAAAATATCGTCAATAACCTAAACCCAACATCATACGTTGGGAAGCTGTTAATCAAGTGCGAAAGTGTGCATATCTTCAAGGTAGGTGAGGTGGCCTCATGATACACCTGTGAGAGGCTAAGTGCTAGAAATAACGCTCAATAGGTCATCTCACTGGTCCACCGTTCCTAAATCATAAAAAACGGACATCCTTTATGGTCACGTAGATTTTGATATGTTGGCGGAGCGAATTCAACGGACAATGAAGATACCGTAGATGGGGTAGACTGCGAGTAAGGTAGTACTTGGAGCCGATTTGAATAGCCGGGGCAGTACCTGAGTAGGCCATCAAGAAACCAACGAATTAGTCTGCCACACAGAGGATGATACATCCTGACTCTGGCTCTACCGGTAGTCAACTGTGGTTCAAGTTTCTTAGGAATAATTCTGAGAGAAAATCAATAGCAACACAGTTCAAAAATTACAGGGGAATAGAAAAATATTGCAATAACGGATGTAACAACCGACTGTACTTCTGGAATTAGTAAGTTATTTGAAAACAGAAACAAATGCCCACACACAGACTGTGACCTCAGAAGATTGCCACTGTGATGAGAAGGCTGGAAAAGCAAATTCACAATTCGTTTTGCTTAATTTTGTTGGTGCTCAAAAGACAAACGTGAATGGTGATCAGGTAGTAATAAAAACACATTTGGACACGGTAGCTTATTGATAAACAGATTGGGAATAACACAACGTCTCGAGCAAGTTGTAATACTCTACTTTTCAACCACCTCGGGTGGCCTTCCTCAGGAGTGTTGTAATCAGTTACAACACTCCTGAGGAAGGCCACCCGAGGTGGTTGAAACGTAGAGTATTACAACTTGCTCGAGACGTTGTGTTATTCCCAATCTGTTTATCAATAACATGTTAAACACGATGCCCAAACTATTCAACTTCATTCGTACTACATTTGGTGCGGATATCTTACAACGGTAGCTTATTGATTTGAAATTACAATGCACGTCAGAAACACCACAGGTGACACGCTGACTTCAGTCGGACAAAAGTGCAACAACACAGCATTAAGGCTCCAGTGGATTATGCAGAAGACCCCGAGCGAGCAAAATTCACGCGGTTTGAGAGTAGGTGCTTGTTGATGCTAACCGAACTCGCTAGCACAGAACGGAGCAAAATGACGAGCACATGGTTAATGCGACTTGAAAGGATTGGGTTAGGTAGTACGCTTAATCAGTCACTCAAAACACCCAAGTTAATGTGATGCATTCCAGTCTAAATGAAGCAAGCTACGAGGACTGTTGCATGGAAAGAAGAGACAGAATCTATTATGGACCTAGACGAAATTCGCCGGGAACCCCTATAAGAGGGTGAATGAAGCAACTGCTTACCCCCAAGATAAAAACGGGCAGGAATATCACGAAGAGCCCAACGTAAGTGTTTTAATTTCAATTTTTTCATCGCTGAGATTTTGATAAAGATCAGAACCAGATCATGAAAAATACTTCTCATACAACAATGGTGAGCGAATGATCCGCTCAAATGATCATGACACGTTCACGTTATTGAAGTTTTGAAAAGAAAAAAACTGATGAGGCGATTCTGTGGCCTAGTGTACTAATTTTAAACTTCACTAACAAGGATTAGGAAACTGACAAAGTTACGATTTACCAGTCAAACTCATTTCTGTGTGCCAAAAGAATAGTTGTGCTCACAACCGGGTGCAACGCCAGCTCGTAAGAGTCCGCGTATGTGACAGCACACGAAGGTTCTTAGATCCCCTACTTTCTAGCCGCCACAGGCAAGTATCAAACATTTTGCGGGCCATCCAACCTCACGCTTCGTTAATAAGTGGATCATGCTGGCGCATCTTGAAGGAACTATCTTCCCTGCAAATGCTCAAAGACGGCGGAAAACAACAAGACGATGCGTTGTAAAAGTCGACCATATGCAGAAAACAGATTCATATACGCCTGTCGAGCTCTCACTCATCAAGCCCACCACAGTGATCTGGAAAGCCCATGCGGAATTCACAGCAGATGTAGTCATTTGTGACCGTTACCGAAATCACACGATGATCCCATGAAAATGAAACAGATCCTCAGAAGCGGTTCTCTCTCTGCGGCTGACAACTCAAGTCCTTACACATTAATCAATCTTATCAACCATGGAATTACTGAGCACACGTTTCTTATTGGGCTTCCGTAGGATGTCCTAAAATAAACTCAGTAACTAACGTCTGACCTCTATACACAGTCTCATAAAGGCTCACGTCACTTAAGAGGGAAAAATGCATGTTCCGCCACGGATAATCTCCAGAGCGGGCTGGACAACCGTGCAACCAATCAGTATTCCCACTCCAAGCACCGTTGACATTTCATCATCCACAATCTCCATTTATGCCAACGGTGTGGAAACCTAGACTCAAAGATAAACGCACAAGTTGGCATCAACTTAAACCGGGTTCACTTGCAGGAAAATATTACGTGCGAAGTTGATAGTAACGTGTAGATGTCAATAAGAATAAAACCTTTCGGCAGAGAGAAAGCTCCATGGAAAAAATGTTTCTGACCCTACAATTCGATCAAAATTGAACACAAACATTTAAGATAGAAAGGAAATATACGCACTATAATCAACGTTGGACAGGAGGGCAGTGTTAAGAATCGAGCTCCGGACGTCTCAATTGTATACATCCAAGTATATATCGAAAGAGTTCATTCCCAAAAAAACTTGCACAGCAACAAACAGAAAATGTAAAACGATGAAGACTTCGATCCAGTTCATACTACTACTATTTACATAGGACATTACGGTTAACCTGTCAGGGGATTTCTAAACTCTTGAAATTAGCTACGCCAATTTGTCCTGGCTATTGGGTGCCGGTTTTCACTGAGGTTTGCATTTGTGTCAGACAAAGGTTGGCCGTAAGTAGCAACACTTATTGTTACGGTACTGGTGTTTAAAATGATCATAAGAAAGTATTTAACACTTAGTGGCAAAATCCGCGGGTCAAACAAACAGTGTCCCAACCTGGCTTGGCCAGCTCGCTTAGGAGTGATGAGATCGTCCTCCGAGGTTTGCGCCAAACCAAGATCGCGTTTTCCACTGATAGTTCCTTTTTCGATGCCTTCGCTTGGGTCATAGAATACAATATCGCCAGTGAGCAGACACAGAGCAATCTCCTTTCCATCGCCACGATAGGCAACGCTGAGCACTGCGGAGAACGAAGGACAAGGAAATTACGCGTTTTTATGTATTTTAGCAATACTACGTAAAAACGGCAATAGTAGTCAAAATTGCAACGGAAAGGTTCACATAGAACAGATGCAGAAGGGACTGTCACAGCACATAGCACGAGTTCAGACTGAGCCACCAGGTGAGTATAAAAAATATGAAATAACTAACTGGCAGAACAATTTACATATATCAACGCGCGCTGGAAAGTACTATTCATGTTGCCTGTGCTCAACTGCCCGCCTCGCTTGTCCGAAGTGATCGACATGAAATTCACACCTTGTCTCTCATGCTCGATCTGGTTCATTTGTAGCAAGTGACGTTAGATATAACGCATAACAAATGTGGAGGCCATGCGAATGGGCCACCTTTGCCACACGCTGAATAGCCCTTATTCAAAGAGTTTGTCATTAGGACAAGAAAGTACCAATTAAACCAAGGCAAACAAAATGCACACGAAGTCCTATGCTGATACATTGCAGATCGAGTGTCTACCTACCCACAGTCGTGATTAGTCTGATACTTGCTTAATGTGCTGCATAATTCGTCCCGTTCCGAACACGAGGTGACACAATGTTTTAAAACACAAGGCACAACACTTGATACAAACGGCTGATACATCCAGGCAAAAGCAATCTATGCAAAACATCTCACTGAGAGAGAAATCCAGCAGTCAATCACACGACAATTAACCAACTAGATGCAACCGGTGTAGGTTCCATGAGCACATAGCACCGAGTACATCGGATTACACGACTGTTTTGTACCAAACTGAAATAAATTACCATCGTGAGAAAAATGTACTACTTCCTTCACCGATCCCATGGATGAGGGGTTGTGCATATCTGCCGAATTGCCCGTCAAGTCCCACAGCCGAAGAGTATCGTCCCAGCTGACTGATGCAAGTTCGATACCCGAGCCCCCAATGTCCGGGCTGAAAGCAAGTGCACTGATTGGAGCCGTGTGTCCAGCAAGAGTCGCCAGAAGCACGCCGGTTTTGACAGACCAGATAAACGCCTCGAACGTATCCAAACTACCACCAGCAACTAGGCTTCCAGGGGCGTCGACGGCAAGCGAGGCAAATTGGACTAGACGTGTTGGGACGGTAAGTGTCCGGAAATTTCGGTAACTAGAAAAATGAGAAGTCACAAGATGACGAACGAAAAGTAATACAAAAAAATGGAAACGCACACAAGCTACACATACATATTGTTATTTTACCTAGAGACTTACGAAGTGATACTGAGAAATAAGCAGCCTATTGTCACAAACAACCGGGGCTGGAAAAAAAAACAAAAAAACTAAAATCGAGCGAGTGCATGCATGTCAGTGGCTGCAGCATGCTAGAAAATCAAACCGTCACTGATAAACAGCATATGCGATAACGTGCGCCACAATCTGACAACCGATACTTACTTACTAAACAATGAAGTGTAACCACGAGGTTATCTGACAGCCTCATGCTTTCCCTCAGAAGCCAAATATTTTTATAGTGTCAGGTGTGGGGAAAATTCTGTCGATACAATCAGCACAGATCAGGCAGTTTATTGTTCGGCTTAGTGGTGGCGTATCTACGAAATTTCAGTTGTAAACATGCCCCGTAACCTATCACGTTACTCACACGATCAGTTTACACGATACCAGCCAACTAGCGGAAACACACAGTCAAATACACATCTGCTCAGAACGCCACTGTGAACAGACAGAGGTTCGAAACGACATAGCAAGTTACTCCAAACTCCTCTTCTTCATGGCGACCAAACGATTGACTGATATCACAGAACCGCGACCTACATTACTGATTAATAGTCGGGGATTTGGTTGATTTCAAGCTGAACATCACTCACAGTTGATCACAGCCTTCGCATACAGAGATTTTCCAGCCAGCCTATTCCAAAAAGAAGCACTAGACTCGAGTTGCGCTCTCATTAGAGCTCGTCGGTAGTGCATATCCTTGTCATAGCCGGGACTAGAACTTCGGCGACGCTTTCATGAGGCAACGGTGTTGACCACTGCGTCATTAACCTCATACTACGCACGACCAAAAGAGGCTGGCTGGAAAATCTATCTAAATGCCACGGCTGCGATCAAACATGAGTGATTTCCAACTTAAAGGGATGCCAAATACAAGTACTATTAGTAGACAGTTCTGTTCCGTCTTATCTTTTGGTTGTGGTTGAGTATCCCACCGGTCGGTGAATTAACGGTATCGTGCGCCTAGGATTTCGTTCTACTAGTCGGGTTAATTTCGAAAGACACACCGAAATGGTGCCACGCACACATCCAATGAATTTATGGCGGAGAAGAAGCCCAATACCAAAACTGTAGAAAGCCTCAAGTTTATAAGTTGAAGTGCTAGACAGGACAGAAATGAGAAGTGATAGAAGAGTCAGACGCCACCGACGAGAATGCCCTTCAAAAGATCATCAATACTTCCTTCGAAATGTTTACGTGGCTCCTCTAAGACAGTGTTATGAACAATAAAATCAGCAGTCTAAAAACATCAGGACTACTGAATGCTCGGAAAAGAGGAAGGGTTCAATCAAAAAATGCAAACAATGCACTCATGTGTAGATCGGAACCCATGAAAACCTGTAGGGATTTGACTTCCGTTGAGTTAGGTGCGCTGGTGGTAAGCGATCCGGATACGACGAGCATAAGAAAGTCACAATTAAGCTGTCATAACTCAACCTTGTGAGCTATAGTGGAACCAGTCTATAGAAAAATCGGTCATAAAGAATCAATTCATTTCAAAATTGTTCATTATTTCTGGGAGATAAGTATACAGACAAGAAGACGCACAATGATGGGCTACCAGCCCGGATGAGCGACGTGACAGCCTTCGATTTACAAGCGAAGCAGCTGAGAACTCGATAACACGATAGTTTGTGATAGACAAGCCACACTATAATGACTTTAGTAAGTTTTGGAAATAGCTTCGATCAGACACATGAAGTAATATTGGATAAGTTAGTCACCCTTAAACTATCGAGGTAACACACGTCAACAGGTTTGATAAACTTCCTGTGATGACCTTTCGGCTCCAAACAAATGGTGTCCGGGTATTTCTAACTTAACCGTACGCCAAAGGCGCCTTTCAGGTTAGTATTTTAGCAGAGTGGGATTTACAAGGTAACCGCTCCAGCGTTGGAAATTTTGACTGATCATCCACTGTGCCCACTGAGAGTAGTCAAATCTTCGCTGAATTCTCTGTTTTGGTGTAACCCTCGTGATCAGTGCGTACTAATGCAGAAAGTTGAAGCGGTTTTCATTAGTATTTGAAGCTATACCGAAATACCAATATTCTGTCTACTGATATTGGCCTGTCGGTTAAAAATAGCAAGGTTTGTAGCTACTTGATCAACGAGGACAAAACAGCTATAGACAAACAAGCACCACAAACGCTGAAGATACATGCCAATATTCACGTCGACGAGTGCGGACCTGCTTATTTGAGGCATAGTTGTGTTCAAAGAAAGTTTACAATTGGCAGCATCCTACACAGAAGGCACAACGACCGACCCACGGACTAGCTGATTCATTCATATCAGATGTAGCTGCTCAGTTATTTCGCAGAGCCGAGATTAGTAAGTATGCCGAGACGATCCAGTGTAAATCACTGGCAACTTTGAGTGTGGTAGCACACTGTTTTCACCCTGTTTGAGTCTGACGAACGTGGCCTATTTTGCTATGGGATTATTTCCATCGCCAGGTCATGTGTGGTTACAAAACCAACTACCAAACGATGAGCGCATCCTAGCAATGCTGTTCGTTGTCTGAAAACACAGCTCTTTCTATCGACAGTAGAACCCTACACGAATGTTACTAGAGCTAAACAGCGTTAGGGTGGAAGAAAGCAAATCGGTTCGGGACAAACCCAGCTCGGATAGTTCGCTTTTGCCGCAGTATATATATATATATATATGGTGTGTGGGCTTACTTTGAGTGCAACAACACCAGTCAAACAGAAGAGGGTGCATCTATCATTCTGAAGATTGATAAGTATATCCAGTATTTTCGGCGCTTGTTTGTATAGAGGCAACGAGTCTGTTTCCTCTGTCTGCCCCACAGCGTTAGTATGAACCACTTCCGTTGGAAGACTCTACAAGCACTCTCTGGCACCGAATCAGGAGGAAATCACATCAAATCAGATCAAAGCGGGGTCGAGGCACCTTAAAGTGTAGCGTATAATGCATTCGAACAACTGTATACAGAGTGCCTTATCCTAAGCTACTAACTGCTATCAAATTTGAACTATTACTCGTAAAATTTAGCATCCCTTCGATCCCTCAGCCTTGTCATTTATATGTGTACGTTGGAGCCAATGGATGACTAGAGAAACAAAAAGGGTCGTCCGTTGGCTACAACTATCACTGACTGCATTGGACCTGAATTCTTCACTATCAAAGACCGTATTAAGAACTGTTATCAAAGTGAAAAAGGGACTGGAATAGACCGAGAAACCAAGCGCATTGGGAAAAGTACACAATAACCTGGATGGAGGTGAGAAAACTAAAACTGCATACCCAACGGTTTCACACCATCCTTGAAATTCGTACAAACTTCACGACGCACTTCAACTAGCAAACTATTATTTAACTGCAGGAAAAAGGAGTCTATTCCGAGCAAATAGAGACGCGACAAAACGCGAATTAGATTTCAAACCAGTGCAATCCTTGAAGTGAACCATGGAACGTGTAAATATCTCCAACCAAAACCTACCGCACTAAATCATAAACCCGAATCGTGCCATCCAAGCTAGAGGACAAAACGACCTTGGCCTTCAGTTGCGGGAAAGCGACGCCGGTTACGGCAGCCTGATGTTCTGAGAATGTTACCAAAGCTCGTCCGCTGGAAATCCGCCAAACTTTGACTTTTTTATCGTGACCCCCAGTGACTAAATGAAGTCCATCCGGAGAATAGGCGAGGTTAGTCATTTGTCCGGCATGCGACTCGGCTTTTAGGTAGCACACTTGTGTACGCCACTCCCAAACCGTCAATTGTCCATGCACCTCACAGCCTGCGCCAATCCAATCGCCGGAGGAGTTGACTGTCAGAGTGCTGATGGGATAATTGAACAACCTGCAGGGAGAAATAAAAAACGCGAAGGCACGATCCAGTCAATGAAGAGATCGAGAAGACCCCCAAGTTGTCAGCGTCGCGCATTTTGACAAACCCCGCAAAAATAGTCAAGAGCAGAAGGAAATAGCATAACGAGTCCGATTTAAGATAGTTCGATGATAACGGTGTTGATTATCACCCACATACGAGTTTGAATCCCGGTTGCATCGGATGACCCTGCTTTCTTGGTTCCGACAAACCGGGAACAACCAGCTTGCATACGACCTGGTACGCCCCAAAGCAAAAGACTACACGTTAAGGCTATCTCAGAAAATTCTTATCAAAAACACGGTAGTCGAAACTCGTCAAGATTCATAGTACAACCTTTGTAAACCCAACGCCCGAGTGCCGCGACCTCCCTTACACACTCTAGCGGAATGGAGAGATTCTTGTCGATTTCGATGTGACTACAAACTATTGTTCAAATTGCTCCGGATTACGCAGCGAGGTATCACCATCTAGTCAGGAAACTGGCAATAGTATTGTAGGGAGTGTTATACACGTTTCTCAAAAATCACCATGTGACACGCAAACACCATTTTGTTTTTGTTTGACATACTACAGCACATGTAGCAAGTGTGCAACGGCGATTTCATTCACATTTTGATTCAATAGGACCATAGAGTGCAGAGGAAAATTGAGAAGTCAACCATCGTAACACGAAACAGGCAAGCATTCCCCGTGTCGATCGATCGTAGAAGCATCGCTTGTGACGAGTTGATGAAGCAGAAGATAACTGGCTAACAGCCTGTTGAGTCGAGTGGACTCAGGTGACGTTACACAATCCTAGCTTACAATAACTGGGGTGGAAGCTAGTGAAATTTAACGAACTAAAGCAGATTGTATCTGCTCAGACAAACGTGCAATGAACAAGCGTCCGTCAACTGGCCTCATCATTGACAAGGATCACAAAACTAGGGGTGGTTCATTGTGTAACAACTTGGTCAACAGTATGCACATTGCCTGTTCATAGACTTGCCAAATGGGTCCGAACGATAAAACTGGTCAGACAATGGGACGTCGTTCTATGGATTCACAATATGAAACGATATCTTAGCTCTGATTTTTTTAGATGGATAACGTTCATCCAGATTAACGTGGCGCAGAGAAGCCGCATACCGAATATGTTAATCATTTCGTCATCAACGATATTCATCCGACAGGCAGCTCAATGGATAAGAAGTCTAGTATGTCATACAAAAACCGCAGGTTCGAATCATGCCAGCGTCAGAAGTATAGCCCGGAGGCATGCACACAGCTGTTTCAATTGCCCGGTTATTCATCACCAATATAACTATCACCACAGGCATCACCATACACAGTAATCCATGGGCGGTTCCCACCGACGCTCAACTGTTACACAACCAACAAGAAAAAAGCAAACACAAAGAAAGAAAAAGAGGGGAGGATAAGAGACTCAGCTATTAAAAATAGCTTCGTCTATTGTCGAACACTCAGCACCAAAGTGCATACACACTACAAACAAACAACCGAGCTGTAGTTGAAAGTAAGGCGCCATCAAGACAACTTCCTTACGACTGCAACTGCTCCGCGTCATTAAAAGCACCCGCTTCAGAGACAACCCTCCAAAATAACATTCACGAGGCTGAGCCCGATTAGCTGTCATCCCGCTCAAATCCTGCGCCACAGACTACGTGAACCGCGAGGTCCCCAGTCCCGCGAGACAAACCCGCCTGACATTGTTCAGTCTTCTGCTGAATAACTATCTCTGTCATAAAGTCTCCATAAGATCACATTTGACGTTCTGAGGGAGAAGTGACTCCGGTAAGCATTCTAAAATTAACAGAAATTCATAGGGTCCATCAAGACGTCACAACACAAGCCTTCAGAATCAACAAGCGAGTGCAAAAGAATTCGAACAAAAATTTCAAGAAGTATTTCCTGTACATTAGAGCCCCCAAAGGAAAACAATCCATGCGTATCATTTCCGATTTACATTAGAAACTTTTCATGAAAACAACGGATGCACACTGAACACGGACAGAATCATCGAAAACAATTCACCGTGGTATAGCCACTGACATACTCTGCCTGAACCAATTCATCATCTGTCCACCTCGTACCTTACGCCAGTCGGCTTCAGCGTTGGCAAAGAGTGTTCGGTGTGGCAGGCGACTGACTGGCATCCTTAATACATGACCTAACCATCTAAGACTGTACAAATGGAAGGACTGAACAAACTCGATTGATAATCACCACCAAACACCCACTCCATAACCCCTTCCTTGATTACTCGCTGGTACCACCTGACGTTGGCAATCGAATGCAGACATCGGTGGTCAAGTACCTGAAGACCGTTCACGTCTTCTACCCCGAGCGGCCAAGTTTCGGTGCCGTAAACTAATACAGCCCTCACTGTTGCCGTATATACGCAACCCTCAAGCCTCACAGAGATAATTATCTGCCGCCAGATGTGCACCAGATTAGCGAACACCATCGGAACTCTATAGCCGCGCGCCCCTATTTCATTCTGTACACTTCAGCCGCCGCCGCCGCCGCCGCTGCTTCTACCACTGATGCAGCTTCTTGGATATGCAAACCAGTCACAAACTTTCATGACTCCATTATCTAACTATAAATCTACGTAGTCACAGCAGTCTTCTGGGGCACTTTGGATTTTGAGGCTGCAAAGCGCATGCCGAAGGACGTAGCGGAACGCGATATAGCATCTAATATTGTTTGTGCTGCTTGAAGGCTGTCAAACAGCAACACTTTGTAGTCAGCATATCCGAGACCAGCCAGTCTTCCACCAGGTAGGAGGTCCACGCCGGCATCTTGCGCGTGCCGCAGACAATCCTCCACTATTTCGTCTACGGTGAAATCGAACAAAAACAGTGAAAGTGGACAGCCTTGATGTTCGCAGCTCATGGTGCTGAAACTGTTAGAGCGTTCACCGTAAACCCTAACCTGAGCTGAAATATGGGGATAAACGTCCTAGTAGTGACTGGGGTCAAGCTAATTCCCCTATGGTTTTCGCAAGAGCTCCCGGAATGTTTCCTTGGATATGTTGGAACTATTGTTGAGTGACTCCAGCGCGAAGAGATGATCTCCGTCGTCTACACAAGTTGAAACAACCATAAAAATATCTCTGCTAGCGCCTCCCCTGCCTTCTTTGAAAAATGCGGGCATGAGATCACCTGGGTAAGCAGCCTTATTACGTCTATGAGCCGAAATGTAATTGCGGAACTCGGTCTCAGTGGGTGGCTTTAAGTTCACTGGTCAGGGTGCTACACTGCAAGTTTGTGGTGGCAACACAGATAAAGTTACTCTCAAAGTGTCTCGTCCACCGTTGTAGCCTACTGGACTTACTACAGATGTGTGCCATCTACCTCGCTGATAGCTTCCCTGACAGACGGTCGACTTGGACCAGTAGCGCGGATAAACTTGAAGAGTCTACCGAAGTTCCCTTAAGCAAGGGCGGTTTCCATTTTCTTACCTTTCTCCATTACTCAAGCCTCACAATTAGCGGTTAGGCTGCGCTTCTGCTTCTTATGGATCTCCCCTAAACTTATATGAACTAGCACGAAGAAGGTTGTGTCTGGCATCTAACAAATCTACGGATTTCTCTGAGGTCTAATGTTTGTTTAACTCGCGAACCCTCGCGCCGCATGCTACAGTATCTGCTTCATAAATCGCTCGTGAGATCTCGGTCCAACAGTCATTAGGACCTTCGTAGGGAGAACTACTAAGACAGCTTTCTAAGATAGCTTGGTACTTACGCTTTACCGAGAGCATGGCCAGTTCCTCAACAGTCAGCTGCTGTTGTCGGTGGAGTCGTTGCCCAGCAGAAGTAAGAAAGAAACAGAAACGTACAACATGATCTGAATATAAGTATGTACGCCGATGAGAACGACAGACCTGAATGGATTCCCGCCACCTATAACCGACAGCTGTGGTCTATCTGATACCAGGTTGATTTGGAGGATGGACACACCAAGTACGACAGTGACGCACACAATGCCTAAAAATAGTGCTGACTAAACGTAGCTTATGTTCGGCGCACAGCTACAACAATCACCCGCAATTTTCCAAGCGAGGTGGCGTTATCCCAAACCTGCCACCTAAAAGAGATTCAGCCTCATCAAAACGGCCGACCTGAGCGTTCATGTCTCAGGCTAGAACGACCATAACAGAGCCATGTGACGACCCAAGGGGAGCGGCCAAATCCGAGTAAGACGCATCCTTGATGACGGTGTCACTACAGTCAGTTGGAGTGTAAGCAGACACGATGAAAAGATTTCAGAAAGTTCTGCGTCTTGAACTGACCTTAACAGAACCTGCTAAGCGGGCGGCACAAAGTTTAATATTAACAGAAATCCAATCTACTAATGCGGCTGCGGCCGCTGTACTGAGAACTATACCCACTCAAGCCTGACCGGTAACGCCGGCCGCGGAACCACCCGAAGTGTAGAATCAGTATCGAGCAGATAGTACTGTTAGTTCAATAAGGTAGCTGTTGTCCTGGATTGTAGTCTTCGAGGTACAGCAGACATCGACGTTCGTGCGAGAGCGGTCTTCTGACCTATCTGTTTTAGAATACGAACGTTATAAGCATCTATACTAGTTCACAGTCCGGGTCTAAACATGGGACGATGGAGGTTTGAGGCTGAATGATAAAAGATGGTATTTACCGGCATGGTGCTACTAGGATTAGCTATATATGCAGAGTAATCACAATGGGAATCGGGAGGAGTGTGAGAATTAAATTTCATAGAACCCTTGGGAAGAGATCAGCAGTAATATGTTATCGCCTATCCACCCTATTGTATGCAGCAGAGAGAGCTCTCCAGTTTATGCTGCGAGACGGTCGATGCAGTACGGAATCAGTGGTGTTGTGAGTATTCATGGCTGTATGTGGGTTGAGATACAGCCATGACGTCCAGACCTAGATTGGAGAACGATTAGCGTTCTCAATCAAAGTCTATGGCTCAAAAGCCTGTGGTGCAAGGTGCCGTGTGAGTGGTGGTGTACTGGAACTGGTACTGGAGGACCGGGAGATATTGGTTTGTCTGACCTCTAGTCNTGGTTGTGTGGCAGTTAAGCATAAGTGTGAACCACTGATGCATTGCTCCCTATGAAGATGAAGATGACCCCTACCTATTGTCCTGTCTGGTATAGGTAGCTCTGTTGATATGGTCACCGCATCACCCAGTTCAGTCCAGTAGGTCATCGAGATATGCAGGCCGTCATACTGCGTCAAAGTCCAGTCTCTTGAAATGATAATGGATGGTGAGATAATGGTTGTAGGAAACTTGAATGTGTATGCTCCTCGACATAAATTCAATGTACACTTCACAGACTTTATTGTCTAACATTTTTATTTCCCTGATAAAACATCCAAATAAACAGAGAAAACGAAAATCGAACAGCCATTCATGTAAACTATTTCGCCCATCATCACTCACTGAATTTCACTGATAGTTGTGAATTCAGGCATGGTGTGTAACATCAGCAAGCCCGAATTGAAGCCGGTAATCAACATGCGTAGTGTCGCATGAAAAGTGACGGCTGATACAAGACTTTGTATATTGCATCCGTTGCCCAAAATGTAATGATACCTGTAACAAAAAGGTACCCAATGAATTTAAGAGGTTGCATATACACGATTGTCCAACAGTAAACTGACACTGTGTAATCGAACTGGTAATGCGTCAGAATAAAAAACACCAAAGACCTCAAAAAAGGAAATTTAGTTCGAGGGGACTGGTTTATCTCAGATGTCCTTAGAATACTGAAAATCTGCTTTGTAGTCAAATTCGGCTTCATAATAGCTGGTTGCAGATACACAAAACGTAGGTGTACCTTCAAAGTCAAGTTGTGTATCTCACAAATATTGAAGTCGTGAGCAAGAGTAAAGCGGTACACGTTGCTTTCACAACTCCGCTTCGTTGCACATCCTCGCATCAAAGATACCGCATTCACACAAGGACAGCATTGACTCCACTGAACCTACTGTCCCCAGTACATCGAGACTGACACATGACCAGCCCAGGCCGGTAGATAAATCCCGCCCACCAACAACTGCTTTATTTTCTTTATATTAAGTTAACAGCCCACCTTGTTCCCCACATTAGTCAGCTGCAGCACAATCAAGGAGTGTGCGGCTCGGCAAACGATTACCTAGCATCCTTAGAGAACTGACAGATTACCCAAGTTTGTGCAATACTGGAGAGTGAGCGAATGAACCAGTTTAATCATCATCCCCCAAATATACATAATCACGCCTCATAGTTGCCTACTCATCAGTAACACCCACTGCACGCAACTGGCTGCAAACCATGACAGCAGACACCTTATAACCTCAGCGGTTACGTCACATCCTAGCAAAAAGACCGTCCTCGCAGTCGTCTTAAATAAAGACTCCCAGCTTCATAGCACCAGCAACCAGAGTTTCAAAACCCGAAAGTATAATTCGTAAACGGACACCATTACCAGCGAAATAACACACAGTGCAACAAGCATCCAGAGCATGCACTGCTTACGAGCGCTAACAAAGGCGAAACCGGGATTCAGTGCTCCTTTTCAAAAAGGGTTGATCGGAAAGTCTATAGGAACCGGAAGAGAGCGTCGAGTGCACGTGACGTTTAGTTTATGTGCATATATATATATACATATATATATATTACAGCCTTTAGTGTAATATGACTTCCTACACGAAAAGCAAATGCGCCGATACAAGATTATCTATTGAAACTCGTCCTTTCCTCCGGTGTCAATGGTTATTTGTCGTCTGATCCTAGGCTCCTAACATATCCTCTTGCATACTTGACTTGAAAAATTAGATGGCAAACATGTCACAACAAACGGAGGAATGCGAACTGAAGAAAAGTAACAGTGAAAACGAGGCAGAAGAAAGGATAACCGAAGCGCTCACAGATTCGCAACGAAGGCGACAATGAACTTCATACTTCGTCACTTGACAGATTGTCACCAAATATGTTTCTTATGATAGCTACAATAACTAAAACTCGCTACCGCTGGGATGCTCAACGTAACACATTAAAGGTCTAAAATTAAGCGACATTCCAGGCCTCAAACCGTCGCCTTCCGGACAACCCACAGCTTGAAAACAGGTCACGCATCCGCAAGCAGTAAGATGGTATTCCCGAAACGTATACTGAAACGAAGCCTCAAGGACGAGAAAACTATGCGTACTAACATCATAATCAACACCATGAGAGACCACCGAACGCCAGTGATTCACATTGATACTTAACTGTCGTAAAAATCCTGAAGAAAAATAATCCAAACACGCTAGAGGAGGGGAGAACGGAAAAAAGAGGTGGACGGGAAGGGACATAACTAGTGACAAAAGAGAATAGCTACGACCATATTCAAGTATTCAACACCAAGATGCCTACACCTTGCAAACAAACAACCAAGCTATAAGTGAAAGTAAGGCGTCACCAGCAAGACAGCTTCCTTACGGCTGTCACTGCCCCGCGTCATTAAATGCACTCACTTCACAGACAACTCGGCCGAACAACGACAACACACACGCCACTGAGGTCGATTAGCCTCCATCTCATCTAGAGTCTCCAACCACCAATTCTGCGAGTCGCGATGACCCCAGCCCTGGAGAGGAACTCGATCTACAGTGGCCAACCCCTTGGTGAATAATTTCATTTCTCCACACCAGTCGGCCTCAGCGTTGGCAAAGAGTGTTCGGTGTGGCAGGCGACTGACTGGCATCCTTAATACATGACCTAACCATCTAAGACTGTACAAATGGAAGGACTGAACAAACTCGATTGATAATCACCACCAAACACCCACTCCATAACCCCTTCCTTGATTACTCGCTGGTACCACCTGACGTTGGCAATCGAATGCAGACATCGGTGGTCAAGTACCTGAAGACCGTTCACGTCTTCTACCCCGAGCGGCCAAGTTTCGGTGCCGTAAACTAATACAGCCCTCACTGTTGCCGTATATACGCAACCCTCAAGCCTCACA